>CATIWC010000909.1:0-433681 GCA_948472305.1 Vicia faba | reverse complement strand
TCAATATCAATATAAAACAACAACAACAACACGAATTCAAGCTACAGAATGAAAACCATAGGTTCGAAGGAGAGCTCAATATAGTTCAAGGAACAAACAAACAAACATCAACATCATTTTATAAGTATCATACAAGAGGATTAGGAAAAATAGAGCAAGAAAATATGATTCGGATGTTCCCAGAGTGACGATTTCCCCATGTTATTTATCTTTTCCTTTTCCTATGTTCTTCCCCTTGTTTCTAACTTTGGGCCTATTCTTCTACTTTTTCTTCTATTATTGTGTTTCTCGTGTTATTGTTGTTGTGTCTACTTAGATGTTGATGTATTATTGTGTTAGGGTTTGATCTTACCTTGATCAGAGCTTTAATATGAAGTTCTGATATGGTCTAAGGGATTTTAAGCTTTAGTGAGGGTAGAGTTAAAAAATTTGGAAGAGTGAGGGTATGAAAATTATTAATGCAAGTGATAAACACTAGTGGTATTTATATAGGTTGAGTGTTTTGTAATTCGTATGTGTGGAATTCAATTAGAGATAAAAAGTGTATGAGTAAATTGGGAGGAAACTGGGATTAGAAATTACGCCTAATGAAAGGTTTGGATTGTTTCATTTGTGATCTGTGTCAAATGTGAACGATTGAAGGGATATGATCAACTTAAAATTTTTTTTGTTTGCACAATTAGTGAAATGTGAATTTGGATTGATTTTGTTGAAAATGCAAACTTGAACCGAGTATTGTAAAAGTAAAGAAGTAGCTTAAAAGTACCAAGGAAACTAACAAACACACTTAAAATTTCTTTCAAACTGTTTTTATCTTGAAAATTATTTTTTCTAAGCCAGAGCCGAGTGATTAAAAAGCTGTAAAAAATTTTTTCAAACTATTTCTTAACCAGCCAATTGATTGGTAATATGTGCCAATTGATTGACAAAACTTTTCTAAGCCAACAAATCGATTGGACCATTATGCCAATCGATTGAAAGAATGCTAGTCAATAACATAAACAATAAGGGCATCACATTAATGACTTGCAATGGCTCTATATCTAACTTTCCTATTTGGGATGCTAATCAGTTGTAAGTGAGTTGGATAAATGATTGGAGTTCTGAACCAATCGATTAGATCATTAATTCAGCCCATGGATTATTTTCATTTCTGATTTTTTTTCCAATTACAATATAAGGGTGGCATGCCTCCACTTCACATCACACAACTTTATAAAGTTTTACTATTTATTTTGAATTTATCTTTCTAATCTCTTTTTATCTCTCTCTAGAAAAATATTTTCTTTCACTTTATATTTCCTTAGTGCTAGTAAGTCAAGCTTCGCTTGTGAGGAAGAGATTTTTGTAAGTGGTGTTGCTGATCGTTTATATTCTTAAAATGAGATACTCTTAAGAGATTGAGTTTGGTTCATGAGATAAAACTATTATAAAACCTATGTAATTTGTTTTTTAAACTTTTCCATAAAAATATTTGTTTTGGGTTATTAAGATAAGTCATAAATCTCTAAAAGGTTTGTTAGCTTAGTCTAGGGTAAAAGCATTCATTGGATGGGGATAAGCATGTAAAAAATTTCAAGATCAGATTGTATTAAGGTTCGTGGGCATAACATTCAAAGCTGAAAGGTTATAGTCAATATCTTAATAATACCTCTTGGGGACAGGACTAGGTCAATGTTCGGGAAAACCTATATAAATCTCTGTTGCAAATTACTCAAATAAAATTACTAATACGATCTTAACCGAGAGAGGCTTAAAATTAATCACGAATTTGAAAAAATATAACTCACCCCCTCCCCTCCCCCCCCTCCCCCCTCCCTCATTGTGCTTGAACTCACTTGTTTAACATATGGATATGTTGGGACATATGTTTGGTTTTTTTATTCTTTTCATGAATTGATATATCAATATTTTTATTCAGTTAATCTCTTGTGTAAAGCTTTTTATGCATTGACGAAGTCATAGATTAACTATTCATCTTAGTAATTGATTTATGAATAAACAATTATAAGTTGTGACTTAATGTTTAGTGTACTGAATTTTCCTATTTTATCTTCTAACTGACATAAGGTATTAGGAAGTTGTAGTGTAAGATAGTAAGTTATACACCAATGAAATGGGTATAATAGCATAGTTAAATTGTCGTAATTACTGAGAACTCAATTTAGAAAAATAGGTACTTTCATCAATAATTACATATAGGGGGGTTCAAAAAAGAACCTCATCGCCTATAATTTGACACTTTTCCAACACTTGTTTATCTCTTTGTTTACGAAAAATCATTGTGAAACCCCAAAACTTATATTTTAAATATACGTTACAATTTCTTTGCTAGAATACAACAATCCCCTGTGGAGACGAATTATTTTATTACTTGCAACAATTTTTATTGAAAGAGAACCGATGCAAGGAAAATATCTCTTTGGTTTCCAATAGACAAACCCTATTGCTTTTGACATAAAAATATTGTTCTTGCATGTTTAACAGACAAAAGTTTGATGGAAGTTCCATTAGAAATCCATGGGATTATCTAACACAGCTTTTACGAGACAAGTATCTATGTGAAAACCAAAAGGAGTAATTGATAGTCAAATAAAGTTGAGATTTTTTTTGAGTTTTATTTAATTGGAAGGGAAAAATACTGGATACATTATTTATGAAGTGGAACCATTTAAACATGAACTAAGTTATAAGACAAGTTCTTGGAAATATTTTATACTAATGCTTAGTTTGTTGTAAGATGCAAGGAAAATAAGTTATGAATCACTTTATGGCTCCTAGGAAAGATGCAAGGTGGCTATGAATTACTTTATGATTCCTGAAAAAATGCAAGAAGTTACTCAGAAGGTGCCCAAATCACTACATGGATAACATGGAGATAATACAACATTTCACTCGAGGTTTAAAAATTGCATACCGAATGCTTTTTACTTTATCATTTAGAGGTACAATTAGAACTAAAAATAAAGACGAAGTGAAGAAAGAAGAGATTAAAAATGGCTTGGTAGAGTTAGATAGGGGTATTGCCTTGTTAGATCAGTTGGAAGTCCTTACCAAATAGTTTGTTACGTCCACAAATTTTAGTCTAGTTCATATAATGCGTTGTGATTTTTATGGCGAAGGTCATTCAAATGGAAACTATGTACCAGAGGTATATACAGTAGAGGCATACTATACTAGAAATCTCTCCCAAGATAATCCTTATTTTAACACTTACAATATAGGTTGGAAGGATAACCCAAACTTCAAGTGGGGCAAAAATTTAGAGTTTGAATGCAACCTAAGGAATCTTATTAGTTCCTCAAATGCAACAAACAAGGAAGCCTTTTCTTTTATAAGAAACTATGGATCATTTTATGAATGCCCTTCAGCAAATTCCAATCAATGAGAAAGAATCAGGAAATAATGAGAAAGAAACATGAAGCATCCAACAAAAACTTAAAAATGAAAATTGGACAGTTATATCAACAAATTGTGTCTCAAACAAGTGGAGGTTTCACTGGGAACACTGGATAATCTTAAGAGTGATATTTACAATGCTATTTGAAGATGTGAAAAACACAAGAAGGGGGGGGGGGGGTGAATTGAAAAACTTAATCAAAAAGGCTTATTCAACACAGTATTTTTATCCTGGTTCGTTTGATCTCAAACTACTCCAGTCCACCCGTCAAGGTGATTTCGCCTCTCTCCAACGAGGTCTTAATCCACTAATCTCAAAGGATTACAACAGCTACTTCAACAACTGTTAAAGTCTTCTTGAGTATAACCACAAACCGGTTTATCTCAAGGAAATCTTTTACAAATAATTGAACAAGAGTGTGTTAACGTTTTCTAACAAAACAGTATATCACAACTGTGATAATTACACAAATTAAGCTTGGAATAAAATAAATTTGCTAGAGCTTGAATATGCGTGATTTGGAATTCTCTGCAAATTGATGTGTGCGTACGTACGTGCTTCTTTCACAAGAAGACTTGTTTATATAGGCAAGCAAGAGACGTTGTCGATAAAGCAAGTTTAATGATAATAACACACTTTCCTTTTATAGAAGATCTTGTCTGAAGAAAGTCGTTAGCATTTAATTCTGTCTTGAATAATCAGTAACGCTTCAGAGTCTTCTTTGCTGTAACTGCTGATAACGCTTCAGAGTGTTGATGACTTGGTAAAGATGTCTTTGATCAGAGTCAGAGTGTACTTATTTAGGCGCAGATTCTGGTCATTAACCTTCAGCGTAAAGCCTGCTTTACTTTCAGCGTGTAATGCTTTATTGCCTATCTTCTGATGCTGATCCCATCAGAACTTCTGCATATACAAGATATAATTTTAAGTAGCATATTTGTTTTGTATATATATATTATATATATATATATATATATATATATATATATATATATATATATATATATATATATATATATATATATATATATATATATATATATATATATATATATATATATATATCTTTGGAATTATTTATTCTTTGTATTTTGTTATCATCAAAACTCTAATCAAGGGTTGTAGAATCAAACTATGTTCTAACAATCTCCCCCTTTTTGATGATGACAAAAAACATATTTTTCAATTAAGAATAAAGAATAAAAATTATAGAATTAAGAAGAAAAACTCCCGCTGAGTTGATTACTTCCCTTAAATTCTTTGAGTCCTTGAGCATCAGAATTTGACTACGTCTTTCTTCAGAGTTTTGTACCTGTTCAAGCTTTTCAGAAGAAAGAAATTAAGTAGATCAGAATGTTTGAGACTTATGTCTCAGTAGTCCGTTATTGAAAATATCTTATTCTTTCTCCCCCTTTTTGTCAATTATCAAAAAGAACATATAATCAGAGCCAAAAAGGATTTATATTAAAATTAGAAGCAACGATAAGACGTTCAGAACAACAGCAATGTAGAAAATATTACAGATGAACAGATTTTAAAAACAAGGAAAATCTAAGATGGAGGAGGAATGCGCGTGAACCAAGCTTCCAACAAGTCCTTGATCTGGGTGTTGGTTTTCTCTTGTTTGCTTAACATGCTCTTGATTTCCGAAATTTTGTCATCCTGTTTATCCATCCTTTCTTGCATAATAATATCTGCTCTCTTCAGTTCTTCCAGAGTCTGCCTTTCATAGGAGGAAGCTTGAGAGTCTTCATTAACTGGATGCTTCTCAGAGCATTCTGCAACGTCATCTTTTTGAACCAGTTCCTCTGCAGGAATCATCTGCTCTGGAGTATCAGTCAAAATGAGATCTTTTGACTCTGGTTGAACTTGGTCAGCTGGACGATGTTCTGACCAGGGAGCATTGTCCAGAGGGAGAACTTCTTCCCTGAGCAGTTGGCTCAGAACTTGATCTTTAATTACCTTTAGCAGATTACTAAAATTCTGTTGAACTTGTCCGTAGCTCTGTTCTTGCATCTTGTGAGTTTCAGAACTTACCCATTTTCTGAAGCTTGTCCAAAGGTAATCTGAAGCAGCAGGATTAATCATCTCAAGACTAGCTAGCTTCAGGGAAGTTATCCACTTCTGCGTTTCTGTTTCAAACATCAATAAACTAGTACCAACATATGGTGTGGGTTCAGATGGTTTTGGAATGGCTGTTTTGTAGGTTATGGCAGCAATACGTTTAAAAACAATTAAATCAATGACAGTTTTGGTGTTGTCATCTGGATTGTTCTTTGGTGAGGGAGTGGGAGAGTCTGGTATAATTATTGGACTAGTTGGGGAGTTTGGTGGAGTTGATTCTAGTGAAGAGGGAATTTGGGGTATGTCCAGAATGGTGAGGGGCATACGGATGGCCCGAGGTTCAGTGATACCTGGAATGGGAATGGTATCAGAATCTGAAGTGGGTTCTTCAGATTGGTTGGATTGAGTGTTATGAGGTTCTGGTTCACATGTATCAGAAGATTGGATCTCAGAAGTTTGAACTTCTGGTTGAGATAGTTCAGGTTGTGGAGAAGGTGGATGAATTTCTGGTTGAGAAGATGAAGGTAGTGGTATTTCTGGTTGTGGAGAGAGGGGAATATATGGTTGTGGTGCTTCTATAGTGGTTTCAGAGTTTTGTTTTCTGGTGTGGGAGCAGAAATATTCTGGTCAAAAGTTTCAATATCTGACAGAACTTTTGCAAGTTCTAGTTGAGTTGTTTCAGTATGTGGATTGATAGGTAGGGAGTGAGTTCCTCTAAGACTTAAAGTTTCAGAGCGGTCAAAACCTATGTCAAAATCATCAAAGGTTTGAGGGGTAGGAATTTCTAAATGGGTAGGTATTGGTTCAGATGTTGATATAGTAATCGATTCTAAAACATTAACAGTAAAGGGATTACCTTTCCTTTTAGCAGCTTTAGGAGTCCGCTGGGATGATCCTTCTGCTGCTGCCTTCCTTTTCTTGTTCTTCTTCAGCACAACTTCTGGAGCCTTCTGTTGCAAGCCCTGAATGTTTAACCCTGGTGCATTGCCATCTGCCTTGCATGTATCCAAGTATCTGACAATAATCTCAGGCTTGGAATCAATTTCTGAGAATATAGTGAAATCATCCAGAGGAATCCTTCTGCTGGTGATTGTTGCAAAAGAAGTAACACTGGGTTCCTTCTTGATGTTCTCAATAATCTTCATCTTTTTCAGATTCTTTGCATTTAAAGGCTTTCCAGCAGTTGCCTCTAAAGAGCTGATTTCTTGTGCTTCTGTTAGATGCTCTATCAGCCTATTCTCTGTCAGAATATCTGATATGAGCCTTCCAAGGGGTATCCAGCCCCTTTTAGTGCGCTCATCTTCTCTAGTCTCCTTAACACTCGTCCTCAGATGATTGAACAGAAAATGAGCCAGATTCACCTTAGTCTTTTGGGAGATGAAGTAGATCAGAAACTGCTGATCAATGTTTATATAGTCAGGAGAGCTGGTTGGCTTCCTGTGATTGATGCATCCCAGAACAATCTTAGCCCATATTCTGTGATGATCCTTTAGATCCCTTATCTTGTTGGAGGGAAGACCCAGAGTGAAAATTTCTCTAGCAATTGAAGCCACATCAGCACATCTTTTAGCCATGTCTATACACCTTACGCCACCACCATTGTAACATATCAATCTTGCAATAAGGTCTTCAGTTATGACTATCTTCTTTCCCATTACATTCGAAGTGACTTGATGGTTGGAGGATGAGGCATGAATCCAAAATTCCTTCACAAGGATTGGAAATGTTGGACCTAGAAGACGGTCAAAATACCTGTTCCATCCTTGAGCCTTTACTTCTTCAGAAAGATTGAATCCATTTTCTTGAAGACTTTCAAAATCCACGATCAGTTCTGAAAGCACTTCTAAGTTGTCAATGGGCGTGAGGAGAGTTCTGAATGGTTCTTCATATTGTTCTGTGGATTCTGTTCTCTGAGTACTGGAATTTGGGATGCTTGACGAAGCCATGTTCACACAGAAAATTTGAGAAGAAAAAGAAGGGGTTTTGAAAGTACAAGCAGAAAACAATTAGATTGAGAGAAAGTGAAAGTGAAAGAGTGTAAAGAGTGAAAAATGCGTTTAAATAGATTTTGAAAAAATAAACTACAAGAGAGAGAAATAAATTGTAATGATTATAAGCATTAATGACAGCTGATTTTGGGGGATTCAGAAAGATATTGGAACGATTACCCATGACATGTGTCTCAATGCATCCAATCAGCGTTTTTGACCTTTCAGAAAAATGAACGCGTGTTCAGCCTCGGAAGGTAGTTGATGAATGAATGACAACTATTTGCTTACGTGAACAACACACTTCTATCCTTGAAATGAAACGCTCAGATATTCATGGATAGATTCTGATACAGTATGTACTTCTAAAATTCTGAAGGCAGGTTGATCAGCAGTTCACAGAAAATAACAAAAATTCTGAAGGTTAAGATATGTAAATAAAACAGTTTTATTCTGGGAAAAGTTTCATGCTGAGATGTTTCAGAATGAAGTTAAACCTATCTTCAGAAAGAGGTTTTGTAAAGACACCAGCCCATTGATGGTTTGTGCCAATGAATTTTAAATTGAGAATCCATTTCTGAATGTAGTCCCTAATAAAATGATGTTTTATTTCTATATGCTTAGCCCTAGAATGCAAGATAAGATTTTTACTGAGACAAATAGCAGAAGTATTGTCACAGAGGATAGATATGTTACTCTCAAATATATTGAAGTCCTCAAGTTGACTTTTCATTCAGAGCATTTGCGTGCTACATCCAGCTGCTGCTATGTATTCAGCTTCTGCTGTTGATAGAGCTATTGTGGATTGTCTTTTGCTGGACCATGAGATCAGATTTTCTCCCAGAAATTGGCAGCTTCCAGATGTGCTTTTATGTTCTACTATGTCTCCAGCAAAATCAGCATCACAGTATCCTAATAAGCTGTAATCACTTGATTTTCTATAAAACAAACCCAGATTAGCAGTACCTTTCAGATACTTGAAAATTCTCTTAACTGTTGTCAAGTGAGATTCTCTAGGATTTGATTGGAATCTAGCACAAATGCAAACACTGAATAGAATGCAAGGCCTTGAAGCCTTCAGATAGAGAAGAGTACTAATCATACCTTTGTAGACCTTTTGTTCTACCTTTTTACTTATCTCTTCTTTTTCCAGAATGCATGTGGGATGCATTGGAATCCTTGATGGCTTACATTCTGAGAGATCAAATTTCTTCAGAAGTTCTCTGACATATTTTCTCTGATGAATGTAAGTTCCTTCTGGAGTTTGATTAATCTGAATGCCCAGAAAGAATTTTAGTTCCCCCGTTAGGCTCATCTCAAATTTTGCCTGCATACATTTAGCAAACTGTCTTCCCAGAGAGGGTTTAGTGGATCCAAATATGATGTCATCAACATAAATCTGACATACTAAGATGTCATTCCTAACTGTCTTACAGAACAAGGTTGTGTCCACTTTCCCTCTGGTGAATTCCTTTTCCAACAGGAAGTTAGTTAGTCTTTCATACCAAGCTCTGGGAGCTTGTTTCAGACCATAGAGTGACTTCTTTAGTTTGAAAACATGTTCTGGATTTTTGGAATTTTCAAAACCAGGGGGTTGGTGCACATATACCTCTTCTTCTATATAGCCATTTAAGAATGCACTCTTGACATCCATCTGATACAAAGTGATGCCTTTATTAACAACAAATGATATTAAAAGTCTGATAGATTCTAACCTGGCGATTGGAGCAAAGGTTTCTATATAGTCTATCCCCTCTTGCTGACTATAAACTTGTGCTACCAATCTTTCTTTGTTTCTGATGACTTCACCTTGCTCGTTCAGTTTGTTTATGAACACCCATTTTGTACCAATGACGTTGAATCTTTTTGGTTTGGGAACCAGATCCCATACGTCATTTCTGGTGAATTGATTTAGCTCCTCTTGCATTGCCAGAATCTAGTCATTATCCAAAAGTGCTTCATTAATTGTTGTTGGTTCAATCAGAGAAACCAGTCCCATGAGAGACTCTTCATAATTTCTGAAAGTAGATCTTGTTCTAATTGGATAATCCTTCCTTCCTAAAATTGTTTCTTCTGGGTGATCAATGCTGCTTCTGGATGGTCTTTTCTGGAGTTGATCAACAGAGGGTGCTGGGTTGCTTGCACTGACTCTTTTTGATGTTGAGGGAGTGTCTCTGTTGAGAGCCTCTGATGAGTTGTCTTTAGTACCTGTGAGTTTAACTTCCATACCTGCAAGAAATTCATTATGCTTTGACTTTTGAGATTCAAGCTTATCATCAAACTGAACACTGATTGACTCTTCAACAATCTGTGTTTTTGTATTGTGTACTTTGTACCCTCTTGAGCATTCAGAGTATCCTAACATAATACACTTTTGTGCTTTAGAGCCAAACTTGTTCAAAAAATTTTTTGTATTCAAAATAAAACATGTACATCCAAATGGGTGAAAATAGGAAATGTTGGGCTTTCTGTTCTTCCACAATTCATATGGAGTCTTTTCCAGAATAGGTCTTATGGAGATTCTATTCTGAATGTAACACGCTGTGTTTATTGCTTTTGCCCAGAAGATCTTAGCAACGTTAGTCTCGTTGATCATGGTTTTGTCCATTTCTTGCAATGTTCTGTTCTTTCATTCTACAACTCCATTTTGGTGGGGAGTTCTAGGACAAGAGAAATCATGCAGAATGCCTTTTTCACTATAGAATAATTCAAAATCTTTATTTTCAAATTCTCCACCATGATCACTTCTGACTTTGACGATTCTAAGATCCTTTTCATTCTGAACTTGGTTGCAGAAGGTAACAAACACAGAGTGTGACTCGTCCTTGTGCCTTAAGAACTTTACCCATGTCCATCTGCTATAGTCATCTACGATTACTAACCCATACTTCTTGCCACTGACTGAAGCAGTTTTTACTGGTCCAAATAAGTCAATGTGCAGAAGTTCTAATGGCTTAGAGGTGGAAACAACATTTTTGGATTTTAAAGCAGGTTTTGCAAACTTGCCTTTCTGACATGCTTCACACAGAGCATCTGAATTGAACTTCAAGTTTGGAAGTCCTCTAACCAGATTGAGTTTCTTAATCTGAGATATTCTTCTCATACTAACATGTCCCAATATTCTGCGCCAGATCCATTGCTCGTTGTTAACAGACAGAAGACATTTTACATTCTGACTTTTCAGTTCAGAATGTTTGATTTTATAAATGTTGTTTTTCCTCTTTCCATTAAATAGGATAGTCCCATCTTTCTGACTAACAGCTTTGCATGAATTTTGATTGAAGATTATATCATAACCGTTATCACTTAATTGACTTATGGATAACAGGTTATGCATTAATCTATCAACAAATGAAACATTAATTATAGAGGGAAGATTTCCATTACCTACTGTTCCAGAGCCAATGATCTTTCCTCTCTGATTGCCTCCAAAGCCTACGTGGCCTCCAGGCTTAACTTCCAGGCTTTGGAACATATGCCTTCTTCCCGTCATGTGTCATGAGCAGCCAGAGTCCAGGTACCATGATTGGTGTCTTTGCTTTGCTGCTAAAGATATCTGCCACATGTATTATTTTATCCTTAGGTACCCACATTTTCTTGGGTCCTGATTTGTTAGTTTTACCAAAACTATGGTTGAATTTTGGTTTGACAGAGTAATCACTACTTGTATATTTTATGTCATGTGTGTGCCCATATATATATAGTGTGAATCAAGTGGAGTATGTTTTATAATTAAATCCATGGCATTTTTTGGTGTAGATACCTTACCTTGATATCCTATCCCTTTTCTGCCATTTCTGCTAACTCCATAGATCATTGAAGCCATTTTTCTTCTGTCTATGTTTTTAGCTAGAAACTTCTGAAAGCTGTGATCATACTCTTTGATGATCTCATCAGAATTGCTGGGAGTTTCAGGGATTGTTTCCTTCTGAGAGTTTTGAAATTGGTTTTCTAATTTTGAAATTTTATCTTTTAACTCAGAATTCTCCAATCTGAGACTCTCAGTCTTATCAGAGTCAGAAGCAAGATTCCTTTTCAGGTTTCTGAATTTGACTCTGATCTGCTGATACCTTTCCGGAATTTCATTAAGGCTTTCAGTTATTTCAGCCTTAGTAAAGTTTATAGTAAAGTCAGGGAATACCTCTTCTGTATCTGATTCTGAGTCTGAACCAAAAGCTTCACTGTCTTCAGATACGTGTACCATGAGAGCTATGTTTGCTCTTTCATCATCTGATTCTGAGTCAGTTTCAGATGTGTCAGAATCATCCCATGTAGCCATGAGGCTTTTCTTCTTTTATTTGATAAACTTCTTCTTTGGCTTCTCCTTCTAAAGCTTTGGCAATCACTTTTGTAGTGCCCCTGCTCGTTACATTCATAGCATATGATGTATTTGTTTTTTGGCTTTCTGTATCCCGAAGAACCTTCGGATCTTCAGTGTCTGGAGGACGATTCTGACCTTCTGTATCTGGAGGAAGATTCATTCTGAGTTTCTGATCTTATGGGATTCCTGAACTTCCTTTATCTCTGCTTCCACAGTTGGTTCACCCTTCTGGAGAGGAGAGACAATTCATCTTCTTCAGATGAGGATCCATCAGAGGTTTCTTCCACAGCCTGCAAAACTTTGGAGTCATATTTTATGTTAGATTTTAAAGCTAATGGCTTACCTTGCTTTTGAGGTTCGTCTGCTTCTAGCTCTATCTCGTGACTTCTGAGGGAGCTGACAAGTTCCTCCAGAGAGATTTTGTTGAGATCCTTGGCTAGCTTAAGCGCTGTGACCATTGGCCTCCACTGTTTTGGAAAGCTTCTGATGATCTTTTTAACGTGATCAGCAGTGGAATACCCTTTGTCAAGAACTTTTAGACCAACAACATGAATTTGGAATCTTGAAAACATAGTTTCTATTAATTCACTATCTTCCATCTTGAATGCCTCATACTTCTGAATAAGCGCAAGGGCTTTGGTTTCTTTGAATTGAATGTTACCTTCATGCGTCATTCTCAGAGAATCAAACATATTCTTGGCAGTTTCTCTGTTTGATATTTTCTCATATTCTGAATATGAGATGGCGCTGAGAAGAATTGTTCTGGCCTTGTGATGATTTCTGAACACACGCTTTTGCTAATCAAGCATCATTTTCCTGTCAATCTTCTGACCACGTCCATCCACTGGGTGCATGTATCCATCAGTCACCATGTCCCACAGATCAGCATCATGGGCCAGAAAGAAACTCTCAGTTCTGTCTTTCCAGTAGTCAAAGTTTTCTCCATCAAATAATGGAGGTTTGCCACTGAATCTGTCCCTTTCTTCATTGTTGTCATTGCTGATGTTTTGACTTGGTCCTGCCATTGTGTTTTTCTGACGCTGGATCTTGTACTGACACCGTTAAGTGTTAAAGCTCAGAACCAGGCGCTCTGATGCCAATTGAAGATGTGAGAAACACAAGAAGGGGGGGTTGAATTGAAAAACATAATCAAAAGGCTTAATCAACACAGTATTTTTATCCTGGTTCGTTTGATCTCAAACTACTCCAGTCCACCCGTCAAGGTGATTTCGCCTCTCTCCAACGAGGTCTTAATCCACTAATCTCAAAGGATTACAACAGCTACTTTAACAATTGTTAAAGTCTTCTTGAGTATAACCACAAACCGGTTTATCTCAAGGAAATCTTTTACAAATAATTGAACAAGAGTGCGTTAACGTTTTCTAACAAACAGTATATCACAACTGTGATAATTACACAAATCAAGCTTGGAATAAAATAAATTTCCTAGAGCTTGAATATGTGTGATTTGGAATTCTCTGCAAATTGATGTTTGCGTACGTATGTGCTTCTTTCACAAGCAGACTTGTTTATATAGGAAAGCAAGCGATGTTTTCCATAAAGCAAGTTTAATGATAATAACACACTTTCCTTTTGTAGAAGATCTTGTCTGAAGAAAGCCGTTGGCATTTAATTCTATCTTGAATAATTAGTAACGCTTCAGAGTCTTCTTTGCTGTAACTGCTGATAACGCTTCAGAGTGTTGATGACTTGGTAAAGATGTCTTTGATCAGAGTCAGAGTGTACTTGTTTAGGTGCAGATTCTGGTCATCAACCTTCAGCGTAAAGCCTGCTTTGCTTTCAGCGTGTAATGCTTTATTGCCTATCTTCTGATGCTGATCCCATCAGAACTTCTGCATATACAAGATATAATTTTAAGTAGCATATTTGTTTTGTATATATATCTTTGGAATTATTTATTCTTTGTATTTTGTTATCATCAAAACTCTAATCAAGGGTTGTAGAATCAAACTATGTTCTAACACTATTGAGTTGAGAAATAGAGTTGTTACTACAATTCCTCTCACTAGTGGGGATAAGAACAAGGTGAGTGAAAGTGAGTATAAAAATATAGTTGAGGTAGAAGTTGAAAAAGAGAAGAAAAAAAAGAGGAACAAAATAGTGAGAGGATACTCACTTGGAGATCTGATTGAAAGATACTCACATTTGAGAAGTACCAAGAAGAAAATTTTCAATGAACCAAATGTCAAACTTCCTTATTATGTTAAACCAACTTATCCTATCATAGAGAAAAAAATGGAATGAGGAAAAGGAAGAGGACTAGTTCAAGAAGTTCATGGAGAATGTTAACAAGCATAAAGTCAACATTCCTTTTGGTGAAACTTTAGAGAAAGGGCCAGGTTCGGCAAAATTCAGAAATATATATTAATTGGAAGGAGGATGCCGAAGTATGATGATAATATAGCTTTGAACAAAGAGTGTAGTGCAATCATCCAAAGTAAACTTCAACCAAATCTTAGAGATCAATGGCATATTACCGTTTGCAAGCTAAGGATCGGGAATGCTCTTTGTGATTCAAGAGTAAGTATCAACTTGACGCCTCTTCTATTGATGAAAAAGCTTGATCTTGGCAAAGTTAAGCCAAAATAAATGACCCTTACATTGGAAGATAAATCCATTACCTATTCTTATATTATGTTTGAATATGTGTTGGTTAAAGTTGATGATTTATAATTTTCATATAATTCTTGGAAGACCATTCTTGGAAATAAGCAGAGCTATGATTGATATGGAGTTAAGAGAACATGTACTGAGATTTCACGATTAGAAGGTGATTTTTAATGTTTTTAAGGAAATGCGTATTCTGTAACACCTTAATTCCCCAACACATGTTTTATAAAATAATCATAGTTTACTTTCACCAACAGGGTGTCACACATTCTCAGCATAAAACATGTTAACACTCAAACACATTGTAGCAGAATTTATAAAACATTTCAAACAACGCATTATAATGTCAAATAGGATTAGCTTCAAATTGAATAAAATATTAGTTTCATAACAAATTAGCAATGATCAGAATAAGGAAATAACGATCTCATCCCTAGTGTTACATTATCAGAGTGACACCAACTACTAAACTTAACACATAAAATGATAAACAAAGAAGGAACAAGCCATCTTCTATACAACAACATCTAAGGCTTCTCAATCTCTACCTTAGTATCTGCATCATAGGCGTAAAACTAACATGACAAGCCAATAGGGGGTAAGAATACAATCATAATATGTTAGAGGTGAAGAATAATGCAAGGATAGTTATCATCAACAATAACTATCATCAATTAATTATTCACACAACACAACAACAATTATTTCACAACACAAGTATGTATACAATGTGATTCAACTTCTCGACTTTATATGCATGTGGTAAAAAAGTTTTTGAAGCTCAGAGGTATGTTACTAAAATCATCCCATCATTGATAACATCTCTAGATCATAGGACAAACCACTAGTTCCATCTCCAAACCTGGAAACACCAACACCTAACTCATACATGATACATGAACTACAATTAAACATCATACGAGGTTCACCTCAACCTTCACCTGCATAATTCAACAGTGGTTCCATCTCTAAAGAAATATACACTAGCATAACAACATCAAAACACAAGATCACACTATACTCCATTCCATCTCCGAATCAAACACAACCATCAACAATTAATATAATCAGCTAAAAACAATCAATAACATATCAATCAATACCAAATAAGAGTCCATAGTGAAAATCGATACGCAACAAAACCAAACAATCATATAAAAATATCGATGTTTTAGAAATCGAGTAAAATTGAATCGACTATGTGATGTCAACCTTGCTAGGCGACCCAACAACTCGTTGGGTGAGCTCTTTCCAGGTGAAGTTCCCCTTCACCAAGAAAGATCACAAAATCATAACCGCTTACCCTTCTACAAAGCTCGCCAGTCGAGCCTCTAGTCTCTCCAGGTAAAAACGGATGAACCTGCACAAATCAGAATATGTTTTTTCACTATTGGAGCTTTTCTAAATCCCCAATTTCAACTGTTATTCACTTAGTTCACATAAAATTCAATAAAAATATGTTATACCATGATTAATACTTCACACAATCACTGATTTTACCTTAAATACACAAACTTGACATGAATTTAAAAGTTAATACCAAACACACATTAATGGCAGCAACACAATAATCTATACAAATACACCAGGACATGATTTACAGCATAAAACAAGAGCATGGATTTCATATTAAACATACCAATAACAACATAATTCATACCAATTCCTCTCGAGGATACACAAACATCAACAATGGTAAATAAGATGAAAAACCTGTTAGAGGGTGAGGATCCCTCTCTACCCTTCATCAAAATCACACCCATATAAGAGTAGTTCTCCCCCCACTACTACAAATAATGCATCTAACATCGGACGCGAAATGAGTTTTACCTCAGCATTAGAAGCGAGGTAAATAAGGTCGTCATAAAAGTGAAAGACTTACCATCTCGGTGTTTAAAACACCAAGGTATAATTTTATTAACGCATGGGTTCGAACCCCAGCTTCTGCACTTTTATTATTTACAAAAACTAGCGTATTTTTTATCTCGGTTTATCAAGAAAACTGAGGGGTTATTAATTTTTTTAATAAAACTTGTCACATTGTTTACACATAACATTAATAAAATAATTTGTTTACAAACTACAATGTTTACACAAAATATTTTGTTTTTTAATACAAAAAATAAATTAATTGTCCATGAAGATCATATGTTGGATCTTCAATTCGTTGATATTATGGGCAAGATCAAATGTTGGGAAACTCTTTTCTCCCAACAAAAACAAGGGTTAGGTAAATTAATTTCCCCAAGATATAGATTTTAGATCTTCAAATCATATGATTTTAGGGTAGATCAAATGATGGGTGCAGGATATTCTCTATGGCTTTTGCTTGCATTTGTTTATGTTATGAACAAAAAAAATGGTTAGACAAAAAAAGGGTTCGATAAACAAATAATTTTCTGCTCAAATAAATATTTAAGAACACAAACCTTAAACCCAAATAATTTTCTGCTCTTGCAATCCTTCATAGAGAACTATTCATGGCAAATATTCTTGCAAACCTTAAACTCTTCATGATGTTGGATCTTAAAATCCTTGATATTCTGGGGAAGATCAAATGATGGGCGCATAATATTCTCTATGGATTTTGCTTGCATTTATTTCTGATATGAACATAAAAAGGGTTACACAAAAAAGGGTTAGATAAATAAATGATTTTCTTCTCAAATAAATATTTAAGAACACAAACCTTAAATCCAAATAATTTTTTGCTCTTGCAATCTATCATAGAGAACTCTTCATGGCAAACACTCTTATAAACCTTAAAGTGATTGGTAGTTTCAAGTTCTTCATGATGTTTCATTATCAATTTTTAATATTCAGAATGCTTTTATAATGAAAGTTATTTATGTTTCACGCGGATCACTAGTTGTAATATCTTGAGCGTTGATAGTCATGAAATAGACGGGAAAGTTTTGATTAAGGATTTGATAAATATCTTCAACTTTAATGCTAAATGTTCCCTCGGTTTTTTGGAAAATCGACGGGTTAGAACATTTAATTTACAAATAAAAGATACAATTAAAATAGAGGTTCCAATTTTAACGCTAAATTTTCCCTCAATTTTTAGGAACACCGACGAGTTAAAACATTTAATTTACAAATAAAAAATACAATTAAAAGAGAGGTTATATCACTGACGTGGCGCACTGGCATTGGAATCATATCACTAGAATAGAAATGATCATCTATATACAAGTTGTAACGTCTCTTTTGGATTATCATGGAGGATTTTGAGCTATTTAAACATCTAATTACCAACTCGTTGTGTCTTCAAACATTGTTTCAAAGTCTTTTTCCTATTTTCAATGTCTCATTATCAACATTATGTGTCTTGTTTTCTTGTTTCAAAGTCCTTTTTTCTTATAAAAAATGGATGCAAATCGGTTGTTTGTTATCAATGTAAAGTATGTTGATTTTAATGATTTCGATCATTTTGAACTAAGGAAAGTTGTTAAAAAACAAATATTGAATGGTTACTTTCACATTCTTCATGGCCCCATATACACTAATCTCGTTAAAGAGTTCTGGATAAATTCCTCCATTGTGCCTGCTGGTCATGATGAAATCATCCAACCCTATGTCAATGACTCTCATTTCTTCATTACTCCATCAGTGATTGATATGACAATAAACTATGAATAGTTTTGTAGTTGTGTTGAACATTATGAATTCAACAAAGTTTATGCAACCCTCCTTCACCAGCATTATGAATTCAATAAAGTTTATGCAACCCGCCTTCACCAACATTATGAGTTCAAGTCCTGCTTCTCTACTACCAATTACAAAATTTTGTTTTCAACTTCTAATGGTGAATCTCAGCCTAAGAGAGAAAGACCTGGAAACATTTACGAGGTATAAGAATCATCTCTTATTATTCCACACCTACAACATCAGAGTTAATCTTCCTCTTACCATTTTCAACTTCTTGAAGGAAATGATAAATACTTCTCGGGAGGAAATGAATTTCCTCATACCTTATGGAAGTGTTCTTTCTGAACATCTCTATAAGTTAGGGATAGTTAGGAGTAATATTAAAGTTGAGTGTGTTGTACCCCAAACATTTCCCCTAAGATTCCTTTATCATCTCATATGAACCCAATCATATCAAGATCACACTAGGGTTTTGGTTCTTCTCTGTATCTTTAGTTTTACTCATGGGGAATCACCAAACACCTTGATTTGTATATTGTGACCATATATATATTTTGTATTTATTAACTTTTAACTAACAAATATAATGAATCTTTGCTCTAATTTGTGATACTATAGGCGAGGGCACAACACATTTTATCAGGTTGATTTAAAGGTTCATGAGTTTATTTCCATGCCTTCTTCAACAAAGCTTCATTGAGATTCATGCTTCATAATTTAAGATGCTTTAAAGTAATTTCATAACAAGGTCTATTATGCTTCATCATGCCTCAATTTTTCAAAGAAAGTCAAAAGATGCAAGGGTTGATTGAAGAAGTTTGACCTAATTGGACAAGTTCTTGATTTCTTGTTCACAAGGAAATAAATCTCTCAATTATTAATATTTGGAAGTGGTTATTGTTGCTATGGGTTCTTATTATCATCCACAACAATTTCTATTCACATGGAAAAAGTGATTGTGCAAGAAAGATTGTGAAATTGAAAGGGGTTCCAAGTCATTTTGGTGCTTTAGAAGTTATGGTTTTGAACTTCTAAGGGCTATATGTTGCTCATCTTTTGATATTTTTGAGTGATTACAAATACATGCTTCTCTTTAAAGAGTCATGAACCAATAACTTCATAAGTTTAAAGCAAATGTTTTATGGAAGATTCCTATTGATTGAGAAAGATTACATGTCCTCTAGAGAGGTTACCAAATTGCCTTTATGTGACTTCAAAAGATCATAACTTGGTCAATTTTTATCTCCTTGAGCCCATTTTTTTTACAAAATGATCTTAAGTATGTAAACTTCATCTCTTCTTTTATGTGCAAGACTTAAAAATGGGTGAAAGATTCCCTAAGAATTCAAAAGATTATAGGTCACCTCATGGATTTTCACTAATTTCACAAGGCCATAACTTTTTTAATACTTGGTATTTTTGAGTGATTCAAGTTTCACAATGCTATTTGGGAAGTCTACTTCAAGATATCATTAATGATCACAACTCAATTTTGGAGGAAGGCCTTGTTTAAACTCAAAACATTATAGGTCACTTTTGAAGAAAAAACTTAGAATTTTTCTTAGTACAAAAAGTCAGCATCTTTTTCTCAACTTTGACTCATCATAACTCTTAGCTCAAGCATCCATTTGATCTAATTCTTGGCGCATTACAAAGATGGTGACCTTATCTTTCAAATGCTTCCAGAATTATGCCCTAAGACCCGTTGAGATATGAACACCTTGGATTCAAAGTCGGTACCTTGAAACTGAAGTTTTCTCCAAAGTCAGAATTTAAAATCTATATTGTGTGCTCTAAACACAAAGTTTTCACACATTTTTGCTTCTAATCATGTTTTGAAACTTTCCAAAATAATTTCGCATCATAAAACGCAGGATTTGGCTGAGTTTTGATTCTAAACAAGTCACACATTATAAGATGCATATTCCACCTATTTTCATAAGCTTTTGATAGTCAATTGACCCTTGTTCAGATCCCACAAGAACTCTGAATTTGAATATTTTATTTCTTTCATTCTCACTCCAAAACACCAAAAGCTCCATTCAGTTAGCTCCATAGAACTGTTTTTAAGTTAACCATACTCTTGCGTTTAAGAATTGTGACCTATACTGATCTACAAAAGTCCAATTTCAGAGCTACTTTTTTCTACTTCGTTTAGGTTAATTTCATAGTCAAATCAATCCAAATAAAAGACTAATCTACTCTCTTCATCCTCCTGATTCTCGTGCTTTTTACAATTTGTGATTTCATTGAGATTTGAGTGAGACGTTCCAGAATTTCATGCTCGCTATTATTTCTGCTTTTCCTCAATTCAAGCCTTACTCAGTTTATATAAAATTTGTGCGAGGATACCATTTGAATCATCTTGAAGAGATGAATCTAATGGTACTGGTCTGGTCCTCTAATTTTACAGTTTGAGGAACCCCAATCTAGGGCGTCCGGAGGTTGAAGATGACCTACGTGTCGTGCTTCAACCAATGAAGGCGTGACATGTAATTTTTTGAATTCAATCCAATGTGTTTTATTTATCATACACACACTTTGAGAGCCCTTCGATCTTATTACTTCCATTAGTCCGACTCTATCCAACGCGCCAGAATTTTAGTTATTTTTAAACATTAAAAGATGATCCGGTGCAATTTCTAAAACTGACCATGATATGCACAGCGTGCCTGGTCTTTTGGATCTGATTACTAGCATGTTTTGACTCTCATCAAATGGTCTACATTTTTTTAAACTTTATTTTATTTTCTATTTTTTTACACCAAACTTCCAAAAATCATAGAAAATTCATTTATGACTCAAAAATTATGAAAAAATTTCACAAAAATAATTTCAAATATTCTCTTTCTGATTTTTATTTTTTCATGATTTTATTTTAAGATTTGATATTTTTTATAATTTTTCCTTTATTTTGACTTGTTCCTAATTATTTAAGAATACTTTTAAGTATTTTTAAATTCTAAAATTTTTTCATAAAAATCTTTTTCCCTATTTCTGACATTCTAAAATTTTTCTAAAATTTTATTTTAAATTCTACTATTTTTTTTCTTTTTTTAAATTATTTGAGTAATTTTAATTAGTTTAAAAATGCTTTTGTGTTTTAAAAAATTACCAAAATTTTTATAAAAATATTTGGGATCACTTCTGATTTTTTGTGGTCTCTTTTAATTTTTCTTTGATACTTTGAATATAGTTTGCTATTTTGCCTTTTTTTTTTCATTTTAAAAACAATTTAAAAATCATTTTCCCTTTTTAGTTTGTTCATTAAATGAAATTTAATTTTTTTAATATATTCTGGCTATGTGATTTTTGATTATGAGCTTCATTAACATTATTGGATTTTGGATGCTGAGTTTAACTCCCCAAAATGGATGGATGATTTTAATGATACTTTGATTAAAATCTTTTATTCAAATACTTGCCCTCCCTGTTCATCTTATCCCCTTCTCATTTGTGCTACATGTTGTTAGAGGATGATCTATATATTATCTATCCAAACATATGGCACATAGATTTCTATTGACCGACCTCAAAATAGGTGCGACTTCTACATAAGTTCACTTACGATTGCTTAACATAACGCTAATTTTGTCCCGATTCGGGAAATGATCATTTGTGGCCCAAACCTATGTTTTCAAGCCCAAGTATGTTTAATTTGAAACCTTTGATCCAATAACCTTGAGGTTCATTGTTAGGAGGCTTTGGTCTTATCAATCCTCTAATGAACTTTCATAAAATTTGGTCTAAGTAAATCATTTAAACATCGTTGATCATTTGATTGTTGCCCCGAGAATATGAAATGAATGATATGCTTAACAAATATCAAATGAAACTTGTTTTTGAGAGGCTTTGATTTTATCAATCTTCTAATGAGTTTTAAAATGCAAGATTCAATATGGTCATTCAACTAACCTCTAATTTCTAACTTATTAACAATTGGTTTTTATTTTTTATGCCTTTACTTTACGCCTTTACTTTTACGCACCATTTATGTTAGCATTTACATGTCATGCTATTTTTATCTTTGCTCACTTGAGCATTTATCTTTATGTCATTTTTATTTTTGCTCACTTGAGCTTTTCATTTTCTTTTTCAAGATACCTATCAACTTAAATAATAAAAAACTTTAATGTTACTTGGACTATTTGGCTACTATCCTTGGCATTTTGGAGTTATGGACTTCTTGGACTTAGGAGTAGAGACCTGGACCACTCTTAAGACCTTGTGTCTTCTATTGTTATTTTGTCTGGAGTTCTTGGGGTTTACCCTGAGACATTGGGTTGTTTGTTTTATTTGTGTGCAGGTTATTCTGATTATGTGCCTTGTCTGTGATTGGGAATTCAACTGTATACAGTTGTTACTCTGCCTAATATTTGTGAAGACTTAATTCATTTGAAGCTTGGTTTTCTTAAGACGTTTATTATCTTTGCTTGTTTGGTTTCAATCTAAAGGATGCGAATTCTATATTGACTCATTATGTCAAGTGTTGGCTTCTTGTTGGTTAGACACTTCTTTTCCCTAACTTTTACCTTATGCTTTTGGATAGTCCCCTCATCTCCTCCCATCTTCTTTAATTTCAAAAATATTCTCCATCCTTTTTAAAACTCTTCTTGTTTTCTAATTTGAACCGCTTTCACAATAAACTTGGTCTTAGGTCCATGCATTTTCAAAAATATTTTCTTAATTAAACTTTAACCAACTTAATAATTTTGTGACATTTTTTGTGAGAAGACTAAAATTCAATCAATCTTATTCAAACTATTTTGCCACTTTTGCTTTTTATTTTAAAATTTTTCATAATATTAGACTCTTGTTAATCCTTATAGTGATGCGAGCTACTATACTTCTACGATATGTAGCGAAATGAGTTATTTACCACTTGGGTGTTAAGTGAGGCTTTGTTGATTTTAAAATCCAATCTATATCCTCCACTTTGAGATGACGCAAATTCTCCTTTCTCATAATCATGGGTAGTAAGTATGTTTCTCCACTCGGAGATGACGATGATGTCTCATCTCTTAAAATTAACCAACAAATTTGTGTTTTAAAATTTTAAAGGTGAACTACGAGTACCCTGATCCCTTATTGCATGGAAGGTTGTAGGTAGGCACTAAAGATTAACAATCACAGCGGGTGTAAAAATTGTAAAAAATATTTCTTTTCTCACCTCCACCATCTATTTTTTTATTCAACACTTATAGCCAAAATACAGAAATTTTTGAAGAGGTTCCTGCGGAGTACCATAGATGTTTAGGGTGCTAATACCTTCCCTTTGCATAACCAACCACCGAACTTAGATTCTCTCCACCTCTTTTTTGGTTTATTCGCTCTTTTCCCATTCCTTTGGAAACAATAAAGTGCAGTGGCGATTTTTATTTGATCTGTGCGAGTTAAGTCATTCCAATGGCTTAGTCTCAACATTTCTACCACTATAGAAAAAATGGCGACTTCACTGGGGAAATATCGACCAAATGCTGGTCCATCCCCAAGTGGGTTGAGCCTATCTTTTTTTATTTGTGTATGTGCTATTATTTGTTGTATATTATATGTTGTATATATGTTTGTCTGGATTTTCCTATTTTTCAGGGTGCTTGGTGATTTCTCATAAGTCCTCTACACGGACTTGGGCACACTAAAGATAGGGCGGGCGGTATATTCATGTTAACTTTGAGGGAGTAATCCCGAAAAAGGAGGCATGATATACCCCACGTAGTGGAGGCCCCTTTGACTGTAGTGTAGTTTACCGAGTAATCAAGAAGATGTGCTACTTTCGACCTAGGAGCCTGCTGAAACTGAGGACCGTAAAACCTTTAACCCATCTTGGCCTTTTAGGTGTAGTGCAGAAGCTATGACGGAGTAATCCAGCAATGGTTTTCATGTGGTACTACATTCAGACGAGTTTTTATTGAGAATATTATTATACCGAGTTAATCGGGAAGTTGGAATATCCGAAGGATGGATGTAGACTCAGGGAACCTCTTAGAACCTTGTTCGGATGGTGACAAACTATTAGACCATACCTTGTGGGTAGTACATTTGACCTCATGCTCATGACGTTGAGCCTATGAAACCCCCATAATTGTGATCTTATGTGTGATTGTTGCATCATGCATTCATGCACCCATGAGCATCCTTTAAAACTTTTGTTTCAAGGGACCTAAAGTTGACTTTTTGCGAATATCTCAGGTACTTTTGACCATGAATTCTGGAAAAAGAAAGACTCGGAAGTACACTTTCAAGGTTCCTAAGATAGATGATTTGATGAGTCTGATTCCCAAGATCGAGAGTTCTACAAATTTTTGGAAGAAATATGGATCCATCGTGTTTCTTATGAAGCTCAGGATGAAGGAGGTTATTCTCTCGACTTTGGTCAAGTCCTATGATTCGATGTATCAATGTTTCACTTTCCCTAATTATCAATTAATTCCTACATTGGAGGGGTATTCATTCCTACCGAGTTTACCTGTTACCGATCATGTTCCTTTTACCGATTTGGATGGGGCGCCCAAGTCTCATAAGATTGCTGTCGTGATTCATTTGGGGAAGTATGAGATTGAGGCCAACATGACTACCAAAAGAGGAATCTGTTAGAACATAGTTTGATTCTATAACCCTTAATTAGAGTTTTGATGATAACAAATACAAAGAACAAATATGCACCCTAAAAATTATGTTATTTTGTATGCAGAAGTTCTGACCAAAGCAGCATCAGAAGTTAAGCTATAGAAACTACACGCTGAAAGTAATCAGAATTTGCGCTGAAGAATGATGATCAGAATCTGCGCTTAAGTGAAGTAAACTCTGATTCTGAACAGAAGGAATAAAATCTAAGGCATAAATGTTATGAAGCATCAACAACAAGCAAGGATGTAAGATTCTGAAGCGTTACTTTACAATCAAGACAACATCAATTACAACGGCTTCTTTCAGACAGGATCTTCTCAAAATGGAAACTGCGTTAATGACCATAATCACGCTTAAAGTTGGACAGAATTCCATTGCCTATAAATACAAGATAAGAGATCAAATTGTTTACGATTTTTGCCAACACTACTGCAACACACAATTCAAAAACGCTGCAAGCTTACTCATCACTATTCCACGCTCTAAATTTGTGTAAAATATCACAGTTGTGATAACTGTTTTTGTAACGAAAAACAACTATACACAGTACTCTTGTATCTTTGATTAAGAACAGTGTTTCCTTGAGATTAACCGGATTTTGGTTGTACTCAAGAAGACTTTGACAGTTGTCAAAGTAGTGATTGTAATTTGTTTGAGATTAGTGGATTAAGACCTCATTGGAGAGAGGCGAAATCACCTTGACGGGTGGACTGGAGTAGTTTGATATCAAACGAACCAGGATAAAAATACTGTGTCTTTGCGCATTTGATTTCAAGTTTACAATTCAACCCCCCCTTCTTGTGTTTTTCACTTCTTCAATTGGAATCAGAGTGCCTGGTTCTGAGTTAAAACACTTAACCGTGTCAGTACAAGATCCAAGCTTCAGAAAAACACTATGGTGGGACAAAGCCAAAACATCAGCAATGACTACCATGAAGACAAGGACAGAATCAATGGAAAACCTTCAGTCTTTGATGGAGAAAATTTTGACTACTGGAAAGATAGAATTGAGAGTTTCTTCCTGGCCCATGATGTTGATCTGTGGGACATGGTAACTGATGCATACACACACCCAGTGGATGGAAGTGGTCAGAAGATAGACATAAAAATGATGTATGACCAGCAAAATCTTGATTTTTGAAACCATCACAAAGCCAGAACAATACTCCTCAGTGCTATCTCATACTCAGAATATGAGAAAATCTAAAACAGAGAGACAGCCAAGAACATTTTTGACTCTCTGAGAATGACGCATGAAGGCAAAATTCGAGTCAAAGAAACCAAGGCCCTTGCACTCATTTATAAGTATGAGGCATTCAATATGGAAGATAGTGAATCCATAGAAGCAATGTTCTCAAGATTTCAAATTCTTGTTGCTGGACTGAAGGTCCTTGACAAAGGTTATTCTACTACTGATCACGTAAAGAAGATCATCAGAAGTCTACCCAAACAATGGAGGCCAATGGTCACAGCCCTTAAGCTAGCCAAAGATCTCAACAAGATATCTCTAGAGGAACTTGTTAGCTCCCTCAGAAGTCACTAGATAAAGCTATAAGAAGATGAGCCTCAAAAGCATGGTAAGTCACTAGCTTTAAAATCTAATAAAAATATGATTCTAAGGTTTTGCGGGCTATGGAAGAAACTTCTGATGGATCCTCATCAGAAGAAGATGAATTGTCTCTCCTCTCCAGAAGGGTGAATCAACTGTGGAAGCAGAGATAAAGGAAATTCAAAAATCCTAGAAGATCAGAGAATCAAAATGAATCCTCCTCCAGATACAGAAAGTCTGAGTTTTCCTCTGGACATAGAAGATCTAAAGGTTCTTTAGGACACAAAAAGTCAAATAACAAAGACATCATCTGCTATGAGTGTAATGAGCAAGGGCACAACAAAAGTGACTGCCCAAGGCTTCAGAAGGAGAAGCCCAAAAAGAAGTTCTTCAAGGAAAAGAAGAAAATCCTCATGGCAACATGGGACGATTCAGACACCTCTGAAGCTGACTCAGAGTCAGATGATGAAAGAGCAAACATAGCTCTCATGGCAAATGTGTCAGAAGAAAGTGAAGTTTCTGGTTCAGACTCAAAATCAGACACTGAAGAGGTATTCCCTAACTTTGCTGTTAATTTCACTAAAGCTGAACTTGCAGAAAGTCTAAATGAAATTTTGGAAAGGTATCAGCAAATCAGAGTCAAATTCAAGAACCTAAAAAAGGAACTTGTCTCCGACTCTGAAAAGAATGAGAGTCTGAGATTAGAAAATTCTGAGTTAAAAGAAAAAGTTTCAAAATTTGAAAACGATTTGCAAAACTCTCAGAAGGAAATAATCTCAGAGACTCCTAGTAATGTTGATGAGATCATCAAAGAATATGATCACAACTTTCAGAAGTTTCTGGCTAAAAGCATAGATAGAAGCAAGATGGCTTCAATGATCTATGGAGTTAGCAGAAATGGCAGCAAAGGGATAGGATATCAAGGTAAGGTATCTACACCTAAACAAGCCATGGACTAAGTCATAAAATGCATACCACTTAAATCGCATTTTATATATGGGCATACACATGACATAAAGTACACTAGTAGTGATTACTCTGTCAAACCAAAATTCAACCAGAATTTTGGTAAAACTAACAAACCAGGACCCAAAAAGATATGGGTACCTAAGGATAAAATTATATATGTAGCAGATATCTTTAGCAGCAAGGCTAAAACACCAGTCATGGTACCTAGACTCTGGCTGCTCTCGACACATGACGAGAAGAAGGCATATGTTCCAAAGCCTGGAACTTAAACCTGGAGGCTACGTGGGCTTTGGAGGCAACCAAAGAGGAAAGATCTTACCTCTATAAATAATGTGCTACTAGTTGATGGATTAATTCATAACCTGTTTTCCATAAGTCAATTAAGTGATAACAATTATGATATAATCTTTAATCAAAATTCATGCAAAGCTGTTAGTCAGAAAGATAGAACTATCCTTTTTAATGGAAAGAGGAAACACAACATTTATAAAATAAAACTTTCTGAACTTAAGAGTCAGAACGTAAAATGCCTTCTATCTGTTAACAACGAGCAATGGGTCTGGCCCAGAAGATTGGGGCATGTTAGTATGAGAAGAATATCTCAGATTAACAAACTCAATCTGGTCAGAGGACATCCTAATTTGAAGTTCAGCTCGGATGCTTTGTTTGAAGCATGTCAGAAAGGCAAATTTTCAAATCTTGCTTTTAAATCTAAAAACGTTGTTTCCACCTCTAAGCCATTAGAACTTCTGCACGTATACCTATTTGGACCAGTAAAAACTGCGTCTGTTAGTGGCAAGAAGTATGGGTTAGTGATCGTAGATGACTATAGCAGATGGACATGGGTAAAGTTCTTAAGACATAAGGACGAGTCACACTTTGTGTTCTTTGCATTCTGTAATCAAGTTCAGAATGAAAAGGATCTTAGAATTGTCAAAGTCAGAAATGATCATGGTGGAGAATTTGAAAATAAATATTTTGAATCATTTTTTAATGAAAAAGGCATCTTGCATGACTTCTCTTGTCCTAGAACTCCCCAACAAAATGGAGTTGTAGAAAGAAAGAACAGAACATTGCAAGAAATGGCCAGAACCATGATCAATGAGACTAACATTGCGAAGATCTTCTGGGAAGAGGCAATTAACACAACGTGTTATATTCAGAATAGAATCTCCATAAGACCTATTCTAGAAAAGACTCCATATGAATTGTGGAAGAACAGAAAGCCCAACATTTCTTATTTCCATCCGTTTGGATGCACTTGCTTTATTCTGAATACAAAATATTATATGAACAAGTTTGACTCTAAAGCACAAAAGTGTATTATGTTAGGATACTCTGAATGCTCAAGAGGGTACAAAGTATACAATACAGAAACACATATTGTTGAAGAGTCAGTCAGTGTTAGATTTGATGATAAGCTTGACTCTCAAAAGTCAAAGTAAAATGAATTCCTTGCAGATATAGAAGTTGAATTCACAGGTACTGAAAACAAATCATTAGAAGATCTCAACAGAGACGCACCAACAACTTCAAAAAGAAATGCTACAAGCAATCCAGCACCTTCAGTTGATCAACCTCAGAAAAGGCTATCCAGAAGCAGCATAGCTCACCCAGAAGATAAAATACTGGGAAAGAAGGATGATCCAATCAAAACAAGATCAACATTCAGAAACTCTCAAGAATCCCTCATGGGACTGGTCTCTCTGATTGAACCAAGAACAATTAATGAAGTGCTTTTGGATAATGACTGGAATCTGTAAATGCAGAAGGAATTAAATCAGTTCACCAAAAATGACGTATGGGATCTGGTTCCCAAACCAAAAGGATTCAACGCCATTGGAACAAAGTGGGTGTTCATAAACAAACTTAACAAGCAAGGAGAAGTCATCAAAAACAAAGCACGACTTATGGCACAAAGTTATAGTCAGCAAGAGGGGATAGACTATACATAAACATTTGCTCCATTCTCCAGGTTAGAATCTATCAGACTCTTAATTTCATTTGATGTAAACAATGGCATCACTCTGTATCAGATGGATGTCAAAAGTGCATTCCTAAATGGGTATATAGATGAAGAGGTATATGTGCACCAACCCCCTGGATTTGAGAATTCCAAACACCCAAAATATGTTTTCAAACTAAAGAAGTCACTATATGGTCTAAAACAAGCTCCCAGAGCTTGGTATGAAAGACTAAGTAACTTCCTGTTAGAAAAGGAATTCACCAGAGGGAAAGTGGACACAACCTTGTTCTATAAGTCATTTAAGAATGACATTTTAGTGTGTCAGATTTATGTAGGCGATATTATCTTTGGATCCACTAAACCATCTCTGGGAAGAGAGTTTGCTAAGTGCATGCAGGCAGAGTTTGAGATGAGCTTAATGGGGGAAATCAAATTCTTTCTGGGCATTCAGATAAACCAAACTCCAGAAGGAACTTACATTCATCAGAGCAAATATGTCAGAGAACTTCTGAAAAAATTTGATCTCTCAGAATGTAAGCCCTCAAAGACTCCAATGCACCCCACGTGCATTCTGGAAAAGGAAGAGGTTAGTAAAAAGGTAGAACAGAAAGTCTACGGAGGTATGATTGGTTCTCTCCTTTATCTGACGGCTTCAAGGCCTAACATTTTATTTAGTGTTTTCTTATGTGCTAGATTCCAATCAGATCCTAGAGAATATCACTTAACAGCAGTTAAACGAATTTTCAAGTATCTGAAAGGTACTACTAATCTGGGTTTGTTTTATAGAAAATCCAATGAATATAGCTTAGTAGGATACCGTGACGCTGATTTTGCTATAGACAAGGTAGAGCATAAAAGCACTTCTGGAAGCTTCCAGATTTTGGGAGAGAATCTGATCTCATGGACCAGCAAGAGACAATCCACAATAGCACTATCAACAGCAGAAGCTGAATACATAGCAGCTGCTGGATGTAGCACGCAAATGCTCTGGATGAAAAGTCAACTTGAAGACATCAACATATTTGAGAGTAACATTCATATCTTTTGTGATAACACTTCAGCTATATATCTAAGTAAGAATCCCATTTTGCATTCTAGGGCTAAACATATAGAAATAAAACATCATTTTATTAGGGACTATATTCAGAAAGGAATTCTTACCTTAAAATTTATTGACACAGACCATCAATGGGCTGATGTATTTACAAAACCTCTTTCTGAAGATAGATTCAATTTCATTCTGAAACATCTCAGCATGAAATTATGCCCAGAATAAAATGTTTTATTTACATATCTTAACCCTCAGAACTTTATTATTTTCTGTGAACAACTGATCAACCTGTCTTCAGAGTCTAGAAGTACAAATTGCCTCAGAATCTATCCATGAAGATCTGAACGTTTCATTTCAAGGATAGAGGCGTGAAGTTCACATCATCAAACACTTGTCATCCTCTCACCAGCTACCTTCTGAGGTTGAACATGCGTTCAATTTCTGAAGGGTCCAAGGCTCTGATTGGATGCATTGAGACACTTGTCAGCGGTAAACCGTTAAAATATCTTTCTGAATCCCCTAATCTCAGGTTTCATTAATGCATATAATCATTACATTATTTTCATACTTACTACTTACGTTTTCCAAAAACCTATTTAAACTCAAATTCACTATTTCATTCATTCACTTTTACTATCTTTTCTATTTACTCTTGTTTGAAGTTTCGTTTTTAAAAACCCTTTTCATCTTCTCCAACAAACCTGTGTGAAACATGGCTTCTTCATCAAACCTCAAAAATCTCAGTGCTCCTGAATCTGCATCAACGGAACAATGTGAAGAACCCATAAGGACGCTTCTCACTCCTGTTGATAACTTAGAAGTTCTCTAAAAACTGATCATTGATTTTGAGAGTCTACAAGAAAATCGGTTTAATCTCTATGAAGGCGTGACTGCTCAAGGTTGGAACAGGCATTTTGACCGTCTGGTGGGTCCAACGTTTCCCACTCTTGTTAAATAATCCTAGATTCACGCTACATCTTCCAACCACCAGGTTACTTCTTATGTTATGGGAAAGAAAATCGTGATTACAGAAGATCTTATTGGGAAGCTCATTGGATACAATGGTGGTGGAATCAGATGCATAGATATGGCAGATAGATGTTCTGACCTAAAATCAATTGCCAAGGAAATTTTCACTTCTGGTCAACCATCAAGCAAAATCAGAGATTTGAAGGATCATCACAGAATCTGGGCCAGAACATTCTGGGATGTATCAATCACAGGAAGCCCACAAGCTCTCCTGATTACATCAACATTGATCAGCAGTTTCTGATCTATTTCATTGCAAAGAAGACAAAGATTAATCTTCGACACTTGCTCTTCAACCACCTCAGAACAAGTGTGAAAGAGACCAGAGAAGAAGAAAGAACTAAGAGGGATTGGATTCCCTTAGGAAGACTGATATCAGATATTCTAACAGAAAACAGGCTAATAGAATACCTGATAGAGGCTCAAGAAATAAGCACTTTGGAAGCAATTGTTGGGAAGCCTCTGAACGCAAAGAATCTGAAGAAAAATGAAGATCATTAAGAACATTCAGAAGGAACCAACTATTGCTTCTCATGAGACCATTACTTCAAGGAGGATACCTCTGAAGGATTTTCCTCTATTCTCTGGGATAGACAGCAACCCAGAAGTCATAGTCACATACCTTGAAGCTTGCAAGGCTGATGGGACTACTCCAGAAATAAACAATCAAGATTTGCACAGGCCAGCTCCAGAGGTTGTGTTAAAGAAATCCAAGAAGAGGAAAGCAGCAGGACAAGGATCCTCTCAGAAGGCACCTAAAGTTGCAAAAAAGAAAGGTAATCCATCTTATGTTTCTGTTATAGAATTAATTGCTGTTACACCATCTGAAATCAATCCCCCTCAATCGATAAAAAATCCTTCACCATAAACTTTTGAAGATTTTGACATAGAGTTTGATCCATCTGTAACTCTAGGAAATTTTCTGAATGAACCACACTCCCCCAATAAAAAACCAAACCCATAACCTCATTAACCAGAACTTACAAAAGTTCTATCTGACATTGAACTATTTGATTCAAACTTTCAATCTCCACTCCCAGAAAATCCAAACTCTCAACAACTCCCAGAAAATCCAAACTCTCAACAACTCCCAGAAAATCCAAACTCTCAACAACTCCCAGAAAATCCAAACTCCCAACAACAATCAGATAATCCACAACCACACTCTCCAGATCATCTGAATCCCAACTCACCACAACCAGAAAATAGACACTCTCTCTCTCTACCTTCTGAAAACCCATCCTTTGTAAATCCTGAACCAGAAACTCAACACACCTCCACAAACCAATATGAAGACTCTCCTTCAGATTCTGATACCACAACCCATATTCCTTGAATAACATAACCTCTTGCGATTTGCATGCCTCTCACTATTCATGACATTCCAAAAATTCCTTCATCCCTTGAATCCACACCACCAAACTCCCCTAACAGACCAATTCTAATTCTCGACTCTCCCACTCCTTCACCCATCAACCATCCAGCTGACAACCTCAGAATTGTCATTGATCCACTAGTGCTGGACAGACTAGCTTCCACCTCTCGCAAAATTGCTATTCCCAAACCTAAACCAGAATCAGATGTTGGTAAGAGTCTGTTGATTTTTGAAACAGAAATGCAGGAATGGATAAATTCTTTGAAGCAAGCAAGCCTAGAGATTTATAATCCTGCTGCTTCTGACTTTCTCTGGGAAAGTTTCAGAAAATGGCTCAACTCTGAAACTCTGAAGCTAAAGGAATTGGGTTATGAAAGGGCTCAGCAGAACTTCAGTGATCAGCTGAAAGCTTTTCAAGATCAAGTTCTGAGTCAATGGTGTAAGAAAGAAATTCTTCCGCTGGATAATGCTCCCTGAAAAGAGCACCATCTGTCAGAAGTTGCTTAACCAGATTCAAATAGTCTCTCCCTGAATAATTCTGCAGAAGACATGGTTGTAGCAAAAGAAGTGGTTCAATCAGAAGAAGCTGCAGAATGTTATGAATAGCATGCAACCCCTGAAGAGACACCAGCTTCCTCTCTAGTCATGCAAACTCTGGAAGAGTTGAAGAAAGAGAATGCTTTAATCCATGCAAGACTGGACAAGCAAAAGGATACGAACAAAGAGATCAAAGGAATTATGGATAAACAAGAAGATACTACAAAGGAAATCAAAGATATTCTGGGCAAGCAGGAAGATTCAAGCACTCAGATCAAGAGCTTGTTGGAAGCGTTGTTCAAACGCCTTCCCATTCCTTCTTAGATTTTTTTAAAACTGTTTATTTTTAATTTTTATCTTTACCTCCTTGTTTCTGAAACTTGTCATTACATTATGTTTTTAATATAATTCATCTTTCTTTACTCTGATTATATTTCTTTTTTATACTTGACAAAAAGGGGGAGAAAGTAAGATATTTTCAATAACAGTATACCGGGACAAAAGTCTCAAACATTATGAATTATTTAACCTCTACTTTCTGAAAAGTTTGAACATGAACAAATTCTGATAGGAGATGCAACAAAAGCTCTGGAAAAAGGGAACTTCAAGGAAGTAATCAACTCAGGGGGAGTCTCTCTTAAACTTTTGTTCTCTATTTTTCATTGAAAATTGTAGATGTTGTCATCATCAAAAAGGGCGAGATTGTTAGAACATAGTTTGATTCTACAACCCTTAATTAGAGTTTTGATGATAACAAATACAAAAAACAAATATGTACCCTAAAAATTATGTTATTTTGTATGCAGAAGTTCTGACCAAAGCAGCATCAGAAGTTAAGCTATAGAAACTACACGTTGAAAGTAATCAGAATTTACGCTGAAGAATGATGATCAGAACCTGCACTTTAGTGAAGTAAACTCTGATTCTAAACAAAATGAATATAATCTAAGGCATAAATGTTCTGAAGCATCAGCAGCAAGCAATGGTGTAAGATTCTGAAGAGTTACTTAACAATCAAGACAACATCAATTACAACGACTTCTTTTAGACAGGATCTTCTCAAAATGGAAACTGTGTTAATGACCATAATCACGATTAAAGTTGGACAGAATTCCATTGCATATAAATACAAGCTATGAGATCAAATCGTTTACGATTTTTTCCAACACTACTGCAACACACAATTCAAAAACGCTGCAAGCTTACTCATCATTATTCCACGCTCTAAATTTGTGTAAAATATCACAGTTGTGATAACTATTTTTGTAAGGAAAAACAACTATACACAATACTCTTGTATCTTTGATTAAGAACAGTTTTTCCTTGAGATTAATCGGATTGTGCTTGTACTCAAGAAGACTTTGACAGTTGTCAAAGTAGTGATTGTAATTTGTTTGAGATTAGTGGATTAAGACCTCATTGAAGAGAGGCAAAATCACCTTGACGGATGGACTGGAGTAGTTTGAGATCAAATGAAGCAGGATAAAAATGTTGTGTCTTTGCGAATTTGATTTCAAGTTTACAATTCAACCCCCCTTCTTATGTTTTTCAATTCTTCAGAATCAGAGGATTACCCACTTAGTTTTTATTAGAGAAAGCTTGCTACTTTTCTAGGATGAAGAGTATGGTTGCTTTTGAGGCCATCTTTGCTCTACTTTCCTACGGGTTGTTCTTATTTCCCAACATCGACAAATTTGTGGATATCAACGCCATCATGATCTTTTTGATTGGTAATCCAATGCCTAAATTATTAGGAGATGCTTATTACTCCATTCATTATCAAGATTCTTATCATGGAGGGATGATCTCTTTTTGTACGCCTTTGTTGTATCAGGGGTTTATTTCTCACTTACCTCGGTCTAATGCTTTTTGGGATATCAAGAAGGAACCTCGTTGGGCTCCAAAGGTTCTGGACCTTACTCATTCTGACATTGTTTGGTATCATCAGGATTACTATGATGTGGAGATTGTCGATAGTTTTAATAGTTTTCCCAATGCACCTCTTCTCGGTACAAAGGGAGGAATTAACTACAATCCCGTTCTTGCATGATGTCAGCTTGGGTATCCAATGAGAGACAAGCCAAATAGTATTCATCTGAGTGGTTTCTTTCTTAAAGAAGGAGAGGATTATAAGAAAGCTAAGGAGGAAATTTCAAAGGCTTGGCGCCATAGTCACATGAAGATTCGAAAGGACTTGGGATCTAGAGGAGCCGTTTCTTTGCAGCCTTATCTCCGGTGGGTAAAAGCAAGGGAAATTCAGTTGAAGATGCCATATTCTCTGGAGGAACCTTTACCTGATATGTTTTTAAAGACCACTCCTCCCTTTTTAGATGATGTGGAAGAGTTTCAGCTTTCCCTAGTTAGGGTGCAGCAGAAGAAGGAGGCCTGGAAAAATAAGTGTCACACTTTAGAGATGTCCTACCGAGCAGACCTGAAAGAGAAGGATGACCTGATTGAGATTCTTGAGAGTCGTGCTTTAGAGATGATAGGGAGGCAATAGGATTTATTTTCCTATGGAGCTCGAACATGACATAGTCATTCACTTCCCAACTCTGGTGATTGGAAAGGGGTTGCCGACAGGTACGCAAAAGAGAACAAGTAGTTGAAGGCTCAGATTGCAAGACTCATGGGGAAGCGTCAGTGTGTGGAGATATCTTTATCAGCTTTGCCTTCTTGGGATTTTAGTTTATATCTTATCTTTTACTTGGGAGTATTGAAACTTTTACTAAGAGTTGTAATCCATTTTAGAGTTATTATAATGAGATTTTCAGTATTTCAAAATGTGTTAGTACTCTAGTATTTGCAAATTGTCTATAAATATTTAAGTCCCTTGAAATATGAATAACAATAAATAAATCATGTGTATTGCATATCATGCATCATCTTGCACATATTTATTTCATTTATGTTCATATCCAGGTGCCTTACTGTGTTTCTCTACTTTGTTCAGCAAGCTATCTCATCAGTATGATACTCAGGCTAATTCCAGGAAGAAAATGGAGAATCATGAACAAGAGAATCGCGAGATGCACGAAGAGGTTACTGCTTTGAAGGCCTATATGGCCAATATGAATTCTTTGTTGGAAACGTTGGTGGCTACTTAGAATCAGCCACCACTTGCTCAACCACAACAAACAACACCCACTTCTGAAGCTCCATCAGTTCGCATTTCTGTTACTCCAGTTACTGCTGCACATAATCGTATGCCTCAGGGTTACCCGTGGAGGATGCCTAAAAATTTCATGCCAGAAGGTTACAATCTTGATGCTCAAGTCGCTCGAGTTATTCAAGTTGTTGCTACTTCTACACCTCCTGTGGTGCACGTTACTCCTATGTCTAGAAATGAGATCCATTATATTGCACCTCCTACGGTGAATGATATGCCATTTGTTAATGATGAAGTTTATCGTCTTGCTCCTCCAACGAGTGAAAGTATGGGTTTCTATGACTGATTGGATGACTTTCAAGACCATTTCAATGAGATACAGAAGGAAATGAAGGCCCTTCGAGAAAAATAATTATTTTGACAAAATGTCAGTGAACTCTACCTAGTTCCCAATGTGAAGGTGCCAACAAAGTTTAAAGTGCCTAAATTTGAGAGGTACAAGAGCAATTCTTCTCCATGTGACCACCTGGTAATGTATATTAGAAAAATATCCAACCATACTGATGATCAATGTTTGCTTATTCATTTCTTCCAAGATAGTTTGACTGGTGCCGCTCTGAAGTGGTATATGAGTTTGGATAGTAGTAGTATCCACACCTTTAATGATCCGAGGGAAGCCTTTATCAAGCAGTATAAGTACAATATGTTCATGGCACATGATCGTGACTAGGTTAGGGCAATGGCTCATAGATATAAGGAGCGTTCAAAGAATATACGCAGCGTTGGCGTGAGATAGATGCCCAGGTGGTACCACCCATGGTTGAACAAGAAATGACCAAGGTATTTCGTTTGATGACATCTTTGTCCCTTCAAATTTTGTCAAGCGCCCTTCTCTGGCAGCTTCTTCTAGTTGAACACCCATGCTTACCATTTCGGTGAAATAACTCGGTGTACTGGCAACCATTCTTTCATAAGAAATGACCAAGGTCTTTCTGAAAACCCTCGGATCAGTTTATTATGAAAGAATGGTTGCCAATACACCGAGTTATTTCACCGAAATGGTAAGCATGGGTGTTCAACTAGAAGAAGCTGTCAGAGAAGGGCGCTTGACAAAATTTGAAGGGACAAAGAAGTCATCATACGGGTTCTCTTGAAAGGAAGAAAGTGAAGCGAATGTTGTTATTGGGGAAAGGAAGATTAGGCCACCTAGAAGACAACAGCGGTACCAACAACAGGTTACTTTTGTGACTCTAGTTGTCAATGTAGCTCCAACTACAATTTCTAATCGGAGACTGTCTCCTTAGGGGAATCAAGTGCAAAGTCAAAAGAGAGAGTCTTTTGACTCTATTCCAATGAGCTATGCAGAGTTATTCCCGGCTTTGATTCAGAATAAGTTAGTTCAAACCAGGCCTCCCCCTGCTATACCTTCGCCTTTACCCTGCTACTATAAGGCAGACCAGACGTGTGCTTTCCATCAAGGAGCCCAGGGCCCAATATCGAGAACGGTTATCCTTTGAAATATGAAGTACAAAAGATGGTGAGATCTGGCCTCATATCCTTTAAAGATGTTGTCCCTAACGTGAAAGATAATCCTTTGCCTAAACATGGAGGAACAAATGTTGTAAATATGGTTGCTAGTTGTCTTGGGGTCTTCTGAATTTTTGATATCAACTGGTTAGAGGGGATCTGGTAAAGATGCATGCTAACCTCTGCGAGTTCAGCTATTATATGCATAACCATGCTGGTTGTAGTATTTGCAGTATGGATATACAAGGATGTGATAAGATAAAAGCTGATCTTTAGGAAATGATGGACGAAGGCCTCATTCATATAATCAGGCCAAGGGCATAGTACGAAGAATATGTGAACATGATCTATGGATGTCCCGGTGAATTCTGGATTTTTGACGTGAATCATTTGAATGATAATTTGTTGCAGTTGCACGCTACATTCTGTCACACAGATGGTCAAGAAGAACACCATTATGGGTCTTGCCATATCTGCTGCAGAGACTCTCGTGGTTGTTCCATTGTGAAAAGGGGTGTTTAGTTGCTTTAGACAATGATACTATCAAGGTCTTAGGCAATAGAAAATATTACAATGGAATTAACGTGATTGAAGATTGCTCGACCGAAACTGTGTCAAATGATGAGTATGCTTCTGCAGATGAGTTCTTTTCTTTTGATGAATATGTGTTCTCCAACAATGATTATGTGATGTCTAAGTATTATGAAGAAGGGGTGAATGTTATTGTGCCTTGTTTTTGTGTTCCCTCCCCTATAGAGATTGAGTACCATAGCATGTCGGCTTTTGCTCCGATGGTTATTAGCCTGCCAGGCCTTGTACCATATGAATCATTCAAAGCCATGCCATATAAATACAATGCAAAAATCTTGGAGGATGGTGTGGAAATTCCCATCCAACCTTTATTTGATGTCAAAAATATTGTTGAAGTCAGCCGAGTAACCCGCAGTGGCTGTGATTTTACACCTATCATTCAAGGAAATATTAATGGTGATAAAAAGGTTGTTGAAAGTACTAAACCTAAGAAAGCAGTGGGGTAAAATGAAGATTCGACAGCCTCGTTTAAGGATTCTCAACAGGTAGTGCATAATGGCCCTAGCAAAGCGTGGGGGCAGATTGTTGATCCGTCTGTGAATAAGAATAGAGTTGATTTGGGATTCTATGTGAAGGGTAATAAAGGTGAGAATATGAAGCCGAAGTCTGCTTTGGGCAAATATCAAGACATCTTCCATAACATGGGTTACCCTCATCCAGCTGCTCCTAGGATCAATGTTATTCTGGAAGGTGAATTGAAGAAAGATATGCCGAATTATGTGACACTTAGAGTCAGAGTCCAAAATTGGATCACTATTGATGTTCCCTCTTGTATTCAGTTTCAAAGTAATTTGTTTTTGTTAATATTTTCAAAAAAATTTCACTCTTCCCAAGGTAAAAGTATTGATATTGTATGGGTATATCTGTTGTTTTAATCTTTAAAATCATTAATAAAAGTTATCTTTGATTCCCAAGTTGTGTCTTTTTCTTTGCTTTTTATTGGAAAGTGGTAATCAGAAAAATCCTTTCAAAATAAATAATAATTGTAAATAAAGTTGCATAATCACTTGCCATGTGTGTCAGTTTCTAAAAGCAATCATAAATCATATGTGCAGATTAATTAAAAAACCCATTGAGTACAATGACCCTGCACCCTCTCCCAACTTTGAATATCCTGCGTACGTGGCCGAAGAAGAAGAATATGATGAAATCCAAGAAGAGGTTTCATAGTTGCTTGAGCGCGAGGAAAGTACCATTCAGCAATATAAAGAGCCATTGGAGACGATTAATTTTTGTTCAGAGGAAGTTCCGAAAGAGGTCAAGATTGGAGCATTGCTTCATCCTGAAGTGAAGCACAAGTTGATTGAATTGTTGAAAGAGTATGTATACATATTTTCTTGGTCTTACCAAGACATGCCTGGTTTGGATACTGATATTGTGGAACATCATTTGCGGCTAAATCCATAATGCCCACCAATCAAGCATAAGTTGCAAAGAACTCACCCTAATATGGAAGTGAAAATTAAAGAAGAGGTTTTAAAACAGATTAATGCCGGTTTTCTTGTGACATCAATGTACCCTCAGAGGATTGCCAATATTGTCCCATTATCAAAGAATGACGGAAAAGTTCGCATGTTTAGAGATTATAGAGATTTATTCAAATCTATTCCAAAAGATGACTTTCCATTGTCACATATTGATATGTTGGTTGACAATATAGAAAAATTCAAAGTATTCTCTTTCATGGATGGATTTTATGGATATAATCAAATCATAATGGCTCTTGAGTACATGGAAAAAACAACGTTTATCACACTCTGGGGAACATTCTATTTCAGAGTGATGCCCTTCGGGTTGAAGAACGCTGGTGCAACATGCTAGAGGCCTATCATAACCCTATTCCATGATCTGATGCATAAGGAAATTGAGGTATATGTTGATGATATGATTGCCAATATCCAGATTGAGGAAGGGCATATAGAAGATTTGTTGAAATTGTTTCAGTGTTTGAGGAAGTATCGCCTCCGCTTGAATCCAATTAAATGCACCTTTGGTGTCCAATCAGGACAATTGTTAGGTTTCATTGTCAACCAAAAAGGAATTGAAGTTGATCCTGAGAAGGTTAAGGTGATTCAAGAAATTCCTGCAACAAGAACTAAAAAGCAAGTTAGAGGCTTCCTTGGGCGTTTAAATTACATTTCAAGATTTATTTCCCATATGACTACAACGCGCGAGCCGATCTTCAAGTTGTTAAATAAATATCGAAGTTGTGTATGGACAGATGATTTCCAAAGGGCATTTGAAAGTATTAAAGAATATATGATTGAACCTCCTATATCGTTCCCTCCCATTGAAGGAAGACCATTAATTATGTATCTGACAACGTTAGATAATTTTATGGGCTGTATTTTGGGAAAACAAGATGAAACAGGAAGAAAGGAATACTCCATTTATTATCTTAGCAAGAAGGTTACTGACTGTGAGTCACTATTCTATGCTAGAAAAAACTTTTTGTGCTCTGGACTGGGCAGAAAAACGGTTGCGGAAATATATGTAGAATCATACTACATGGTTGATTTCCAAAATGGATCCGATTAAGTATATTTTTGAATATGATATTGAATTTCATACTCTGAAGGCTATAAAAAGCAGTGTGTTGGCAGATTATCTTGCTCACCAACCGGGTGATGATTACGAGTCTGTTAAATATGATTTCCCTGACGAGGATGTGATGTTTTTGAAAATAAAAGATTGTGATGAACCTTTTCCCGGGGAAGGTCCTGATCCTGAATCCCGATGGGGTATGGTATTTGATGGAGCTGTAAATTCTTATGGGAAAGGAATTGGCGCTGTGATTATCACTCCTCATGGATCGTATATCCCTTTTATGGCAAGATTGGCATTTGATTGTACCAATAACATGGAAGAGTTTGAAGCTTGTATCATGGGTATCGAGGAAGCTATAGACCTCAGAATCAAAGTTCTAGATGTATATGAAGATTCAACTTTGGTAATAAATCAGATTAAAGGAGAATGGGATACTCATCATGTTGGCTTGATTCCCTATAAAGACTATGCTAGAAGATTATTACCCTTCTTTAATAAAGTTGAATTCCATCATATTCCCAGAGATGAGAATCATATGGAAGATGCTTTGGCCACTATGGCTTCTATGTATCATGTAAATACTTGGAATGATGTGCCTTTTATCACCATTCAACGTCTGGATAGACCAGCTCATGTGTTTGCAACAGAGGGAACGTCAGACGAAAAACCTTGGTATTATGATATCAAGCATTTTCTCCAGACTCAGGAATATCCGACTAGTGCGTCAAAAAAAGATAGAAAGATATTTAGAAGGTTAGCATGAATCTTTTTCCTCAATGAAGATGTATTATACAAAATAAATTATGACACGGTGTTGCTCAGATGCGTGGATAGACACGAAGCAGACATGCTGATGCATTAAATCCATGAAGGTTCCTTTGGCACTCATACTAATGGACATTCAATGGCAAAGAAGATGCTTAGGGAAGGTTACTATTGGTTGACAATGGAATCTGACTGTTATGAATTTGCAAAGAAGTGCCATAAGTGCTAGATTTATGCTGACAAAATTTATGTGCCTCTGACACTTCTCAATGTTATTTCTTCCCCATAGCCTTTCTCTATTTGGGGTATTGACATGATTGGAATGATTGAACCCAAGGCGTCGAATGGACATCATTTTATCTTGGTGGCAATTGACTACTTCACCAAATGGGTGGATGCAGCTTCATATGATAATTTTACTAAGCAGGTGGTAGTACGCTTTATCAAGAATAATCTTATATGTCGGTATGGTGTGCCAAGCAGGATTATCACTGACAATGGCTCAAATCTGAATAACATGATGATGACAACTTTGTGAAGAATTCAAGATTGTCCATCATAACTCATATCCTTACAGGCCAAAGGTGAATGGGGTTGCTGAAGCTGCTAAAAACATCAAGAAGACCATCCAGAAAATAATGGTTACCTATAAAGATTGGCATGAGATGCTCCCTTTTGCTTTGCATGGATATCATACATTCGTTTGCACTTCAACAGGAGCAACCCCATTCTCTATTCGTTTGAATAACATGATGATGACAAATTTGTGAAGAATTAAAGATTGTCCATCATAACTCATATCCTTACATGCCAAAGGTGAATGGGGTTGTTGAAGCTGCTAATAAAAACATCAAGAAGACCATCCAGAAAATGGTGGTTACCTATAAAGATTGGCATGAGATGCTCCCTTTTGCTTTGCATGGATATCGTACATTCGTCTGCACTTCAACAGGAGCAACCTCGTTCTCTAATGTGTATGGTATAGGAGCAGTGCTCCCCGTTGAGGTTGAGATTCTCTCTTTATGTGTGATAATTAAAACCAAGTTGTCAGAGGCTGAATGGGTCCAAAACAGGTTTGGCCAATTTAATTTAATTGAAGAAAAGAGAATGACGTACTTGTGTTATGGCCAGTTATACCATAAGATAATGAAGAAATATCTTGATAAGAAGGTCAAGCCTCGTGAATTTAGAGAAGGAGACCTCGTGCTCAGAAAGATCATGTCTTTTAACACTGACTCTAGGGGCAAGTGGACTCCCAATTTTGAAGGCCGGTATGTTGTCAAGAAAGCCTTTTCTGGTAGTGCATTAATTTTTGAAACTATGGATGGTGAGGAGTTCCCACGTCCTATGAATGCTGATGCAGTCAAGAAATACTTCGCCTAAAGAAATAAAAGAATAACTCGCTAAGTTGAAAACCCGAAAGGGAGGCTCAAGAAAAAAAGAGTGTCTCAGTAGGCTGAAAAATTGAAAGGGTGGTCTAGGAAAAAGTAAGAGACTCAAACAGAATAAATGTTCCCGCTAGGTTGAAAACCCGCAAGGGCAACCTAGGAAAAAGTTAGGGATTTCTTTACTAGTAACTACATCAGACAAGACTTGATCATTGAAGCAATAATTTTCTTGGATCCTCACCACACTTCAATAGAAGTCGTTGCTCAGGAATTCAAAGTTTTTAGGGAGAATAGTGGTCATTGTATTTCAATGTATCTTTTACAATATATTACTATTCTCCAAACTTTGTAATCATTTATGGGGTCTCTCCACTCGCAGACTACCATTCCATTAATAAAGTTTGAGATTTTATCCAATTCTTTGTAATTCTTATTTTATTCAGCCTACAAAGACTCTATTTGTTATTGATAGTAATTTTCAAAACATAGAGATTTAATAATAAAATTGTTTTTGAAAAGAATTTACAAATTACTTTTTACTTTAGATTTTGTCACTCAAGAAAAACAAAAATAGTGATTCTGAGGACGGACGAACTCTGAAATTTTGGAAGTATATATTCCCTAGGAAAGTTCTTTAGGGTCCTTTTCGCTGATATGCGTATGAGTTTCTTGTGTTTCCCAAATAGTTGGAGATGATACCAATTGATGTATGGTGCAGTGTTGGGTTTGTGATTCCATTTTCCCCAGTCAAGTCTTAGTTCATTTATTTTCCTCCAGGATGATTATTTTGATTTCGGGTTTTGCATGGTCTGAAGCCTCTATCCTAGATTCCCCAGTAAGGTCTTCGAAAATATTTAGAAAGGCCCTTTGTGTTCTGAGGAGGAATCATTTTCAAAACACCGCTCTTTGCAGTGATGGCATTACTGTTGTTGTTTTTTTCCCAAGCAACTTGACAAGGGAAATATCTTTCCTAATAAGTGTTAAAACGATTGTCAACATATTTTGTTTTCTCTCGCCGAGTGCTGGGTATGATTTAAAATCCCCATAATTTTGATTTCTTGATGTATTTCTTGACCTCTTAAATCCCCAAGTAAAGTCGAGATAATGATTCTCTCTGAAAGCTGTTATCCCCATGTGATTTCATAATTCCTCCCAAGGAAATTTGAGTAATCATCACTCTCGGTATTGAATAATGTGTTTTGGGGCTCCCTTCGACAATGTGGTATTGTCCTCCCCAATGAAGTCAGCACGAGATCCCTAGTTGATATCTAAATGATGTGGTTTTCACCTTCCCTGGAGAAGTAAGTATTGTAATCTCCAGTGGAAATATAGAAGTTGAAACATTGTTTTCCCCATTGAAGTTTGTTTGATGTTCCCCGGTGAAGCATGAAGGAGGATGTCATATCCCTGTATCTGTTTTGGTTCACTGTTTTGACTTAATAATTTTCGGATTAAGTTTCTTCCCAGTGGAGTTAAGCCGTGAGGTAGGACTTTGTTTCCTCATGAAATTTTGGTATCAGATATGTGATGTCGAAGGAGTGTCACGACACAAATATCTAAGGATAATATAAAATGAAACAATATTAAAAGCAGTAAAAACACAAAAGATTGTTAACCCAGATCGGTGTACAATAACACCTACTCTAGGACTACCAAGCCAGGGACAAGTCCACTAAATAGTATTAATTCATAGACCCTCAGTAAACAACCAGTTTACGATCTAATCACTTAACACTACCTATGATATACTTCTACCTAAGACACGCCTAGGTATGAGGCCCTCCTCAAATCCATTCAATCACTAACAGTCAAAAACAATAGAATTATTAAGTTTTAAAAACCTCAATCATTCAATACTTAAAAGCTTATTGTTGTACCCCAAAATTTGCCCTCCCATTTTACCACAAAAAAAATCTCAGCTTCAGGCATTTCCTGACTTCTCAAACTGGCTCAAGAATCGGACAAACGAACTTTTCTCGTCAGTCAGGACACAATTAGGGTTTTACTGATTTTTCAGGGCTCTGGATTTTCTCACACAGTTGGCTTAGGGTTTTGGTTGATTCTGGCTCAATTTTGATCAGGCGAATGCTCTTTGGCATTTAATCAGGAATTAAGGTTTTTATGGGCATATCCTCAGAAAGATTAAAATTCCACAGCACTTTGCAAATTATTCCGAGATTCGGTTTGTATTCGCATTGTTTTGATTTAATCAGCAAACGAGACAGTTGGTTCGAATTCACGTTGGTTTGTTTGAGCCGGTCAAAAGAAATATGCAGTATTGGATTTACAGTTCTTAGTAAGAAATCAGTAAGAAAGGAATGCATCTGGTCAGTTATGGCATTTGACTGTGCGTCGCTTTAGATAATGGATGCGCCAAGTTCATTTATTTTTTATCAACGAAGAAATATTGTTTAGTTAATTATTTATTATTCTAAAGATTAAATAAGTTGGAATTTATTTTCAATTTATTTTAATTTAAAGAACTATAAATAATAAATGAACAATTGAAGAAGAGAAGAATTAATTAAATGAAAGGACTTTTTATTTATCTTTAAGTCATTTGTATAAATGGTTTTTGTTTACAAATGTTGACAAAAATAATGTTACATTTATTTAAAGCTAAATAAAAGACTATCCTAATTATTTTTTCTAATCTTCAAATCTTCATCCGCTATCCCTCGCTCCGGTGCTCCATTTTTCATCTGCAAAAGAAAAGAGAAAAGTCAAATAACAGTTAAATTGAATTAAAGAGACAGACAATTTAAATTAGACTCATCATTAAAAGCAACAACTGGGATCAGTTAGTCATCTTTGCAAATCACGGGATTTCTCCCGGTTCCCAAAGAAGAGTGAAAATGTTTGCAAAATTTTTTGAATGCACAAGTTTAAAAAATGCACAATTCAAAATTGTCAAAATTGCATAAGTTCAAATCTCAAATGGTACTGCACAAATTCAAACCCAACTAAAGGTCCAAACTGAATTGCCAACCAAGTCCAAATTCAAACTTTCTGTCAAAAGCTGTCAAATAAGAAGATATGGCAAGATATCAAGCAAGCAAAAAAGCTGTCAAAAGAGAGAAGAATGCAGAGGAAACATTGTATTGCAAGCAACCAAAATTAACTTCATCATTTCCCAGCTGTCTACTTTTTCATAGAAAGTACAAGTATAAACAATTTTTAATGTTTTTTGTACTAAAGAGAGAGAAAAAGAAGAGATAAGGAGCAGGTTTTTAGGCTTTTAGGCAGGAAGGAACATATAACACACAAGAACTGAACACAGTTCAAGGGGGGGAAACCAACACAAAGAAGAAGATACAAACTGATATATAAAACCTGCTACTGCATTCTTTCAGGAGAGGGCCTGAAGACTTCACAAGCCTGAAAAACCTGTATTAGCAATAACCATAACCCCCCTCAAAATAATAACCTGCAATAAGCCATACCAGCATACAAACCCCTGTCAAACACTAAACCTGCCTAAGCTTTGAAGCAAGCACAAAACCTGTCCTAAACCAATATACAAACCAGCTGAAGCTATCAAACACCTTGAACCTGCATCAGTCAAAACTTATTCAAACCAATCCCAAAAGCATAACCTGTCAACAAGTTCAGATACCAGGCCAAGCCTCACAACAAAACACAAATAATACCTGCATCAGCCTTACCTGCTCAGAACCTCAAACCTGAAACCAATCCAGAACCTCAAGCCTGAAACCAGTTCAAGCTTCACCTGAATCAGTCCAAACCAAAGGCCTAAACTCGAACCTCAAGCCTAATACCAAAACCTGGTCAAAAACATTCAAAAATATCGACCATTCAATCCAACTCTAGACCCTCAGAACCTCTTCATCATCGGGCCATCAAACCAACGTACGAAGCAAATTAATCCAGGCATTCAACTCAAGGCAATAAGAGAAGAAGAGAGAAAGTATTCAAGGGCAACATAAACCAAAATTCGTTCAGAAGCAACAATAACATGTCAAGCATACAGGCGAGGCCCCCTCAGAATTCTGAGTTCATCATAGGGTGAAAAAGAGGCAACAAGCATACAGTGGTAAAGAAGAAGAAGAAAGAGGTGAACATCAAAAATAAGGTTTTCAGTCAAGTCATCATCACGAAACCTTAGAGACGGTAACAAAATAAAGGGTACCGGTAAGCTAGCTCCACAATCGCGTCCCCTCCGCCGCCGAGCCCTCCAAAACGCTTCCTAATCATCTCCTCCAACGAAGGTAATTCTTTTTTATTCCTTCTCTTCACACCTCGAACAAAAAAAAGGCATGAATGGTCAGAATCATTAACGAGCTTAATCGAAATCGAAATCAAATTAAACATGCAAGACAAATTATAAAAAAAAAACCTAAAATACGTTGAAAAAAGATGGCACCTTACAGCTTCTTTGGACCAGAGAGGTAGAGGAGATGGTGGTAGCGTGGTGGCTCAGACAAGGAGACGTTGTTCAGTAGCCATGGCAAAGAAGCAAGAAGACAAAGACAACGCGAAGAAGACCTCCATGAGCGCCGCTGCACCAACCCTAAGCATATTCCCAATTGATACAAAAACTTCAAAACCCTAAGTGTGTTATGGCAACGTGGGCCTCGCCCCATTCTGCATGCCTAAGCCCAAAGCTTTGTTCCAATTCCCACCCCTCTTTCAGCCCATTTCTTCTTTTTGTTTTCAAATTCAATTTTCAAAAAAAAACATTATTTCCTTTGTAATTAACAAAAATACAAAAAAACTAACAATATTCTTTCTTTTTTGGGTTTATTTAGAAACTTGTTTTCTCTATATTTTAAAATTATCTTTTCTTTTATACAAAGAATATAATTTGTTTCTTAAGATTAACATTTAATTGATATACTAATACATTAATACATAAAATGTCTAAAAATATGTTTGTTTAAAACACTTTCTTTTATTGAAACTTATCTAATTTGTACATACAAATAGAACCTTTTTTTTTAACCATGTAATTAAAATTGAAAACTTTTTTCCTTTTCTTTTAATTAAAATATTGTTGTACATAATAAATGAAAAAAAATGCTTTTTGTATACATAATTAAAACTTAGAAGTATTTTCTTTTCTTAAAACATCATTTCATAATTTAATTAGAACTTGAACATTCAATTAAAACATTTCTTTTGTACATATTAAAAATATACAAATCAAAGATTCATTAAAACACATATTTAGGCCAAAACAAATACCCTTAATACACATTTAATTTCACATTATCGCACCTGTAAATAATCACATACTTACACAATACAAATACATTCACATTGCCCCTATACACATTTGTTTATCTTATATTTGTATATTCGTCATTTACATTTGATCGCAAATTCGATTTGGTTGTAACCTATTGGATACTATAAGTCTCATTCCCATTCATAAATGTGTACCCCCACTCCCGGATACTATTTTGTAATAGCGTAGATTTTACATTTCGCAATTTACCGCTTTCAATTATACCATGGTTAGACCTAGGGTTTGCATGTACATAAAATCAAACGCTAGATAACCTAATACAAGACAAATACATGAAATCAATACACAATCACACTTGCACCCCCTAGGGTAATCCCACATGTTGCCTTCTAAAATGGGCCATGCTTGCACGTCGAGTATCTTTGGCAAAACAAAATCAAAATGATCAAAAGTCCCTCAAAATGTTGCCTAAACGGAATGATCATAGTCCCTTCAAATCAAATTGCCAAAGACACTTGGCACCATTGCATTCGTGGTCCATACGATGACCCACGCCCGTCCCGAACAAACTTCCTAAACGCAAGATTGTCCACCAAATTCAATGGTGGAACAAAATTGTTAAAAAGGGTTAAAACATGACAAAAACCTTTGAGTACAATAGGGTAGACAAAACTCTTAGTTACTTGAGATCGACTTGCAAAAACACTTGCCTTCTTTTCAAAAAAACCACAATCCACAACACTTTCAAACAAACTCTCAAAAAACTATTTGAAACATCTTTTCGAAAAGATACACGCCTTTGTAAAATATTCGAGTAAAGAATTGTTACAAGGTTAGCCTAAGACAAGGCATCTCTTCAAAAACATTTTCAAAAACACACACACACACACCATTTTCAAGCAATCAGAAATCAAGGCAAGTGATCTAAAAACCAAGTAACTAAGAGCCCATGGATAACCATGGATGAAGAGGGTGCTAATACCTTCCCTTTTCATAATCTACCCCCCGAACCCACGAAATATCTCAAAAGGTTTTTGCTGTGCTTTTTTAACCTTTCCTTTAGGATAAAATAAAAAGTCGGTGGCGACTCTTGCTCAACCGCACAAGTGCTAATACGAACGCAAAACCACAGTCAGTTCTCCCGCCGTATATCAGAACTGGCGACTCTGCTGGGGAATTTTGAAAGTGGGGTTACCTTAGGGTTTAGATCACTTTTACTTTCTTGCTTTGATTTACTTGATTGCTTTATCCTTTGGGTTCTTGTTTGGGTTTGTTGTAAATCCTCCACCCGGATTTGGGGCACCTTCTTAGGTAAATAGCAAAAAAACTGTGAGGGAACTGTGCGGGGTATACCGACATGGTTGAAGCAGTAAGCTATGTTAGTGTGACATATTTGTGAGTACCGGTAACCCTTGAGTAGTCAAGGAGAGTACGGGGCCGCTGTGTGATGTCACGAAGCACTAACGAACTCTTAGAACCTTAATCGACCATCTTAGCCTTTTTAGGGGTAGTGAGATGACTGACTTTGGTGCAGTCCGAAGTTGGTAGATACTCGATACTACACTCTTTTGAGGATTGTTTTCTTGGAATATTTTGGTCGCCAGTAAGTGGCTAAACCGAAACAATGAACACAGAAAACAATCCAATGATATTGAGCTCCTTAGAACCCAGTTTCTATTTTAGGACAGGATGAGCCAACTAACTTCAAGAGGGTAGTACCTGAACCTCATGCAAGCCTAAACCTAAGGCCTTGTTTGCTTTGTGTGAATATGTTTGTCTGTATATACACTCACTTGCTTTTGGCATACATGTACATAACATCATGACATCATACGATAGCATTTTCAATAACCATTTCAAGGATCTCGAGGGTTCTGTTGATGCAGGGTTACGTTGAACCAGACAAGGGGTTTCTCCTGTAACCAATGCCAATCAAAGTTCAAGAACAACAACTTGAATCAGTGGCTATGACCCACTCGACATGGTGAGCTTGATTCTCGTGGAAAGACATCCACCGATACAAAGCTCTCCAATCAAAAGTTCAAGAACAACAACTTGAATCAGTGGCTATGACCCACTCGACATGGTGAGCTTGATTCTAGTGGAAAGACATCCACCGATACAAAGTTCTCCAGTCAAAGATCAAGTGCAACAACTTGAATCAGTGGCTATGACCCACTCGACATGGTGAGCTTGATTCTCGTGGAAAGACATCCACCGATACAAAGCTCTCCAATCAAAAGTTCAAGAATAACAACTTGAATCAGTGGCTATGACCCACTCGACATGGTGAGCTTGATTCTAGTGGAATGACATCCACCGATACAAAGTTCTCCAGTCAAAGATCAAGTGCAACAACTTGAATCAGTGGTTATGACCCACTCGACATGGTGAGCTTGATTCTCGTGGGAGGACGTCCACCGGTGCAAAATTCTCCAATCCAAGAGCAGAGTTCAACCTCTAACATTTTCTTGTGTTTACCCCAAGAGATCCTTGAAAGCATGCATCCATATATCATGCAATGCATTTTGAAAATCTTTCCTTTTTCAAGTTTCCTTACTCTCCTGCTGTTTATTTCAGCAAGAGATGGCTCTAGAAAGGTCTGTCAAAGACATCCAAGACCAGACTGCTCAGCTGCAGGAGATGTTCCTGAACTTGTCTCTAGGGCAAGAAGAGATGAAAGCTCTCCTCACAAAGGGCTTGGAGAATTCCAACAATGCTAGGAGTGATCAGCTTGCGGAGCTGCAGTTTGATCTGACAACCTTGAGGACCCAAATGATGGGACAGTTGGTGGGCCAGATGGCTCTCATTCAAGACCTATCTCAAAGACAAGAGGAACTCAGAGTTCTGGTCCGCCAACTGCTTCCAAACAACCAACTGGGGCAAACCTCTGAGGTTGGAGAGCAAGTCACCGCTCAACCTCCATCCACTCAAGAAGACAAGGGGAAAGCTCCTTTGCTCGCTTCAGGGTCACAAGCCCATCAACAACCTCGCCAGCGTCAACGGGGTAATCGGCGTAAGCAAGAAACGTCGGGAAGACAGTTCACGGAGACTGAAATACCATCATTCTTCATACTGAAGCGCCTGATGGAGGTCAACTTGCTTACCTTAAAGGACCCTCCTCAGAAGCCCAATACCTCCTCTCTTCACTATCATCCCGACGCATTTTGTGTTTACCACTCCTACAGCCCGGGACACGACACCAACGACTGTTGGGCCTTGAAGAACAAGATTCAAGATCTGATCGACATTGGGGTGCTGGAATTCATGCCAGACGGTGAGATGAAGATCTTCCGTTAAAGGGTGATCCACTTGAAGTGACGAAGTTCAAGCTGAAAGACTTTTGCTTCTTTTTGAATTTTCAAAGTTGTAATTTCTTTTGCTGTCAAACAATTATCTGTTGATGTTAAACTCTGTTTTCATTAATGCATTGCATATGTTTATCTTGAATTCATCCATTCGTTTCACTACTCTTATGCTTTTCTTTATGATACTTGACTCTTGATAAAAAGCTGCAAGCCTTTAGAGGGAGGATGACGAAACAATACCATGATCTTATACAGTATGCTTTTGAACAGACCTTGCTGATGATGTACAGGCATTTCTTTCAATTCCCAAACACTGGAGTTATAAGGAAGTTAATCCCTAGTCAACCCCTTCGAGCCAAAGAAGTAGGAGTTTTCTGTTCTAAACGATCAAAACCTTTGATATAAACTCGGGGCAGGGTAGTATCTCTGTTAATTTAAAAGAAAATGCGCATTGAAGTCGCAAACTCAAGTTCGTAATACAACGAACGATGTCGAAAAAGAAAACATTCCTTCGGAATCAAAAGACAAGGTTGGTTCCCTATCACATAGACAGTCAATCTCTCAAAAGAGAAAAAGCCCACCAAGCCAAAACCTATAAAGGAGGCTTAAGAAAGCTGGGGCATCCCGCTGACTGTAATCGCGAAAATGGGAACAGTCAGGCAAAAGTTAGGGATAACAAATCAAAATCAAAATAGTGAGGTCATTACAAAATCCTCAACAACATGAAAAATGTTGAAAAAGAAAAAGGAGATGATGACTGTCTCCCCAAATTCAAACTAGTGAACCATCGCCCAAAAGTCGTTCCAAACTCAAAACAGAGTATGACGCAATTAACTGAGCTTAGGTTGAAGGACATCACGAAGAGCGGGTGGGTACAAATATACTTTGAGCCTTTATCCTTTGTTTCTTAAACCGTGAACCAGGCCACGTTACAACCCTTCAAAAAGTCCTAACTGAAGCATGGGTTAGTTCGAAAGCATACTGTTACAAAAAGGTATCCTGACTCCTGTAAGGCTTTACTCTAAATCTTGTGTTGATTTGTCTTATAAAAAGTTTTCTGCTAAAAACGCATTTTTCAAAACTTCAAGACAAACATAAACCTTGCATTACCTGAATATCACTGTCTGCACTTGGCTTTTTTGTTTGACAGCGAAGAAATTCATACAACGAATGTTCGGAGGAACGGAAACTCTCTCAGTAAGTCAAAATCACTTCAAGAGGATAACACTTCCATCAAATCTCCTATCAACAAGGGGCATGGCATGTCACAATTCAATTAACCTGGGGCAGTCCAGTCAAGGTCCAACAGATCTTTCAAAGTTCAGTTAACCTGGGGCAGTCCAGTCAAGATTTCAAGAAATCTCTCAATATGCAGAGTAATCTGATTCAAGACTCCTTCTTCACCACTTGGGGCATTCGAATGTCAAAAGTGTTCAACAAATCGACTATTATATTTCCAGACTCGATTCCTGTATCTAGCCAGGGAACGTCTGAAGAATTTGGAGATTCGATTCCTGTATCCAGCCAGGGCATATCTGTCAACTATCACCTTTCCAGATTCGATTCCTGTATCCAGCCAGGGCACGTATGAAGAATTCCAGATCAACACCTGTAACAACCCGGGAAAACATCTGTGAACGACCGATTGTAGACCAACACCTATAATAAGCCAGGAAATTATCTACATCACCACTTGGGGCATTCGAATGTCAAAAGTATTCAAAAAACCGATGCAGTTTTACACAAGCTCATCTTCAGGAAGCCCTACACCGGTTCCTCTTTAAGACTTCTGAAAACTGTTTATGGATTCTTCCCAACAACGGATGTTAATCTATCAGCTTATTCAGATGCAACCTTTGAAATTAGTTTACGGACGCTTCCCAATGACGGATGCGGCTCTATTGCTGATTCAACTTTAAGATTTCTGAAAACAGTTCACGGGTTCTCCAAGTAAACGGATGTTAACCTATCACTTGTTTAGATTCTTCTTCAAGACTTCTGAAAACAGTTTATGGATTCTTCCCAACAACGGATGTTAATCTATCAGCTTATTCAGATGCACCCTTTGAAATTAGTTTACGGACGCCTCCCAACAACAGATGCGGCTCTATTGCTGATTCAATTTCAAGATTTCTGAAAACAGTTCACGGGTTCTCCAAGTAAACGGATGTTAACCTATCACTTGTTCAGATTCTTCTTCCAGACCTCTGAAAACAGTTGATGGATTCTTCCCAACAACGGATGTTAATCTATCAACTTGTTCAGATGCACCCTTTGAAATTAGTTTACGGACGCCTCCCAACAACGGATGCGGCTCTATTGCTGATTCAATTTCAAGATTTCTGAAAACAGTTCACGAGTTCTCCAAGTAACGGATGTTAACCTATCGCTTGTTCAGATTCTTCTCAAGCTAGCTCCACTCAGTCAAGCTTCATTATCCCCAGCAAAGCTAAAACTTCAAATTATCAATCCCCAGCGGAGCCAGACCATTGAACCTTCTCCCCACAGAGTTTTGGGAGGGTAAATCTTGAGTTCCCCAGTGAAGTCGCCAGAGTTACTTCCCACTGAGCTGAAGAGTCTCAGTCTTACCTCCCCAGCATGGGTCAACTAGTTTGGAGCTCCCCAGTAGAGGTCATCAGGAATTCTCTTCCCCAGCAACAGCCAAGGATTTATTTTCCCGGCTGCGGTCAAGATGCTTTTATCTTCAGCCGTCCAAGATTTATTTATCCTCAGCAAGATAGCTCATCAAGCTTACATGCGCATTCATCACATTCGTGTCATAAACATTGATGTCACATACATTGCATCATGCATCATAACATTGCATACAACTAACCCTTTGCCTTTTTAGGTAAGATCAGTCGACAGACACAGATCATCCTCCGAGATTCATCCAGAATTAGTTCAGATGTGACCCGGACACGGTGACATTCTGATGCTTATTCCAGATTCATCCAGATGCAGTTTTACACGAACTCATCCTCAGGAAACCCTACACCGGCTCCTCTTCAAGACTTTTGAAAACAGTTTACGGACGCTTCCCAACAACGGATGCGGCTCTATTGCTTATTCAACTTCAACTTCTGAAAACAGTTTACAGATTCTTCCCTACAACGGATGTCAATCTACCAACTTGTTCAGACACAATTTCTGAAAACAGTTTACAGATTCTTCCCTACAACGGATGTCAATCTACCAACTTGTTCAGACACAATTTCTGAAAACAGTTTACAGATTCTTCCCTACAACGGATGTCACTCTACCAACTTGTTCATATTCAACTTCAAGACTTTTGAAAACAGTTTACGGACGCTTCCCAACAACAGATGCTGCTCTATTGCTTATTCAACTTCAAGACTTCTGAAAACAGTTTACGGATTCTTCCCAATAACGGATGTTAATCTACCAACTTGTTCAGATTCTTCTCAACTTTTGAAAATAGTTTACGGACGCTTCCCAACAACGGATGCTGCTCTATTGCTTATTCAATCTCAACTCCTGAAAATAGTTTACAGATTCTCCAGACATGGACGTCAATCTGTTACTTTTTCGGACCCCCAATTCAGAGATGTTCCAAAACATGGATGCCCTTCTGATACTTGCCCACCCACTATTGACATATAGTTCAACATGTCCAGATGGCATCTATAAGCCCATCCTCCTACCAGCAGTCACCAGATGGCATCTTTAAGCCCATCACCAAATGGCATCTTTAAGCCCATTATCAGATGGCATCTCTAAGCCCATCCCCCGACAAGATTCTATCGCACCAGGTGGCATCTGTAAGCCCATCACCAAATGGAATCTTTAAGCCCATTCACCTCTACCATCACATCGCCGAGTGCAAATTTTCTGGGTACTTTAGTGTCCAATCTTCTTTTACCTTCAAATCGCGAAAGGCAAACTTGCCAATCTAACTCTTCAGGTTCAAGAAGATTGAACAGGGGCAACTGTTGTACCCCAAAATTTACCCTCCCATTTTACCACAAAAAAAATCTCAGCTTCAGGCATTTCCTGACTTCTCAAACTGGCTCAAGATTCGGACAAACGAACTTTTCTCGTCAGTCAGGACACAATTAGGGTTTTACTGATTTTTCAGGGCTCTGGATTTTCTCACACAGTTGGCTTAGGGTTTTGGTTGATTCTGGCTCAATTTTGATCAGGCGAATGCTCTTTGACATTTAATCAGGAATTAAGGTTTTTATGGGCATATCCTCAGAAAGATTAAAATTCCACAGCACTTTGCAAATTATTCCGAGATTCGGTTTGTATTCGCATTGTTTTGATTTAATCAGCAAAAGAGACAGTTGGTTCGAATTCACGTTGGTTTGTTTGAGCCGGTCAAAAGAAATATGCAGTATTGGATTTATAGTGCTTAGTAAGAAATCAGTAAGAAAGGAATGCATCTGGTCAGTTATGGCATTTGACTGTGCGTCGCTTTAGATAATGGATGCGCCAAGTTCATTTATTTTTTATCAACGAAGAAATATTGTTTAGTTAATTATTTATTATTCTAAAGATTAAATAAGTTGGAATTTATTTTCAATTTATTTTAATTTAAAGAACTATAAATAATAAATGAACAATTGAAGAAGAGAAGAATTAATTAAATGAAATGACTTTTTATTTATCTTTAAGTCATTTGTATAAATGGTTTTTGTTTACAAATGTTGACAAAAATAATGTTACATTTATTTAAAGCTAAATAAAAGACTATCCTAATTATTTTTTCTAATATTCAAATCTTCATCCGCTATCCCTCGCTCTGGTGCTCCATTTTTCATCTGCAAAAGAAAAGAGAAAAGTCAAATAACAGTTAAATTGAATTAAAGAGACAGACAGTTTAAATTAGACTCATCATTAAAAGCAACAACTGGGATCAGTTAGTCATCTTTGCAAATCACGGGATTTCTCCCGGTTCCCAAAGAAGAGTGAAAATGTTTGCAAAATTTTTTGAATGCACAAGTTTAAAAAATGCACAATTCAAAATTGCATAAGTTCAAATCTCAAATGGTACTGCACAAATTCAAACCCAACTAAAGGTCCAAACTGAATTTCCAACCAAGTCCAAATTCAAACTTTCTGTCAAAAGCTGTCAAATAAGAAGATATGGCAAGATATCAAGCAAGCAAAAAAGTTGTCAAAAGAGAGAAGAATGCAGAGGAAACATTGTATTGCAAGCAAACAAAATTAACTTCATCATTTCCCAGCTGTCTAGTTTTTCAGAGAAAGTACAAGTATAAACAATTTTTAATGTTTTTTGTACTAAAGAGAGAGAAAAAGAAGAGATAAGGAGCAGGTTTTTAGGCTTTTAGGCAGGAAGGAACATATAACACACAAGAACTGAACACAGTTCAAGGGGGGGGGGGGGGGGGGAAACCAACACAAAGAAGAAGATACAAACTGATATATAAAACCTGCTACTGCATTCTTTCAGGAGAGGGCCTGAAGACTTCACAAGCCTGAAAAACCTGTATTAGCAATAACCATAACCCCCCTCAAAACAATAACCTGCAATAAGCCATACCAGCATACAAACCCCTGTCAAACACTAAACCTGCCTAAGCTTTGAAGCAAGCACAAAACCTGTCCTAAACCAATATACAAACCAGCTGAAGCTATCAAACACCTTGAACCTGCATCAGTCAAAACTTATTCAAGCCAATCCCAAAAGCATAACCTGTCAACAAGTTCAGATACCAGGCCAAGCCTCACAATAAAACACAAATAATACCTGCATCAGCCTTACCTGCTCAGAACCTCAAACCTGAAACCAATCCAGAACCTCAAGCCTGAAACCAGTTCAAGCTTCACCTGAATCAGTCCAAACCAAAGGCCTAAACTCGAACCTCAAGCCTAATACCAAAACCTGGTCAAAAACATTCAAAAATATCGACCATTCAATCCAACTCTAGACCCTCAGAACCTCTTCATCATCGGGCCATCAAACCAACGTACGAAGCAAATTAATCCAGGCATTCAACTCAAGGCAATAAGAGAAGAAGAGAGAAAGTATTCAAGGGCAACATAAACCAAAATTCGTTCAGAAGCAACAATAACATGTCAAGCATACAGGCGAGGCCCCCTCAGAATTCTGAGTTCATCATAGGGTGAAAAAGAGGCAACAAGCATATAGTAGTAAAGAAGAAGAAGAAAGAGGTGAACATCAAAAATAAGGTTTTCAGTCAAGTCATCATCACGAAACCTTAGAGACGGTAACAAAATAAAGGGTACCGGTAAGCTAGCTCCACAATCGCGTCCCCTCCGCCGCCGAGCCCTCCAAAATGCTTCCTAATCATCTCCTCCAACGAAGGTAATTCTTTTTTATTCCTTCTCTTCACACCTCGAACAAAAAAAGGCATGAATGGTCAGAATCATTAACGAGCTTAATCGAAATCGAAATCAAATTAAACATGCAAGACAAATTATAAAAAAAAAACCTAAAATACGTTGAAAAAAGATGGCACCTTACAGCTTCGTTGGACCAGAGAGGTAGAGGAGATGGTGGTAGCGTGGTGGCTCAGACAAGGAGACGTTGTTCAGTAGCCATGGCAAAGAAGCAAGAAGACGAAGACAACGCGAAGAAGACCTCCATGAGCGCCGCTGCACCAACCCTAAGCATATTCCCAATTGATACAAAAACTTCAAAACCCTAAGTGTGTTATGGCAACGTGGGCCTCGCCCCATTCTGCATGCCTAAGCCCAAAGCTTTGCTCCAATTCCCACCCCTCTTTCAGCCCATTTCTTCTTTTTGTTTTCAAATTCAATTTTCAAAAAAAAAAAACATTATTTCCTTTGTAATTAACAAAAATACAAAAAAACTAACAATATTCTTTCTTTTTTGGGTTTATTTAGAAACTTGTTTTCTCTATATTTTAAAATTATCTTTTCTTTTATACAAAGAATATAATTTGTTTCTTAAGATTAACATTTAATTGATATACTAATACATTAATACATAAAATGTCTAAAAATATGTTTGTTTAAAAAACTTTCTTTTATTGAAACTTATCTAATTTGTACATACAAATAGAACCTTTTTTTTTTAACCATGTAATTAAAATTGAAAACTTTTTTCCTTTTCTTTTAATTAAAATATTGTTGTACATAATAAATGAAAAAAAATGCTTTTTGTATACATAATTAAAACTTAGAAGTATTTTCTTTTCTTAAAACATCATTTCATAATTTAATTAGAACTTGAACATTCAATTAAAACATTTCTTTTGTACATATTAAAAATATACAAATCAAAGATTCATTAAAACACATATTTAGGCCAAAACAAATACCCTTAATACACATTTAATTTCACATTGTCGCACCTGTAAATAATCACATACTTACACAATACAAATACATTCACATTGCCCCTATACACATTTGTTTATCTTATATTTATATATTTGTCATTTACATTTGATCGCAAATTCGATTTGGTTGTAACCTATTGGATACTATAAGTCTCATTCCCATTCATAAATGTGTACCCCCACTCCCGGATACTATTTTGTAATAGCGTAGATTTTACATTTCGCAATTTACCGCTTTCAATTATACCATGGTTAGACCCAGGGTTTGCATGTACATAAAATCAAACGCTAGATAACCTAATACAAGACAAATACATGAAATCAATACACAATCACACTTGCACCCCCTAGGGTAATCCCACATGTTGCCTTCTAAAATGGGCCATGCTTGCACGTCGAGTATCTTTGGCAAAACAAAATCAAAATGATCAAAAGTCCCTCAAAATGTTGCCTAAACGGAATGATCATAGTCCCTTCAAAACAAATTGCCAAAGACACTTGGCACCATTGCATTCGTGGTCCATACGATGACCCGCGCCCGTCTCGAACAAACATCCTAAACGCAAGATTGTCCACCAAATTCAATTGTGGAACAAAATTGTTAAAAAGGGTTAAAACATGACAAAAACCTTTGAGTACAATAGGGTAGACAAAACTCTTAGTTACTTGAGATCGACTTGCAAAAACACTTGCCTTCTTTTCAAAAAAACCACAATCCGCAACACTTTCAAACAAACTCTCAAAAAACATTTTGAAACATCTTTTCGAAAAGATACACGCCTTTGTAAAATATTCGAGTAAAGAATTGTTACAAGGTTAGCCTAAGACAAGGCATCTCTTCAAAAACATTTTCAAAAACACACACACACACACCATTTTCAAGCAATCAGAAATCAAGGCAAGTGATCTAAAAACCAAGTAACTAAGAGCCCTAGGATAACCATGGATGAAGAGGGTGCTAATACCTTCCCTTTTCATAATCTACCCCCCGAACCCACGAAATATCTCAAAAGGTTTTTGCTGTGCTTTTTTAACCTTTCCTTTAGGATAAAATAAAAAGTCGGTGGCGACTCTTGCTCAACCGCACAAGTGCGAATACGAACGCAAAACCACAGTCAGTTCTCCCACCGTATCACACTTATGAATGATCCACAATTCATAACTCAAATTACAACTCAACTATTGAAACAATACTAGAGTGTATTACAATTAAAAGACTCTTACTTATAAAACACATAGAGTATATTTTTCTTCAATTTTTTTAGTAGTACGAATAAGTATGCAAGTCCTTATAAAGGTGCAACAACTTCTTTATGAGCTTGGGCTGGAAAAAAATATTGCAGTATATTGAATCCCTTGAAAATCTCCATGAAAGTAGGCCAAGATATAATCCAAAAAGATGAGACAGATCGAAAAATATTCCTCCATATTTTTCACAAGATATAAACCACAAAATCTGAATAAGGCGCTCTTAAAAACAAGAAACAAAAAATCTGAAAACAAGTTAAGATCAACAGGCAGATGTAAAGACATCTGCTTTGACATCATTCCAAAACAGTTGAGATGTTTTACTTCAAATGTCAAGACATTAAGAAGAACATTACCAAGGCAGTGTTTTACCAAAATTGTTGCCAACAAACACTTACAAAATCCCCCTTTGGTAAATTTTGGCTAAAACGTTATTTGAGCACATTATTAGAGCAGCATAAAAAAACCAGTTAGCAGTTAGTAGTGGCTGTTAGCAGTGGAAGATGTCAGGACATCTTTGAAGGGGTGAAAAACACAAGAAGAGGGGGTTGAATTGAAAAACTGGAATCTTAAAGCAATTGACAAGATATTTTTATCCTGGTTCGTTTGATCTCAAACTACTCCAGTCCACCCGTCAAGGTGATTTCGCCTCTCTCCAACGAGGTCTTAATTCACTATATTCAACTGAATATTACAGACTGCTTTAACAACTGCTAAAGCCTTCTTGATTCAAACCACAATCCGGTTTGTCAAGGCAACACTTTCTTACAAAGGTATAAAACAAATGTGTGTGAATGTTTTCTACAAAACTTTATCAGAACTGTGATGTATACACAAATTAAGCTTAGAAACTTAGAATGCTAAACACTAATGGAGTATCAGAGTTTGTGGTTTAGCAAAACTGGTAGATGAAGATTATTGTTCAGCTTTGTGCGTGTAAAGAGTTGGAGAGCATTAGCCATTATAATCTTCGAAGCTTTGTTTATATAGCACTTGAGAAGATGAACGTTGAATGCAAATATTCTTGATTCAATGCTAATAACAAGCTTTCCTTTTTGAGCAGATCTTGTCTAGAATGATGCCGTTGGAATTAATTAGCGTTCAATGCACAGTACCGTTGCTTCTTCAATGCACGTTCTGGCTTGGCTCATTCTGATTCTGCTTCGCTTCTGATGAACTATTTGATTCTGTATCAGAGTGTTTACGCGCAGTTCTGTTCATCAAGCTTCAGCATGTACGTGAGTTGATCATCTGATCTTGATGTTCTGATTCAACAACTTCTGATGCTGGTGTATGAAATCAAATTCTGATGCTGAAGAAGTGATCTTGCTTATTTTAATCAGCGTATCTGCAAGTCAGAGCATAGTAATTTTAGGCAGCATATAGTTCAATCATGAAACATATAAATACTATATCTTTTCACTTTGTTATCATCAAAACTTAAATATAGGGTACTAGATTCAAACATTGTTCTAACAATCTCCCCCTTTTTGATGATGACAAAAACTAGATATTTTAAATGAAAAAATAACGTGAAAAGGTATCTAGGAATTGTTTCAGAGTTAAGAAGTAAAGAGAAATCAGAGTTTAAGAGATACTCCCCCTGAGTTTGTTACTTCCCTTTGATATGCATGTTCTTCAGGATCAGATCTTTTTCTATCTTTGAGCATCAGATTATAGGTCTTTGACTTATCAGAGAGCAGAGCTTCAGAGCTTTTCCTGTCAGAGCTTTGCTTCGGATCAGAGTGTTAGGTCGATCAGAACTTCATATTTGATCAGAGCAACATGAGCTTCTACATTTTGATCAGAGCTTCTAGCTTAGTCTTCATAGTGTTCAGGAGCTTCCTTGTGCCTGTAGACTTAAAAACAAAACAGAAAAACATTTCAAGTAATAGAGTTAGAATGTTTGAGAATTTCTGTCTAGTTAGCCGTTATTGATTTTAAATATCATTCTTGTTCTCCCCCTTTTTGTCAGCAATCAAAAAGTGTTGGTGATGTGCTAAAACAATTTAGATCAGAAAAAAACAAATTATATTAAAATAGTTCAGAGCAAAAGAACATTACACAAACACAGTCAAAACAGTACATCAGAAAATGAAGAAAACATGAAAAATTATGCATGAAAAAGATTTATGGTTGAGGGGGCATGCGTGAGAACAGGCTTTCCAGCATTGCTTGAATCTTTTCAGAAGTTTCATTCTGCTTCTGAACCATGTTGACCACAGTGTCAATTTTGATGTCCTGTACATCCATTCTTGCTTTCATCTTCTGATCATTCTCTTCCATCCGCTGCTGGAGACGCAAGTCATTCAGCCTTAGTTCTTCCAGAGCCTGCCTGTCCAAGGCAGCTTGAGAACTTTCAGAAGGAGGAAGCTTCTCAGAACTTTCAGCTACATCTTCTGCTGGATTTTCTTCCTGAAGGGTCTTGTCTTCTTCTGATGGTTGCACCTGTGCAGCTTGCTCTTTCTCAGACCAAGATTCACTGTCCAGAGGGAGCACAACTTCTTGAGGCAGCTGACTCTCAACTTCCTTCAGCAGCTTGCTAAAGTTCTGTTGAGCCTGCTCATAGTTGACGTCCTGCAGCTTGAGGGCTTCAGCACGTACCCATAGTCTGAACTGTGACCAGAGCTGATCAGAAGCAGCTGGGTCGATCATCCCCGGACAGACTTGCTTCAAAGAAGCAATCCATTGCAGCATACCTGTTTCAAAATTCAAAATACCAGAGCCAACATCTGGTTGCTTTGGTTTGGGTATGGCAATTTTGTGTCTAAGGTCAGCAAGACGTTTAAGACTTGTGAAGTCAATGAAAGTTTTGCTGGGGTTTTCAGCGGTTTTCTGAGAGGTTGTTTGTTTTGGAGGAGGGTTATCAGAATCAGAGTCAGATATTTCTATTGGAGTGGTTGGAGTTTTTGGAGGTGTTGATTCCTCTGAAGATGGCAACTGGGGCCTGACAATAGTGGTTCCACATGGCAACTGGATTGCCAGCGGTGAAGGTTGAGGTGAGTGGGGATCAGAATGATGTGGAGAAGGGGTTTCATAGCGGTGAAACTCTGTTTGTGGTGAAGGTGGATTATTTTCTGGTTGAGGAGGTGGAATCTCGGATTGCTCAGGGATCAGAGGTTCTTATGTGAGTGGTTGTTATGATTGTGGTTCTGGTTGTTGTTGTATTTCTGGTTCAGGTTGTGGTTCTGGTTGTGGAGGAGGAATATTTAGTGGTTCAGAATTTGGTTGAGCAGAAGCATGTTCACGCTCAATATCAGCTAGCACTCTATCAAGTGCTGGTGTTGTTGAAACAGTTGGTTGTTTGGGAATCTTAGTTCTGGGTCTTCTGAGTAGTAAGGCCTCAGAAGGGTCTTCTGGTATGGTTTCATCAATGGTAGGGATTGGGATTGATATTCTGTGAGAGGTTTTAGGAGGGGCAGCAGATGTTGGAATAGTAGATGAAATTGAAATAGGGGCAGCAGATGAAATACCTCTTTTCTTTGGAGTCTGATGAGATGATCCTTCTGCTTTCCTCTTCTTTGTCTTCTTCTGAGTCACTTCAGGTTGGGGTTGACTCAGATCTTTGATCTTCAGCTTTGAAACTGTATCTTCTTCCTTGTATGAATCTGGATACTTGAGAAACATATCAGGTTGGGATTCCATTTCAGAAAATTTTGGGAAATCACTCAGAGGCACTCTTCTTCTGGAGATGTCAGCAGTTGAAGAAGCTCTGGGTTCCTTCCTAATATTTTCTATCAGCTTCATCTTTTTCAGGTTCTTAGCGTTCAGCGGTTTTCCAACAGTTGGTTCAAGTGTGCTCAGCACTTGAGCTTCGCTCAGATAATCTATCAGCTTATTCTCTGTCAGAATATCTGATATGAGCCTTCCAAACGGTATCCAGTCCCTTTTGGTCCTTTCTTCTTCTCTTGTTTCTTTGACACTGGTCTTGAGATGATTGAACAGGAAGTGTGCCAGATTGATCTTCACCCTCTGATCAATAAAGTAGATAAGAAATTGCTGATCCACGTTTATATAATCAGGAGAACTTGTTGGTTTCCTGTGATTGAAGCATCCAAGAACAATCTTGGCCCATACTCTGCAGTGATCCTTCAGATCCTTAATTTTGCTGCTGGGAAATCCAAGAGTGAAAATGCTGTTGGCTACCACACCTATATCAGGGCATCTATCAGCCATGTCCACACAACGGACTCCACCACCACTTTGACCGATTAACCTAGCAATGAGGTCTTCAGAAATTACTATCTTCTTTCCCATGACAGAAGAGATGACTAGATGTTTATAAATCTTGGCGTGAATCCAAAATTCCTTGACAAGCTCTGGGAAAGTTGGTCCAACCAACCTATCGAAATACCTCTCCCACTTTTGAGCCCTAATTTCTTCAGTTAGGTCAAATCCATTTTCCTTCAAACTTTCAAAGTCGATGATTAACTCAGAGAGAACTTCAAGATTCTTTACCGGTGTGAGAAGAGTTCTGATAGGCACCTGATATTGTTCAGAGGTTTCTTTCTTCTGATTTCCTGCAGAAATGCTGGAGGATGCCATTGTTCTCACTAAAAAAGCTTGAGAATGATTTGAGATAAAAAGGTTTGAAGGAGATAAACTCAGAAATATGCAGAGAATACTTGAATGATTATAAGAAAGCGTAAAGAATAAGAATGAGGAATTAGTGTGCTTAAATAGAGTTTTTCAAAAATTATTTTGAAAAATTAAACGTTTTTAAGAGAGAGAAAAAAAATAATGATTTCCATTAACAAGCGTGATTACTTTTCATTAAATGCTTGCTGATTTTGGGGGATTTGAGAAAGATACTTAAAAACGGTTACCAGACATGTGTCTCAATGCACCCAATCAGCGCTTTCCTTTCTCAGAAGCGTGCACGCGTTCTGCTTCAGGGATTTGCTGATGATTGGATGACACTTGTTTGATGTAGTGATCAGCACGTCTGTCTTTGAGATTAGACTCTCAGATCTTTAGCCTTGCATCTGATACAATCTGCATGTTCTATCTTTCTGAAAGAAGATTGATCAGAAGTTCACAGTAATATAATTACATTCTGAAGATAAATACATGGAATTAAAACATTTTCATTCTGGGCATACTTTCATGCTGAGATGTTTCAGAATGAAATTAAACCTATCTTCTGAAAGGGGTTTAGTAAAGATATCAGCCCATTGATGGTCTGTATCTATAAATTTTAAGTTTAAAATACCTTTCTGAATATAGTCCCTAATGAAATGATGTTTTATTTCTATATGCTTAGCTCTAGAATGTAAAATAGGATTCTTACTTAAGCAAATAGCAGAAGTATTATTACAAAGTATAGGAATGTTACTCTCAAAAATCTGGAAGTCTTCAAGCTGACTTTTCATCCAGAGCATTTGTGTGCTACATCCTGCTGCTGCTATGTACTCAGCTTCTGCTGTTGACAGAGCAATTGTTGATTGCCTTTTGCTGGACCACGAGATCAGATTTTCTCCCAGAAACTGGCAGCTTCCAGAAGTACTTTTACGTTCCACTCTGTCTCCAGCAAAATCAGCATCACAGTAGCCTACTAAGCTGTAATCACTAGATTTTCTATAAAACAAACCCAGATTAGTAGTACCTTTCAGATACTTGAAGATTCGCTTAACAGCTGTTAAGTGAGATTCTCTAGGATCTGATTGGAATCTAGCACAAATACATACGCTGAATAAGATATCAGGTCTTGAAGCTGTCAGATAAAGGAGAGAACCAATCATACCTCTGTAGACTTTCTGTTCTACGCTTTTGCTTACCTCTTCTCTTTCCAGAATGCACGTGGGATGCATTGGAATCTTTGATGGCTTACATTCTGAGAGGTCAAATTTCTTCAGAAGATCTCTGATGTATTTGCTCTGATGAATGTAAGTTCCCTCTGGAGTTTGATTAATCTGAATTCCTAGAAAGAATTTCAGTTCCCCCATGAGGCTCATCTCAAATTCTGCCTGCATACACTTAGCAAATTTTCTTCCAAGAGAAGGATTAGTAGAACCAAAAATAATATCATCAACATAAATTTGACAGACTAAAATGTCACTCTTAACTGTTTTACAGAATAGAGTAGTGTCCACTTTCCCTCTGGTGAATTCATTTTCAAGCAGAAAGTTACTTAGCCTTTCATACCAAGCTCTGGGAGCTTGTTTCAGACCATACAGTGACTTTTTCAGTTTGAAAACATGTTCTGGATGTTTTGTATTTTCAAAACCTGGGGGTTGGTGAACATAAACTTCTTCTTCTATATAACCATTTAAGAATGCACTTTTGACATCCATCTGATACAGAGTGATGCCTCTATTAACAGCAAATGAGATTAAAAGTCTGATAGATTCTAACCTGGCGACTGGGGCAAAGGTTTCTGTATAGTCTATCCCCTCTTGCTGACTATAACCTTGTGCAACCAGTCGTGCCTTGTTTCTGACGACTTCACCTTGTTCATTAATCTTGTTTCTGAACACCCATCTTGTTCCAATGACGTTGAATCCTTTTGGTCTGGGAACGAGATCCCATACGTCGTTTCTGGTGAATTGATTCAGCTCTTCTTGCATTGCCAGAATCCAGTCATTATCCAGAAGTGCTTCATCAATAGAAGAAGGTTCAATCAGAGACACAAGTCCCATAAGAGTTTCTTCAGAGTTTCTGAAGCTTGCTCTTGTTCTGATTGGATCTTCCTTTCTTCCTAGGATAGTTTCTTCTGGGTGATCCAAACTGCTTCTGGGTAATCTCTTCTGAGGTTGATCAGCAGCAGTTGTAGGATTTCTAGCATTGCTCCTTTCAGACGTTGAAGGAATGTCTGTGTTGAGAGCTTCTGATGACTTGTCTTCAGAACCTGCAAATTCAATTTCTATACCTGCAAGATTTTCATTCTGCTTTGACTTTTCAGAGTCAAGCTTGTCATCAAAACGAACACTGATTGATTCTTCCACAATCTGTGTTTCTGTATTGTATACTCTGTACCCTCTTGAGCGTTCAGAGTATCCTAACATAATACACTTCTGTGCCTTAGAATCAAACTTGTTCAAATAATTCTTCGTATTCAATATATAGCAAGTACATCCAAATGGATGAAAATACGAAATGTTGGGCTTTCTGTTCTTCCACAATTCATATGGAGTCTTTTCCAGAATAGGTCTTATTGAGATTCTATTCTGAATGTAGCACGCTGTGTTTATTGCCTCTGCCCAGAAAGTTTTAGCAACGTTTGTCTCATTGATCATGGTTCTGGCCATTTCTTGCAATGTTCTGTTCTTTCGTTCTACAACTCCATTTTGTTGGGGAGTTCTAGGACAAGAGAAATCATGCAGAATGCCTTTGTCATTAAAGAATGACTCAAAATCTTTATTTTCAAATTCTCCACCATGATCACTTCTGACTTTAACGATTCTAAGATCTTTTTCATTCTGAACTTGGTTACAGAAGGTAACAAACACAAAGTGTGACTCGTCCTTGTGTCTTAAGAACTTTACCCATGTCCATCTGCTATAGTCATCTACGATTACTAACCCATACTTCTTGCCACTGACTGAAGCAGTTTTAACTGGTCCAAATAAGTCAATGTGCAGAAGTTCTAATGGCTTAGAGGTAGAAACAACATTTTTGGATTTAAAAGAAGGTTTTGCAAATTTGCCTTTCTGACATGCTTCACACAGAGCATCTGAATTGAACTTCAAATTTGGAAGTCCTCTGACCAGATTGAGTTTGTTAATCTGAGATATTCTTCTCATACTAACATGCCCCAATCTTCTGTGCCAGATCCACTGCTCGTTGTTAACAGACAGAAGACATTTTACGTTCTGACTCTTTAGTTCAGAAAGTTTGATTTTGTAAATGTTGTTTTTCCTCTTTCCATTAAACAGGATAGTCCCATCTTTCTGACTAACAGCTTTACATGATTTTTGATTAAAGATTATATCATAACCGTTATCACTTAATTGACTTATGGATAACAGATTATGCATCAATCCATCAACTAGCAGAACATTATTAATAGAGGGAAGATTTCCATTACCTACAGTTCCAGAGCCAATTATCTTTCCCCTCTGATTGCCTCCAAAGCCAACGTGGCCTCCAGGCTTAAGTTCCAGGCTTTGGAACATATGCCTTCTTCCCGTCATGTGTCGTGAGCAGCCAGAGTCCAGGTACCATGACTGGTGTTTCTGACTTGCTGCTAAAGATATCTGCAACATGTATTATTTTATCCTTAGGTACCCAGATCTTCTTGGGTCCTGATTTGTTAGTTTTACCAAAACTCTGGTTGAATTTTGGTTTCACAGAGTGATTACTACTAGTATATTTGATGTCATGTGTGTGACCATACACAAAGTGTGAATTTAGAGGAGTGTGTTTAATGGTTAAATCCATGACATTTTTAGGTGTATGAACCTTACCTAGGTATCCTATTCCTTTCCTGCCGTTTCTGCTAACTCCATAGATCATTGAAGTCATTCTGCTTCTATCTATGCTTTTAGCAAGGAACTTCTGGAAACTATGATCATACTCCTTGATGATCTCATCAGCGTTGCTGGGAGTTTCAGAAATTGGTTCCTTCTGAGAGTTTTGTAAAGAGTTTTCTAATTTTGAAATTTTATCTCTCAGCTCAGAGTTTTCCAATTTGAGACTCTCAGACTTATTAGAGTCAGATTCAAGATTCCTTTTCAGGTCTCTGAATTTAGCTCTAATCTGCTGATAACGTTCCAGAATTTCATTGAGGCTTTCAGCAAGTTCAGCCTTTGTAAAATTAACAGCGAAGTTAGGGAATACCTCTTCTGTGTCTGATTCTGAGTCTGATTCAGAAGCTTCACTGTCATCTGGAATGTTAGCCATGAGCGCTATGTTTGCCCTTTCATCATCTGATTCTGAGTCAGCTTCAGACGAGTCAGAGTCATCCCATGTGGCCATGAGACTTTTCTTCTTTTCTCTTCCAAACTTCTTTTTGGGCTTTTCCCTCTGAAGCTTTGGGTAGTCACTCTTGTAGTGTCCTTGCTCATTGCACTCGTAGCAGATGATGTCTTTTATGTTTGGCTTCTTGCTACCGGAGGAGCCTTCAGATCTTCTGTATCCAGAGGAAGAATCTGTCCTTCTGTATCTGGAAGAAGACTCGTTCTGATCAGATCTTCTGGGATTCCTGAACTTCCTTTGTCTTTGCTTCCACAGTTGATTTACTCTTCTGGAGAGAAGGGAAAGTTCGTCTTCTTCTGATGAGGATCCATCAGATGTTTCTTCAACTGCCTGCAAAACTTTAGATTCAGATTTTCTGTTAGATTTTAAAGCTAAAGGCTTACCTTGCTTCTGAGGCTCATCAGCTTCTAGCTCTATCTCATGACTTCTGAGGGAGCTTATAAGTTCCTCCAGAGTGATTTTGTTGAGATCCTTCGCTAGCTTTAGAGCAGTAACCATAGGCCTCCACTGCTTGGGTAAAATTCTGATTATCTTCTTGACATGGTCAGCAGTAGAGTATCCTTTGTCCAGAACTTTGAGACCAGCTACCAGAATCTGGAATCTAGAGAACATAGTTTCAATGGATTCAGATTCTTCCATTTTGAACGCCTCATACTTCTGAATGAGCGCCAGAGCTTTTGTTTCTTTGACTTGAACGTTTCCCTCATGCGTCATTCTGAGAGAATCAAAGATGTTCTTAGCTGTGTCTCTGTTGGAGATCTTTTCATACTCAGTATAGGAGATGGCACTGAGGAGGATGGTTCTGGCCTTATGGTGATTCTTGAAGTCACACTTTTGTTGATCAGTCATTGATTTTCTTTCAATCTTCTGACCAGTTGCATTCACAGGGTGCGTGTATCCATCTGTCACCATATCCCACAGATCAGCATCATGTGCTAGAAAGAAGCTTTCAATTCTGTCTTTCCAGTAATCAAAGTTTTCTCCATCAAAGACTGGAGGTTTGCCGCTGAATCTGTCTCTGTCCTCATTGGTGTCATTGCTGAAATGAGAGTTGTTTCCTGCCATTGTGTTTTTCTGACGCTGGATCTTGTACTGACACGGTTAAGTGTTTTAGCTCAGAACCAGGCGCTCTGATACCAATTGAAGGGGTGAAAAACACAAGAAGGGGGGGGTTGAATTGAAAAACTGGAATCTTAAAGCAATTGACAAGATATTTTTATCCTGGTTCGTTTGATCTCAAACTACTCCAGTCCACCCGTCAAGGTGATTTCGCCTCTCTCCAACGAGGTCTTAATTCACTATATTCAACTGAATATTACAGACTGCTTTAACAACTGCTAAAGCCTTCTTGATTCAAACCACAATCCGGTTTGTCAAGGCAACACTTTCTTACAAAGGTATAAAACAAATGTGTGTGAATGTTTTCTACAAAACTTTATCACAACTGTGATGTATACACAAATTAAGCTTAGAAACTTAGAATGCTAAACACTAATGGAGTATCAGAGTTTGTGGTTTAGCAAAACTGGTAGATGAAGATTATTGTTCAGCTTTGTGCGTGTAAAGAGTTGGAGAGCATTAGCCATTATAATCTTCGAAGCTTTGTTTATATAGCACTTGAGAAGATGAACGTTGAATGCAAATATTCTTGATTCAATGCTAATAACAAGCTTTCCTTTTTGAGCAGATCTTGTCTAGAATGATGCCGTTGGAATTAATTAGCGTTCAATGCACAGTACCGTTGCTTCTTCAATGCACGTTCTGGCTTGGCTCATTCTGATTCTGCTTCGCTGCTGATGAACTATTTGATTCTGTATCAGAGTGTTTACGCGCAGTTCTGTTCATCAAGCTTCAGCATGTACGTGAGTTGATCATCTGATCTTGATGTTCTGATTCAACAACTTCTGATGCTGGTGTATGAAATCAAATTCTGATGCTGAAGAAGTGATCTTGCTTATTTTAATCAGCGTATCTGCAAGTCAGAGCATAGTAATTTTAGGCAGCATATAGTTCAATCATGAAACATATAAATACTATATCTTTTCACTTTGTTATCATCAAAACTTAAATATAGGGTACTAGATTCAAACATTGTTCTAACAATCTTCTGAGACATGAAGCTCCCCCTCAAACAATGAAGCTCCCCCTCAAATTAGGAGTCAGTCAGTCAGTTTCCCTCCCCCTTTTTAGACATAATATGCCAAATAAACATGCATTCAAGAGAGTAGTAGTAATAAAAGAAGTACATACAAGAATATCCAAGTATCAAGCACATACAAGTTCTAAAAATAACATAGGGATCAAAATACAAAAGAACAAAAAAGAAGGCACCAGCATAGAGTCTAATTGTCTTCAGGACCAGTAGACTTGGTAGGTTCAGAACTTCCTTCAATATCAGAATCTCCTCCTTCAGTACCCACACTGTTATCCTTCTGTAGATCCTTGATCAGCTTTTCAAATTTTAGATTCCTTACTGAGCTAACTATGATTACTTCATCAAGTTCTTTGCAGGCTTCCATCAACTCAGTAATCATATCATCCTTTCTTGATGTCTTGTTTCTAGAGGATGCAGATGTCAAACAATGTCTAGGACATATTTACCTAAAAATAACTTGAAATGATGGTGTAGCGGTAGAAATTTTTAAGACTAAGCCATTGGATTGACTAGACTTATACAGATCAAAAATAAAAAATCGCCACCATGCTTTATTGTTTCCAAAGGAATGGGAAAAGAGAGAGTAACCCAAAAACAGGGGGAAAGATTCAAGGTAAGGGGGTTGGTTATGCAAAGGGAAGGTATTAGCACCCTAAACGTATACGGTACTCTACAAGAACCTCTTTGTAAAATCTGTATATTTTGGCTATAAAACATTGTATGAAAAATAGATGGTGGAGGTGAGAAAAGAAATATATTTTTTTTAATTTTTGCACCCTCCGCGTATGCGAACCTTTAGTGCCTACGTACCACCTTTCATGCAATAGGGGTCAGGGTACCCGTAGTTCCTCTTTTAAGAATTTTAAAACAAAACACAAGTTTGTTGGTTAATATTATGAGATAATACATCAGCTTCATTGTCCGTGTGGAAAACATACTTACTACCCACAATCATGAGAAAGGATAATTTTCATCATCTCAAAGTGGAAGATATGGCTTGGATTTTAAAATCACCAATGCCTCACTCAATACCCAAGTGGAAAATATCTCTCTTCACAACATATTGTAGAAGTATAGTTGTTTTGCATCACTACAAGGATTGTCAAGAGTCTAATTATTTGATAAAGGTTTTAAAATAGAAAGTCAAAGGTTAAAATGGTTTGAAATGAGATTTATTGACTTTTAGTCTTCTCACAAAAAATGTTAAGGTATTATTAAGTTGATTGAAGTTTATTTATGAAAATGTTTTGAAAACGAGCATGGACATGAGTCCAAGTTTATTATGAAAGTGGTTCAAGTTTAGAAACAAGAAGAGTTTAAAAAAGGAGGAAGAAGGTTTTTTGAAATTAAATAAGATGGGAGGAGAAGAAGAGACTATCCTAAAGCATAAGGTAAAAGCTAGGGATAAGAACCATCTAACTAACAAGAAGCCAATATATGACATTATGAGTCAAGATAGAATTACCATTATTTGAATTGAAACCAAGCAAGCAAAGATACTAGACCTCTTGAAAGAACCAAACTTCAAATGTATTAAGTCTTCACAAAAATTGGGCAGAGTAACGGCTGTATACGGGTGAATTCTAGATTACAAACAAAGTACTTAATCAAAATAACCTGCACACAAAACAAACGAACAACCCAATGTCTTGAAGTAAACTTCAAGAACTCCAGACAAAATATCAATTAAGGTCACAAGGTCTCCACCAAAGGCCAAGGTCTCTAATCCTAAGTCCAATACTCCATAATGCAAAGGATAGTAACCACATAGTCCAAGTATCATTAAAGTTTTTATGGTTCATGTTTATTATTAAGTATCTTAAAAAAGCAAAGAAAAGCTCAAGTGAGCAAAATAAAAACAAAATGACAAGGAAGTAAATGCTCAAGTGAGCAAATATGAAAAATAGCATGAGATGTAAATGCCAAAGTAAATGGTGCATAGAATAAAAGAGCATAAAATAAAAACACAAAATAAAGTCAATTATTAGTAATTAGTGGTTAGTTGGATGACCATCTTAAAACTTGCATTTGGAACTCATTAGAGGATTGGTAGAATCAAAGCCTCCACACAACAAGTTGCATTTGCTTTTTGTCAAGTATATCATCCACTTTGGAATCCTCAAAACTACCATTTAATGATCAACGATGTTTAATTGATCTGTGTTGACCAAAAGTGATGTAGATCCATTAGAGGATTGGTAGAACCAAAGCCTCCACACAATGAATCTCAAGGTTATTGGATCAAAGAGATCAAATTAACATACTCGAGCTTGCAAATATAGGTTTGGGCCACAGATGTTCATCTATTCGAATCAGGACAAAATTTAGCGCTATGTTAAGCAATCATAAGTGGACTTATATATAAGTCACACCTATTTTGAGGTCGGTCAATAGCAATCTATGCACCATTTGTTTTGATACATGATATAGAGACCATGCTCCAATAACACTTAGTGCAATAATAAAGGGATGAGATGAAGAAGGGTGGGAATGAATACAAACCACATTTGAATTAAAATAAAATCAAACTATTATTAAAGTTATTCATCCATTTTTATGGAGTCAGGCACAACATCATAGATTCAATGATATTAATAAAGTTCATGATCAAAAATTCAACCCAAGGTCAACCAGAAAATAATCACAAAATAATATTACATTTAATATATACATTAAAAAGGGTTTTAAAATGTTTTAAAATGAAAATAAGAGAGAAAAATATCAACTATGTTCAAAGTAATCAAGAAATATTAAGTAAGATCATAGAAAAAAATCAGAAATGAACTCAAATATTTTTATAAAATTTTTGGTAATTTTTTTAAAGTCAGAAACTATTTTTAAAATTAAAAGAAATGAGTAAAATAAACCAAAAATGATAAAAATTAACAAAGTGAGAAATAAAAAATAAATGAGGTCACCAATATTTGTCACAATATCATTGGATCATTCCATTTTTTTTTAGAATTTAAAAATGCATACAAGTATTTTTAAACATTTAAAACAATTCAAATAAAGTGAAAACTTATAAAAAATATCAAAACACAAAATAAAATTGTAAAAAAATAAAAATCAGAAAGAGAAAAATCAAAAATATTTTTCATAATTTTTTCAGATTTTTTGGACTAAAAATGAATTTTCTATGATTTTTTGAAGTTTAAAACAATTAAATATAAAAATAAAAAAGTAAAATAAAAACCAAAAAGATGTGGACCAATGGATGAGATTCAAAACGCGTTAGTAATCAAATCCAAGGGATCTGACGCGTTGTGCATATCATGGTAATTACTGAATAAGACACTGAATCAAATATAAATCAAATTTTCAAAAAATACAAATGGCACGCCATCATTGGTTGGAAGATGACACGTTGGTCATCTTCAACCTCCAAACAACGTGAAATACAGGTCTCTCAAAGTGTAAAATCAGAAGCTCAGGCCTATGCTATTCGCTTCGTCTCATCAAGACGAAGACAACCACACCTTCACAAAAAATTTATATAAATTGTAGCTCAAGCAGTCTGGAAGGAAAGTTTTGAAAAGGAATTTGAAAATTCATGGCCAAAACGTGTTTCCTGTTAAAATCAAGTGTTGCGACTAGAACCAGGGCAATGGGAGCTTCACAATGATATCAAAGTTTAGAAGAATTGATGGAAAAATCTACCTATTGAAGTTAAGTTGCAGAGCTCTGAAACTAGAATTCTATAGATCAATATAGGTCAAGATTCTTGAAGGAAGGTGAATTGATAGAAAAAATGGATTGAAAAAGGCTTGAACACTAATTTGTAAGAGAATGAACGGGATCCTTATGCGTGTGAAATGATGAAGTTTGGAGGGAAATCATGTGGGTCTGCAGCATGAACAAAGTGTGACTTGTTTATCATGAAATCGCATCCAAATCGTGTGTTTCATGATAATAAACTCCTTTGGAAAGTTGCTAAACATGATTAGAAGCAAAAACGCGTGGAAAACTTGTGATTAGAAGCCAAAACAAAGATTTCAAAATCTGACTTGTGATGAAACTTCAGTTTCAAGTTACCAAATTCAAATCAATGGCATTCTCAACTCAAGGGGTCTTAGGGCATGATTCTTGAAGCTCTAGAAAGATGATATTACAAGATTTTCAATGGGAAAAGAATGGAATCAAATGGATACTTGAGCTGAAAGTTGCAATAAGTCAAAGTTGGGAAAAAGAGGTTGACTTTCCATACTTAGAAATACTTCAAGTTTTTATTCAAAAGTCACATATAATGTTTTGCATCCAAACATGGCCTTCCTCTTGGAATTTTCTCTTGACAAAAAAAGATGGCATGAAATAGGCCACTTAAATGACGCTTTGAAGACAAGGTGATTGTGGAAAAAGAGTGGGCTCAAGGTGATAAAAATTGACCAAGTTATGATCATTTGAAGTCACATGAAGAGATTTGAGGGTTCATCTGGAGGACTTGTAATCTTTCTTCATCGTCAAGTTTCTTCCACATGAAAACTACTTGAAACTTTTGAAGTGACTTGTTAATAAACCTTTGAAGAGAAGGATGTTTTTGGAATCACTCAAAAATACCAATAGATGAGCAAGATATACTTCTTGTAAGTTCAAAACCCTAGCACCAACGTTCACTAACAATGAACTACCAACTTTCACTGAAGGTAGAGAGAAAATATCATAGCATTGACGTTCACTGACGGTGAAATACCAACATTCACTAAAGGAAGCAAAAAGTTAACAATCACCAACTTTCACTGATGGTGAACTACCAACTTTCACTGAAGGTAGTAAGACAAAATATCATTGCACCGACGTTCACTGACGGTGAACTACCAACTTTCACTTAAGGTAGCAAAAAGATAACAATCACCAACTTTCACTTAAGGTAGAGAGAAAAGAAATATCATAGCACTGACATTCACTGACGGTGAACTACCAACATTCACTGAAGGTAGCAAAAAGATAACAATCACCAACTTTGATTGAAGGTGAACTACCAACTTTCACTGAAGGTAGAGAGAAAAGAAATATCATAGTTCTGATGATCACTGACGGTGAACTACCAACTTTCACTGAAGGTAGCAAAAAGATAACAATCACCAACGTTCACTGATGGTGATCTACCAACTTTTCTTGAAGGTAGAGAGAAAAGAAATATCATAGCACCGACGTTCATGGACGGTGAACAACCAACTTTCACTCAAGGTAGAGAGTAAATATCTTAGCACCAACGTTCACTGATGGTGAACTACCAACGTTCACTAAGGGTAGCAAAAAGATAACAAGTTTCCCAAAAATCTCGGCGTTTCACCTAGAAAGGGTCTCAACTTCTTCTTTAACCAAGGCATTCCTCCTAGAAAGGGTATTATATAAGCTATCTCAAATAAAGAGACTACCACTTATAAAGATATCACAATGAACTGTCTCTGCAATATTGAAAGACTTGCCATCCACTGGAGTAATTTTACAAACTATCCGCTCATAGAGAGGATATCAAAAAAGTAACTTCGACTTTTAAGGGGAAATATAAGTTGCTCAAATAAAGAGGCATGCTACTTGTTGTTATGGGAAGGATTGTAAAAATTACTTTTTGGGGAAAGCAATATGACTTCCTGGGGAAAGAAATATGACTTCTTGGGGAAATAAATATGACTTCCTGGGGAAAGAAATATGACTTCCTGGGGAAATGCCAATATATTTCTGCTGAGGAGATAAAGGGTTTCTTGTGCCTAAATAAATGCACATTCTCAAACCAATGCTCGAAGCTTGCAGAAATCCAAAATAATAATATTGCTGGGAACCAAAGATCAAACCAGAAATAAACTGGAGTGAAACTACCAACCAAAATACATCCTTTGAGAAATAAACCCAAGAGGGAAACCCAATCTATCCAGACAAAGAGCTGCACAGGAAGGCTAAAGCAAAAATCTTCCACGAGGGATAACTCATTGGGGAAATTGAAAGAATATTCACTTTCTTCTTAAGGCTGACACTCTATTGGAGAGAGGACAACACAACGCTGCAAAACAGGGTAATATGTCAACAAAATATTAACGAATGTGAATCAGCAATGATTTGCTAAATTTAACTACGCATGATGTATGTATGAATGTATGAGTGTTATCATATATATGCTGACAAAACAGACATATAACCCTGGGAGTAACCACGCAAAACCAACTCGGGCACAACCAATACTCGGCTAAATCACATCCAAGATGGACATTCCATAAAAAGTAAGCACCAAATGAGTAACATAATCCTATTGCATGGCTTAAATTCACTGGGAAAGAACACAATCTGGAAATAATCATATCACATCAATACATCAATACATGTACATGGATATAACATCCTTCTCCGGGCTTCATCGGGGAATAACACTCAGACTTCAATGGGGAAACAAATGTTTCATAGTCCATATTTATACTGCGGATTACAATACTGATTTTAAATAAGGAAGATGAAAACCATATCATCAAAACATCAGCTGAGAATCTCATGTTGACTTCATTGGAGAAATATCATGCAGACTTTACTAGCGGAGATAACGCCTCATCATCGAGATATCAAATGGGGACCTCGTGTTGACTTCATTAGGGAGGCCAATACCACATCTAAGAGGGGAAAACAAGATACGTTCTTCAATATTGAGAGTAAGTATTACACAAACTTCTCTGGGGAAAAAGTATGAAACCTCATGGGGATACCAACTTGGAGAGTTAAGAAGTCAAACATTACAACAAGAAATCAATCTTATGGGGATTTTAAATCAAACCCAACACTTGGTGGGTGAAAACCCAAAAAAATTAACAAATGCCTTAACACTTCTTAAATAAAACATTTCCCTTTCTTGATTATCGTGCAATCAAACAAAATGCAAGTACTATTGAAAAGGAGATACTTCGTAAATGAGTCAAATCTCAGCATGCACGGGGAGAAAAGATTTCTATCAAATAGATAAGCCTTCACTGGGGAATCTTGGATTGGGTATTCATATCATGCAAACTTATTCCATCAAGAGATGTCCTGGGATAGCCTTCCCAGGGAATCAAGAAGTCAACATTATAGAAAGAGGTCAAACTCATGGGGATTTTAAATCAAACCCAGCACTTGGCGGGTGAAAACCCAAAGGGTTGACAACTGTCTCAACACTTCTTAGAAAATACTGCCCTGGTCTAGTTGCATGGGAAATAAATATCAACAATAATGCCCGAACTGCAGGAAGAGCGACATTTTACAAATAGTTCCATCTTAGCAGACCAATGGAACAAGACCTTTCGTCATATGAGGGAAGAATTTGCTGGGGAATATGGGATAGATGCTCCAGACCTTGCAAATCCAAAATTAAAAAATGAACCAACACTTGACTGGGGAAATCGGGATCATAAACCCAATACCGCACCTTATGCCAATTGGTATCGTCTTCAACTATCTGAGGATCACAAGAAGATCATACGTATACCAGAAAAAGTGACTTGATAAAACCTTCTCGGGGGAAACAAAACTTCCCAAAATTACTAGAGTTCGTCCATTCCTGGGATCACTATTTTTGTTTTCTTCTTGAATCACAAAATCTAAAGTAAAAGTAAGTTGTAAATTCTTTTTGAAAAATAATTTTGTTATTTAATTTTTTGCTTTGAAAATTATTACAATAATAAATGGAGTCTTTGTACGCTGAATAAAAATAAGAAATACAAAGAATTGGGTAAAATCTCAAATTTTATTGGTAGAATGGTATTGTGCGAATGGCGAGACTCCACGGGTAATTACAATGTTTGGAAAATGGTAATATATAATGGAAAAGATACATTGATATACAATGACCACTATTCCCTCTAACAACTTTGAAATTCTGAGCAACAACTTATGTTGAAGTATGGTGAGGATCCAAGAAGATTGTTGCTTCAATGATCAAGTCTTGTCTGATGTAGTTACTTGCCAAGAAAGTCCCTAAATTTTGCCTAAGATGCCCTTGCGGGTTTTCAACTTAGCGGGAAATTTTATTCTGTTTATGTCTCTAATTTTTTCCTAGACCACCCTTTCGGGTTTTCGGCCTACCGAGACGCTCCTTTTTGCCTAAGCCGCCCTTTCTGGTTTTCAACTTAGCGAGCTATTCTTTTATTTCTTTAGGCGAATTATTTCTTGATTGCATCGGCATTCATGGGACGTGGGAACTCCTCGCCATCCATAGTTTCAAGAATTAATGCAGCACCAAAGAAGGCTTTCTTGATAACATATGGGCCTTCAAAATTGGGAGTCCACTTGCCCCTAGAATCAGCGTTAAAAGACATGATCTTCTTGTGCACGAGGTCGCCTTCTCTGAATTCGCGAGGTTTTACCTTCTTATCAAAAGCTTTCTTCATTCTCTTTTGATATAACTACCCATGACACAAAGTCTTCATTCTCTTCTCTTCGATCAAATTCAATTGGTCAAACCTGATCTGGACCCATTCAGCTTCTGAGAACTTGGTTTCCATTATCACACTCAAAGAGGGAATCTCAACCTCGATTGGGAGCACTGCTTCCATTCCATACACGAGGGAGAACGAGGTTGCTCCTGTTAAAGTGCAGACATATGTTCGATATCCATGTAAAGCAAAAGGAAGCATTTCATGCCAATTTTTATAAGTAACAACCATCTTCTGGATGATCTTCTTGATATTCTTATTAGCAGCTTCAACAACCCCATTCATCTTCGGCCTGTACGGAGATGAATTGTGATAGACAATCTTGAATTCTTCACAAATTTCTGTAATCATCTTATTGTTCATATTCGAGCCATTGTCGGTGATAATTCTGCTTGGCACATCATACCGACATATAAGATTATTCTTAATGAAGTGCACTACCACCCGCTTAGAAAGATTAGCATATGAAGCAGCTTCCACCCATTTGGTGAAGTAATCAAATGCTACCAAGATAAAACCGTGTCCATTCTAATCTTTGGGTTCTATCATTACAATCATGTCAATACCCCACATAGATAAGGGCCACGGGGAAGAAATAACATTTAGAAGTGTAGGAGGCACATTAATCTTGTCCTCAGAAATATGGCATTTTTGACACTTCTTTACAAATCTATAACAGTCAAATTCCATTGTCAGTCAATAGTAACCTGCCCTTAGCATATTTTTAGCCATCGAATGTCCATTGGCATGAGTTCCAAATGAACCTTCATGAATATCATGCATCAACATGTCTGCTTCGTGTCTATCCACGCATCTGAGCAAGACCATGTCATAATTTCTCTTGTACAACACATTTTCACTAAGGAAGAAGACGCCATCCAATCTTCTCAATGTCTTTCTATCTTTACTTGATGCACCAATTGGGTATTCCTGAGTCTGGAGAAAATGCTTGATATCATAATACCAAGCTTTCTCATCTGCTACCTCTTCTGTTGTAAACACATGAGCGGGCCTATCCAGTCGCTGAACTATAATTCGAGGTACATTATTCAAAGTATTCACTTGATACATAGAAGCCATAGTTGCTAGAGCATCTTCCATTTCATTTTCGTCTATGGGGATGTGATGGAATTCAACTTTATTAAAGAAGGGTAACAATCTGCTAGCATAATCTTTGTAAGGGATCAAGTTGGGGTGACGAGTATCCCACTCTCCTTTAATCTGATTTATTACTAAAGTTGAATCACCATACACATCTGGAATTTTAATTCTGAGATCAATAGCTTCCTCGAGACCCAAGATGCAAGCCTCATATTCTGCCATATTATTAGTACAATCAAATGTCAACCTTGCAGTAAAATGAATGTGTTATCCATGTGGAGTGACAATCACAACACCAATTCCTTTACCATAAGCATTCACAGCTCCATCAAATATCATGCTCTAGCGAGATTCAGGATCAAGAACTTCCTCGGGTAATGGTTAATCATAATCTTTCACTTTCAGAAACATCACATCCTCATCGGGGAAATCATACATCATAGACTGATAATCATCAACTGGTTGGTGAGGAAGATAATCTGCCAACACGCTGCTTTTAATAGCTTTTTAAGTGCGGTATTCAATGTCATATTCAGATAACAACATCTGCCAACGGGAAATTCTCCTAGTAAGAGCAGGCTTCTCAAAAATGTACTTGATTGGATCCATTTTGGAGATCAACCAACTAGTATGACTCAACATATACTTCCGGAAACATTTTGCCTCCCATATCAGAGCACAACATGTATTTTCCAGCATGGAATAATGTAACTCACAATCAGTAAACTTTTTACTGAGATAATAAATGGCATACTCTTTCTTCCCTGTTTCATCTTGTTGTCCCAGAATACAACCCATGGAATTATCTAACACTTTCAGATACATAATCAATGGAATTCCTTCAATAGGAGGGAGAAAGATAGAAGGTTCAAGCAAATATTCTTTAATACTTTCAAATTCCCTTTGGCAGTCATCTGTCCACACACATCCTTGATCTTTCTTTAACAACTTAAAGATCGGTTCACACATTGCAGTCATGTGGGAAATGAATCTAGAAATATAATTCAAACGCCCAAGGAACCCTCTGACTTGCTTTTCAGTTCTCAGCGGTGGCATTTCTTAAATTGCTTTGACTTTATCAGGGTTAACTTCAATCCCTTTCTGGCTAACAACGAAACCCAACAATTTCCATGACCGAACACCGAAGGTACATTTATTTGGATTCAAGTAGAGACGATACTTCCTCAAACGCTGAAACAACTTCAACAAATCTTCTACATGCCCTTCTTCAGTCTAGGATTTAGCAATCATATCATCAACATATACCTCAATTTTCCTTGTGTATCAGATCATGGAATAGGGTTGTCATAGCACTATGGTACGTTGCACCAACATTCTTCAACCCGAAGGGCATCACTCTATAATATAATGTTCCCCAGGTTGTGATAAACGTTGTTTTTTCCATGTCCTCGGAAGCCATCCTTATTTGATTGTACCCGGAAAATCCGTCCATGAACGGGAAAAATTTGAATTTTGCTGTGCTATCCACTATCATATCAATATGTGGCAATGGAAAATCATCTTTTGGACTAGCTTTATTTAGATCTCTGTAATCCACACACGTGCGAACTTTTCTGTCTTTCTTTGGTACTAGGACAATATTGGCTATCCACTGAGGGTACACTGATTTCACAAGAAAACCGGTATTAATCCGATTTAGAACTTCTTCTTTAATCTTCACTGCCATATCTGGGTGAGTTATTCGCAACTTTTGTTTGATTGGCGGGCACTCTGGCTTCAGCGGAAAATGGTGCTCTACAATATTTGTATCTATACCAGGCATATATTGGTAAGACCAAGCAAAAATATCCACATAGTCTCTCAACATCTCAGTAAACCTACTCTTCACATCAGGATGCAACAATGCTCCAATATTGACTTCCTTCGGATCTTCTTCTGAACCCAAATTGATTACTTCTAATGGATCTCTATATGGCTGAATGGAATTCTCCTCGCGCTCAAGCAACCGTGAGACCTCTTCTGGAATCTCATCATAGTCTTCTTCTTCGGACCCATACACAGGACATTCAAAGTTGGGTGAGGGTGCGGGGTCATTGTATTCAACGAGTTTTTTAATTAATCTGCACATACGATTTATGATTGCTTTTAGAAACTGACACATTTAACAAGTGATCATGCAGATTGAATTTCAGTTATTATTTATTTTGAAAGGTTTTTTCTGATTACCATTTTCCAAGAAAATAAATAATAAAAACACAATTTGGGAAACAAAGACAACTTTTATTATTGATTTTAAAAATTAAATCAAACCGATAAGCCCATACAATATTAATACTTTCACTTCAGGCAGAGTGGAATCTTTTCAAAAAGATCAACAAAAAACAAATTACTTTAAAACATGTATGCAAGAGGGAACATCAATGGTGATCCAATTCTGAACCCTAACTCCGTGCATCACATAAATTGGCATTTTTAGATCTGCTTCATCTTCCACAATGGCATTAATCCCGGAAACAGTTGGATAAAGATAACCCCCTCTACAAAAGATGTCTTGATACTTGACTGCAACAGACTTCAACTTCATGCTCTTGCCTTTAACATCCTTCACAGAGAACTCCAAGCAAGCTCTATTCTTGTTTACAGGTGGATCAACAATATGTCCCAAAATCACTATGGCCATTACGCACAACCTTTCGAGCATCTTTAAGCGAAACCATAGAATTCTCATTTCCTCTTATATTATCAATGGATAAAGCTTGGAACTGGGGTCCAACAGCAGCTTCATCTAGCTCCACAATGCTGAAAGAGGAAAAATGAGATATCAATAATGTCTGTTCTCCATTTATAATTACCACTTTTCCTTTACGCACAAACTTCAACTTCTGGTGTCAAAGTGACAGCCCCTGCCTCATGTATCCACGGTCGTCCCAACAAACAACTGTAAGAGGGTATAATATCCATGATCTGGAAAGTAATTTAAAACAAATGTTGGCCTATATGAATAGGCAAGTCCACTTCACCAATAACATATTTCCTTGATCCATCAAACGCTTTCACAATAATATCACTTGGTCGCATGGGCATTCCTTGTTATTTCAACTTCATAAGTTTTCTCCGTGGTATAACGTTCAATGCAGATCCATTATCAATCAGCACATTGGATAATGAATCATTCTTGCAGTTCAGAGAGGTGTGGAGGTCCAGATTGTGATTCCTTCCTTCACCGGGTAGTTCATCATCGTAGAAACTCAGGTTATTACATGATGTAATGTTCCCTACCACACTACTGAATTGGTCTACAGGCATATCACTTTTTACAAAAGCTTGGTCCAATACCCTCATCAAAGATTCTCTATGAGCAGAGGAGTTCATCAATAAAGCCAAGATAGATATTTTTGAAGGAGTCTGCAGTAGCTGATCTACAATTCTGTAGTCGCTCATCTTGATTATCTTCAAAATATCATCCACCTCTTTTTCTAGCGTAGCTCCACTAGATTCACCCGTAGCTTTCCTTTCCTCAAAACTTTCCACAACTTTCTTTCCAGTACTAACATCTCCACGAGCAACTGGTGCAAATACACGACCGATGCGGGTCACTCTGCTAGTCTCAGCAATATTTCCAACATTAGGAATTGGTTGGATGGGAAATTCCACACCATCCTCTAAAATTGTAGCATTATATTTGTAGGGTACAGCCTTGTCAGACTTGTAGGGGACAGGGCCCGACAAACTAATCACCAATGGAGTAATAGATGGCTTGCCATGATATTCAACTTCAAAAGGTGTGGGAGTACGAAAACAAGGCACAATAACATTTACTCCGTCTTCAACACATTCAGTCATTACAGAGTCATCTCTGGAAAACATATCTTCATATGAGGAGAATAACTCATCCGCAGAGGAATACTCATCATCTGACTCCCCTTCAGCCAAAAAAACCTAAATCTCATTAACCTCATATTAATCATCCCTTTGGCCTGTAACCTTGATAGTTCCATTATCCAATAACAAATGAATACCTTTCCTTACAATTGAACATCCTCGGGAGTCCCGATAGCAAATTCGGCAAGACCATACTGATGTTCTACCTAACCAGTCGTGTGGCAGAAAATAGCATGCAATTGTACAAGATCCTCATTCATATATTCCACATCAAAGATTCTGAACTCTCCAGGATATCCATAAACCATGTTTACTTACTCTTCGAACTCTTCCCTAGGCCTAATTATGTGGATGAGGTCCTCATCCATCATCTCCTACAAATCAGCTTTTATCTTGTCACAACCCTGTATATCCATACTGAAAATAGCACAACCGGAATGGTCATGGGTATATTAGCTAAATTCAGAGGTCTACATTCATTTTTATCAAATCTCCTCTAACCAATTTAATATCAAAAATTTGGAAGTCGCTTGGACAACCAGAAACCATGTTTACAGTATTTGCTCCCCCATGCTTGGGCAAAGGATTATCTTTCACATTAGGGCCAACATATTTGAATAATAAGATACCAGACTTCACCAATTTATGTACTTCAGTTTTCAAAGGGTAGCAGTTCTCAACATTGTGCCCTGGTGCTCCCTGATGAAAAGCACATGTTTGGTCTGCCTTGTAATACCAAGGCAATGGTGATCGTATGGCGGGAGGTGGTCTGGTCTGAACTAAGTTATTTTGAATTAAAACCGAGAGTAATTCTGTATAGCTCATAGGGATAGGGTCATAACTCTCTCTTCTTTTATTATACCCTTGATTCCCTTGATGGGATGGTCTCAGATAAGCAACAGTGGTTCAAGCTACACCAACAACTAGAGTCACTAAGGCAACATGCTGATCACGCTGATAATTTCTTCTAGGAGGATTAACCCTCCTCTCTTGCATAACAAAATTTGTATCTCCTTCCTTCTTTTTGGAAAACACATAGGATGGCTTCTTCGTATTTCCGAAACTTTCACTTTTTGTTAAACAGACCTCTCTTACAGCCTCTTCCAAACGGATACCCATGCCCAACATTTCAGTAAAGTCACCTGGAACACTCGCTACCATCCTCTCGTAGTAGAAAGCACCCAGAGTCTTCAGGAAAATCTTAGTCAACTCCTTCTCTTCCATGGGAGGAATCACTTGGGTGGCTACCTCACGCCATCTATGTGCATATTCTTTGAATGATTCCCTGTCCTTCTGGACCATGGCCCTGAGTTGATCACGGTCAGGCGCCATGTCCATGTTGTATTTGTATTATCTGATAAATGCTTCTCCCAAGTCATTGAAAGTATGGATATTGATGTTGTCCAAACTCATATACCACTTTAACATTGCACTAGTCAAACTATCCTGAAAAAAGTGAATCAACAAACGTTGATCATCAGTGTGGGTAGACATTCTTCATACATACATCACAATATGAGCACGAGGACAAGTGTTGCCCTTGTACTTCTCGAATTCCGGGACTTTAAACTTCGCATGTATCTTGACATTCGGGACCAAGCATAAATCATTCATATTCTGCCCGAATAATTCCTTTCCCATGAGGGCCTTAATCTCCCTCTGCATATTGTCAAACTGATCTTGAAAATCATCCATTTGATCATAGAGACCCAAGCCTTCACTTGGTGGAGGAAAAGGACGATACATATCATCATTAGAAAATGGGACTATATTCACCGAAGGAGGTGCAACAGGAGTAACATGCACCACAGCAGGTGAAGGAGTAACAGTAGTCTGAACAACTGGAGTAACTTGAGGACCAAGATTGAATCCTTCAGGCACAAATTTCTATGGCATTCCCCACGGACAACCTTAAGGCATGTGATTCTGAACAATAGTTGGAGTAGCAGACAATGGAATAGTCGGAGCTTTTGTAGTAACATTTTTCTGTTGAGGTTGAACACTCGGTGGCTGATTCTGAGCAGCCACCAGAGATTCCATCAGAGCAATGAGATTGGCCATGCCAGCCTTCAGAGCATAAACTTCCTCGCGTAGCTCGTGATTCTCTTAATCTAAGTTGTCCATCTTCTTTCTGAAATTAGCTCGAGTATTGTAGTGGTGAGATAGCTTGCTGAACAAAGTAAAGAAGCTTGGTAAGACACCTGGATATGCATAATAAATGCAAGAAATATGTGCAATATGATGCATGATATGCAATGCACATGATTTATTTTATTTTTAATATTTCAAGGGACTTAAAGATTTATAGACACATTGCAAATATCAAAGTAATGACACGTTTGAAACACTGAAATTTTTTATTATAATAGCTTCAAAGTGGATTACAAGTTTCAATAATCCCAAGTACAAGATGAAAATAAAGTCTAAAACCCTAAGAAGTAAAGCTGATGGAGATCACTCTATACGCTGGCGCTTCCCTGCGAGTTTGGCAATCTGAACCTTCAACCTCTGGTTTTCTTCTGCATATCAGGTGGCAACCTCCTTCCAATCACCTGGATCAGGAAGTGAGCAACTAGCTTCTGACTGAGGCTTAGGAGAAAATAAATCCCCTTGCCTCTCCATCATCTCTACAGCCCGACTCTCAAGAATCTCAATCAAGTCATCTTTCTCCTTCAAGTCTACTCTATAGGAAATATCTAAAGTTTGGCACTTATTCTTCCAAGCGTCCTTTTCCTGCTGCATCCTTACCAAAGCAAGCCATAACTCTTTCACATCATCCAATAGGGGAGGAGTGGTCTTCACAAACAAATCAGGCATAGGTGCTTCTTGGGAATACGAAATCTCCAACTGAATAGCTCTCGTTTGGACCCACTGAAGGTAAGGCTCCAAAGAAACAGCCCCCCTAGGTCCCAAGTCTTTCCTACTCTTCCTTTGAATGTGACGCCAGGCCTTCACAATCTGCTGCCTAGCTTCCTTATGGTCTTCTCCAACTTTCAGGAAGAAACTACTCAAATGAATACTATTTGGCTTATCCCTCATCAGATATCCAAGATGTCACCATGCAAGAACAGGGTTATAGTTAATTCCTCCCTTTGTACCGAGAAGAGGTACATTGGAGAAACTACCACAACTATCGATAATCTATACATCATGGTAAGCCTGACGATACCAAACAATATTTGAATGAGTAAGTTCCATGATCTTTGGAACCCAACAGGGTTCCTTCCTGACATCGCAGAAAGCATCAGACTGAGGCATATGAGAAATAAACCACTGGTACAACATAGGCGTGAAACAGATAATCATCCCCCCATGATAAGAATTCTGAAGATGAATATAGTAATAAGCATCACCCAACAATGTAGGAACTGGGTTTCAAATCATGAAGATCTGGATAGCATTAATGTCAACAAACTTATCCATATTAGGAAATAAGAACAACCCGTAAACAAGTAGAACAAAGATGGCCTCAAAAGCGACTGTACTCTTCATCCTTGCAAAGTAACGAGATTTCTCCAATAAGAACTGAGTTGGTAATCCTCTAATCCCTCCTTTAGTATTCATATGGGCTTCAACCTCAGACTTCCCCAGATGGATCAAAGCAGCAATCTCGTGTGGTTTTGGCTCACCCTCCAAACCAGTAAAAGGAACACGATCGATAATAGGTAAATCCAACAGATACGAATACTCCTTTAGTGTAGGCATCAACTGATAATCAGGGAAAGTAAAGCAATGATACATCGAATTATAAAACTGGACCAAGGTCGAGAGAGTACCCTCCTTCATCCTAAGCTTCATGAGAGGAATGATGGATCCATACTTCTACCGAAAATCTGTAGAACACTCAATCTCGGGAATTAGACTGATCAACTCATCTATCTTAGGATATTTGAAACTGTATTTTCCGGTCTTTATTTTTCCTGAATCCATGGTCAAAAGGTACCTGAGATATTCAAAAATGGTCAACTTTCAAGTCCCTTAAAATAAAATATATTCAAAAGATGCTTATGAGTGCATGGATGCATGATTCAACAATCACACACAAGATCACAAACATAGGGTTCATAGGTTCAACGTCATGAGCATGAGGTCGAAGGTACTACCCATAAGGTATGGTCTAAAAGTTATCACCTGCCAACCAAGTTTCTAGAGGTTCCCAGAGTCTACATCCTTCCTTCGGATATTACCAACTTCTAGATTAACCCGTTAATTAGTAATATTCTCAAGAAAAACTTGTCTGAGCATAGTATCGCTTGACAACTATTTTCGGATTACTCCGTCATAGCTTCCGCACTACACCTAAAAGGCCAAGATGGGTTAGGTATTCTACGGTCCTCAGCTTCAGCAGGCTCCCAAGTTGAAAGCAGCACGTCTTCCCGATTACTCGGTAAACGACACTACAGTCAAAGGGGTCTCCACTGAGTGGGGGATCTCATGCCTCCTTTTTTTGGATTACTCCCTCAAATTTAACATGACTATACCGCCTGTCCTATCTTAAAGTTTGCCCAAGTCCGGGTATAGAACTTATAAGTAATCACCAAGCACCCTGAAAAACCAGAAAAATCCAAGCAAACATATATATAACATATAACACATAAACAACAATAGCACATATACAAATATAAACAAAGATAGGTTTAACCCACTTAGGGATGGACCAGCAAGAGGTCAATCTTTCCCCAGTGGAGTCGCCATTTTTTTCTATAGCGGTAAAATGTTTAAGACTAAGCCATTGGATTGACTAGACTTATACATATCAAAAATAAAAAATCACCACCCCACTTTATTGTTTCCAAAGGAATGGGAAAAGAGCTAGTAACCCAAAAATAGGGGAAATATTCAAGGTAAGGGGGTTGGTTATGCAAAGGGAAGGTATTACCACCCTAAACATCTACGGTACTCCGCAGGAACCTATTTGTAAAATCTGTATATTTTGGCTATAAAGTGTTGTATGAAAAATAGATGGTGGAGGTGAGAAAAGAAATATATTTTTTTTAATTTTTGCACCCGCCGCAGTTGCGAATATTTAGTGCCTATGTACCACCTTTCATGCAATAGGGGATCAGGGTACACGTAGTTCTTCTTTTAAGAATTTTAAAACAAAACACAAGTGTGTTGGTTAATTTTATGAGATAAGACATCATTGTCATTGTCCGTGTGGAAAACACACTTACTACCCACAATTATGAGAAAGGAGAATTTTAAAATCAACAATGCCTCACTCAACACCCAAGTGGAAAATATCTCTCTTCACTACATATTGTAGAAGTATAGTTGTTTTGTATCACTACAAGGATTGAAAAGAGTCTAATATTTTGAGAAAGGTTTTAAAATAGAAATCCAAAGTGGAAAAATGGTTTGAAATGAGATTGATTGAATTTTAGTCTTCTCACAAAAAATGTCAAGGTATTATTAAGTTAATTGAAGTTTATTTATGAAAATGCTTTAAAAATGAGCATGGACATGAGTCCAAGTTTATTATGAAAGTGGTTCAAGTTTAGAAATAAGAAGAGTTTTCAAAAGGAGGAAGAAGGTTTTTGAAATTAAAGAAGATGGGAGGAGAAGAAGAGACTATCCTAAAGCATAAGGTAAAATCTAGGGATAAGAACCATCTAACCAACAAGAAGCCAATACTTGACATTATGAGTCAAGATAGAATTCTCATTCTTTGGATTGAAACCAAAAAAGAAAAGATAATAGACCTCTTGAGAGAACCAAATTTAAATGTATTAAGTCTTCACAAAAATTGGGCAGAGTAACGGCTGTATACAGGTGAATTCCAGATTACAAACAAAGTATGTAATCACAATAACCTGCACACAAAACAAACCAACAACATAATTTCTTGAGGTAAACCTCAAGAACTCCAAACAAAATATCAATTAAGGTCACAAGGTCTCCACCAAAGGCCAATGTCTCTAATCCTAAGTCCAAGAAGTCCAATACTCAATAATGCCAAGGATAGTAACCATATAGTCCAAGTATCATTAAAGTTTTTTATGGTTCATGTTGATTATTAAGTATCTTAAAAAAGCAAAGAAAAGCTCAAGTGAGCAAAATAAAAAAATGACAAGAAAGTAAATGCTCAAGTAAGCAAAGATGAAAAATAGCATGAGATTTAAATGCTAAAGTAAATGGTGCATAAAATAAAAGAGCATAAAATAAAAACACAAAATAAAGTCAATTATTAGTAATTAGTGGTTAGTTGGATGACCATATTGAAACTTGCATTTGGAACTCATTAGAGGATTGGTAGAACCAAAGCCTCCACATAACAAGTTGTATTTTCCTTTTGTCAAGTATATCATCCTATTTGGAATCCTCAAAAGTATCATTTAATGATCAACGGTGTTTAAGTGATATGCGTTGACCAAAAGTGATGTAGATCCATTAGAGGATTGGTAGAACCAAAGCCTCCACACAATGTATCTCAAGGCTATTGGATCAAAGAGATCAAATTAACATACTCGGGCTTGCAAACATAGGTTTGGGCCACGAATGATCATCTATTCGAATCGAGACAAAATTTAGCGCTATGTTAAGTAATCGTAAGTAGACTTATATAGAAGTCACACCTATTTTGAGATCGGTCAATAGAAATCTATGAACCATTTATTTTGATACATGATATAGAGACCATGCTCCAATAACACTTAGTGCAATAAGAAAGGGATGAGATGAAGAAGGGTTGGAAAGAATACAAACCACATTTGAATTAAAATTTAATCAAACTATTATTAAAATCACTCATCCATTTTTATGGAGTCAGACTCAACACCATGGATCCAATGATGTTAATAAAGTTCATGATCAAAAATTCAACCTAAGATCAGCCAGAAAATAATCACAAAATAATATTACATTTAATATATACATTAAAAAGGGTTTTAAAATGTTTTAAAATATAAATAATAGAGAAATATATCAACTATGTTCAAATTAATCAAGAAATATTAAGTAAGATCATAGAAACATCAGAAATGAACTTAAATATTTTTATAAAAATTTTGGTAATTTTTTTAAAGTCAGAAACCATTTTAAAATTAAAAGAAATGAGTAAAATAAACCAAAAATGATAAAAAATTAAAAAGTCAGAAATAAAAAATAAATGAGGTCACCATTGTTTGTCACAATATCATTGGATCATTTCATATAATTTTTTTAGAATTTAAAAATGCATAAAAGTATTTTTAAACATTTAAAACAATTCAAATAAAGTGAAAATTTATAAAAAATATCAAAACACAATAAAATTGTAAAAAAATAAAAATCAGAAAGAGAAAAATGAAAAATATTTTTCATAATCTTTTCAGATTTTTTGGACTAAAAATGAATTTTCTATGATTTTTTGTACTTTAAAACAATTAAATATAAAAATCAGAAAATAAAATAAAAACCAAAAAGATGTGGACCAATGAATGAGAGTCAAAATGCGTTAGTTATCAAATCCAAGGAATCTGGCGTGTTGTGCATATCATAGTCATTACTGAATACAACACTGAATCAAATATAAATCAGATTTTCAAAAAATACAAACGGCACGCCATCATTGGTTGGAAGATGACACGTTGGTCATCTCCAACCTCCATCCAACATGAAATACAGGCCTCTCAAACTGTAAAATCAGAAGCTCGGACCTATACCATTCGCTTTGTCTCATTAAGACGAAGACAACCACACCTTCGCGAAAAATTTATATAAATTGTAGCTCAAGCAATTTGAAAGGAAAGTTTTAAAAAGGAGTTTGAAAATTCATGGCCGAAACGTGTTTCCGGTTAAAATCAAGTGTTGCGACTAGAACCAGGGTAATGAGAGCTTCACAGTGATATCAAAGTTTGGAAGAATTGATGGAGAAATCTACCTAGTGAAGTTAAGTTGCAAAGCTCTAAAACTGGACTTCTATGGATCAATATAGGTCACGATTCTTGAAGGTAATTGTATGGTTAGCTTCTTGGAAGATCAAGGAAGGTGAATTGATAGAAAAATGGATTGAAAAATACTTGAACATTGATTTTGAAGTTACAGAAATGTGAGTTATGGAATGAGTTTGGCAGGGTGATTTTGGCTGTTCAAGCTTGAGAAAATGAATAGGGGATGAACCTCTATTTATAGGAGAATAAATTGGATCCTTAAGCGTGTGAAATGATGAAGTTTGTAGGGAAATTGTGTGGGTATGCAGCATCAACAAAGTGTGACTTGTTTATCATCAAAACTCATCCAAATCGTATGTTTCATGATACTAAACGCCTTTGGGAAGTTGCTAAACATGATTAGTAGCAAAAATGCGTGGAAAACTTGTGATTAGAAGCCAAAACAAAGATTTCAAAGTCTGACTTGTGATGAAACTTCAGTTTCAAGCTACCAAACTTAAATCAATGGCATTCTCAACTCAAGGGGTCTTAGGGCCTGATTCTTGAAGATTTAGAAAGATGAGATTACAAGCTTTGCAATGGGAAAAGAATGGAACCAAATGGATGTTTGAGCTGAAATTTGCAATTAGTCAAAGTTGGGAAAAATAGTTTGACTTTCTATACTTAGAAATATTTCAAGTTTTTCTTCAAAATCAAATTCCAAGAGGAAGGTCATGTTTGGATGCAAAACATTATAGGTCACTTTTGAAGAAAAACTTGAAATATTTCTAAGTATAGAAAGTCAACCTATTTTTCCCAACTTTGACACATTACAACTTTCAGCTCAAACATCCATTTTATTCCATTCTTTTCCCATTGCAAAGCTTGTAATCTCATCTTTCTAAAGCTTCAAGAATGAGTCCCTAAGACCCCTTGAGTTGAGAATGCAATTGATTTGAGTTTGGTAACTTGAAATTGAAGTTTCATCACAAGTCAGACTTTGAAATCTTTGTTTTGGCTTCTAATCACAAGTTTTCCACGCGTTTTTGCTTCTAATCATGTTTAGCAACTTTTGAAAGGTGTTTAGCATCATGAAACACACGATTTGGATGAGTTTAGATGATAAACAAGTCACACTTTGTTCATGCTGCAGACCCCCAATGATTTCCCTCAAAACTTCATCATTTTAGATGCTTAAGGATACCATTCATTCTCCCATAAATAGAGGTTCATCCCCCATTCATTCCCTCAAGATTCAACAACCAAAATTACCCTGCCAAACTCGCTATATAACTCACTTTTCTGCAACTTTAAAATCAGTGTTCAAGCCTTTTTCAATCCATTTTTCTATCAATTCACCTTCCTTGATCTTCCATGAAGCTAATTGTGATACGGTGGAAGAACTGACTTAGATATTTTGCATTTTATCGAAAATGTTGCGGTTAGCAAGAGTCGCCACCGACTTTTCTTTTATCCAAAAGGAAAGGCTGAACAGAATAGGAAAGACCTTTGAGATTATTTCTTGAGTTCGGGGGGTAGATTATGAAAAGGGAAGGTGTTAGCACCCTTTTCATCCACAGTTATCTATGGGCTATTAGTTGCTTGCTAGATCACTTGCTTTTATTTGAAAATGTGCTTTTTGTGGTTTTTGAAAGTATTTTGAAAAGTCGCCTTCGTTTAGGCAAACTTTATAATAGTTCTCGTTCGTAAGAACGTATACAAAGTGTTTGACTTTTGAAAATGTTTCATGTTTGGAAAAAGTTTTTGAAAGTGTTTTTTGAAAGTGTTTGGTGTTTGTTTTGAAAATAAGCAAGGATGTTTGATTTGAAAGTGAGCAAGCAACTAGGAACAATCTACCTACTCAAAAGTCTTTGTTCATTTCTTCCTTTCCTATGATATTGCTATCTTACCATTGATTAATAAGAAGCCTTATCTTTGGATGTAAAGGGACGGGCATGGGTCATCGTATAACCATGATAGCAATGTTGCGAGATATCTTAGCATTTCTCTTTGAGGGACTAAGATCATTTAGAAAGGCTACATTAATAGCGTCATCGAGGGACTATGATCTTGTATTTTTGGTTGCTTTTTTCTAAGATACCCCACATGCATAACATGGCCATTTTTGTAAGGCAACAAAGTGGAATTACCCTAAGGGTGCAAGTGTGCAAGTGTGTTTGATTTACATGCATTGTTTTTGTCTTGAATTGGGGTTTGCTACTTGTTGGTTTTATCTTTCCATACAAACCTTAATTACTAGCATTTATATAAAGCGATAAATTACGGAAAGTAAAATTACTAAGCTATTACATCATTAGGGGAGGGGTGTACAAATTTACAAATGGGGATTTTGCAAGAAAATTAAACCTAATTATCTATTACAACCATATTGAATAATATACAAGAATTAAATAAGTAATGTACAAGGATATAAATGGAAGAAAAAAAGAAATGATTTTTGTTTGGTTTTTGTTAAGGGTTTAACCTTGACCTAATTAAGAAAATGATTAATTAAGAATAAACAAAATTAAGTTTAAACTAATTAAGAAAGAAATTAAGTTAAAAATGATTTTTTAGGGTTTTTACGAAAAAGGTTTTAATTTAATAATAATAATATGAAAATCAATTAAAAGAAACCTAAGTCCTAAATTAATTTTAATTTGAAAGAAAATAAAATAATAATTGAACCTAAATACAAATATTAATTATTTAAAAAAGTAATTAATTTGTTTAAGAAAATGTTTTTTTGTTCTTTTTGTTTTATAGAGAAAATAAAATAAATAAGTATAAATAATAAATAAAAATATTTTTATATTTTTTACTAATAAAAATGATAATAATAATAGTAATAAGAAATATAATAAAGAAAAAGAAATAAAATAAAATAAGAAAAAGAAAAGAAATAAAAAATGAAAATTTAAAAAAAGGTTGGGCCAGGTGTGCAAAAGTAAGACAGGGGGTTAGGAGAAGCAAAAATGGAAAGCCCATTGATTGAAGCCCAGCGCTGTTGTTTGGAAACAAAAAAGAGTGAAAATGTGAAAAATAGAACCAAAAGGTAGCGCTGGGTGTTGAACCCCTGACTTCATACTTACGCGCGCGCTACCTTTGCCACTGGGATGGCTGTACATCCGATAATATTGACAAAACAATAAATATATACCACAAGTTATGTCTTGAATGTAACTTCATCTTCAACTTCCAGCCATGGAACCTATAACTTCACCATTTCTCAATAAAAATGAAAGATGCAAACATAAAAGTTGCTCCATTTTTCTATATGAATCCAACCATATAAATATCATAAGCTATAAATCAAAGATGAATGATAATTTCTAAAAATACCAAATTCTGACCTAAATATTTTCAGAGATTCAAACCTAAAATTCTCACTACTCAAGCAATATAAATGAAATCTATGGACATATACAGTTTCAGGGCAATGATGTCTACATTTTATCTTCACAATTGCAAGCCTAACAATGCCTAAATGAGAAGATAGAATTTCAAAAAATATACCTCAAAACTGGAAATCGTGAAATGAGTTTGAGCTGCTTTCAAGGAGTTGTGATGATCAGGCTAGCTTCCTCAAGTTCCCAGGAAGCTAATGCAATGATTAGCTTGAGCAATGGATGGCTGGAATGGCTTGGAGAAGTCAATGTGCAGACTCTGTTTTTTGGCTATGGAGGTTACGGTAAATTGTATTTCAGTGATGAAATAAGGACATGGATGAGTTGTATTTGATGTAAGGAAGCTTTGAAAATTGTTTTGAGGGAAAACGCACGATGGAAATAGAAGATACAAGTTCAAGGTCAGAATCTGCACAAAAATGGAGTTTGTGTGTAATTTCTGGCTAGAGGAAGTTTGGGAGATTTTTTAGGTTTGCAAAATTGTGTGTTAGGTTGTGTGTTAGTGTTTCAATTTATAGGAAAAGGTTTTGAGAGCTTGGAGTGATCAGAAGTACAAGTTCACATGTTATGGCTCTTTGGTTTGTTTTGAAGTAAGCTTGATACACATTGTCCCAATGCATAGTACAAGGCTATCTAGAGTGGTTACAAGGTTTAAAAATTTTTATCTGACTTTGTATGTTGAGTATGTCCTGAACAAACAAGTTAGAAGCTCCAGATGAATGGACTTTGTGCATAAAGCCATTTTTCCAAAATGGCAATATTGCCTTTCTTTCTAAAATGATATTAAGCATGGGCAATGCATTGAATGCTTGGATCAAAGCTTCTAGCAGCTGCGCAAAACATTAATCATGGAGTGAAAAACAAGTTTGAGGCCTGCAAAGCAAAGATTATGCAGCCTAACATTGAGATTGAATCATGTGTTCATCAAGAAATGACTTGTAATTCAAGAATGAAACCCTAACTTCTTGTCTTCGATTCTCCTTGTTCAAGTATGATCTCAATGAGTTCTTGGACATTTTAGAAATCTTGTAACATCCTCTACAACCTCTATGTTCTACATTTTTGAAAATTCATATTGGAACTATGTGAAAAATTTCCATGAAGTTAGGTCAAAATCCTGCCTAAACTGGGGCAAAATTTCACTAAATTTACAAGTTTCATGAACATGTCTTCTCAAAATCATAACTTGAAATCCATGAATTTCTAGAAGAATTTTTTTTCTACAATGTTTTATATCTCATTGAGATCTACAACTTTTATGTTGGAAGTTTCCTTTGAATCATCTTGCATCATGGTGAAAATTTGGCTCAAAGTTATGAAAAAAATATGAATTTTCCAACACTTAGAAAAATTTCTATGTTTAGAAATTTTGACTTTTCAAAATGAAATCTTAACTTTTTGATTTCTTGATGAAAAAGTTTCATATTTTTACATGTTTTGAGGAATTTTGATCTTTGATACTTGATTTTGACCAAAAAGTAAAAGTTTGACCTTTTAGTGTATAGTTGACTTTTCATCAGTTGACTGAAATTCAATTGTCAACCAATTGATATTGAGAGATGTTTTAAGCCATTCCATTAGGTAAAAACGAAGCATTTTAAACCTTGAGTTCATGTCTCAAACCAACAAGTCATTTGCTAGGTCAAAAATCAGAAATTGCACCTTCTTAGTCAAAACCCTAATTTTAACCATTTTGCCTTTTTGATGATCTGATCAATTTTCTTGAGGAATTGTGATCCTAAATTTATAAAATTATATATATGAGTTCATGATGTTGATATGGATCCAAAATTATGAAGTTTGACTGTAAATTGACCACAGTTGACTTTTTCCCCAATACAGCTGATTTTAGGTCATCTGATCAATTGACTGAGCAAAAATGTGATCCAAGACTTGAAATTTGACATGACCAAACTTGAGGATCCAAGATGATTAATGAAAGTCATATGGGGCATTAAAAGTCCATTTTTCCTTGTGCAAACTCAAACCCTAATTTTCAGTCATTAGTGCATGAGGAGATGTCTTGAGCTGATCAAACCTTGTGCAGTCTTGAACCAAGGGAGATCTTGTGAGAGATCACTTGAGAAATTAGAGGGAAAATTTTGGGGTACAACAGCTGCCCCTGTTCAAACTTCTTAAACCTGAAGAGTTAGATTGGCGGATCCACCATTCGTGACTTTAAGGTGGAAGATGATTGAACACTAGAGTGCCCAGAAATTTGGACTCAAAGATGGATTGAGAATGGGCTTATAGATGCCATTTGGAGGAATGATGGTAAATACTGGAAGAAGTATCAACACGAATCTTTGGTCGACTCATACTAAAACTTGATGTTTCACCTATGGGGAAAAGGGTTAGTAGAAATGCAAATGTATGCATGATGTTCATAAGATGTGGTATTATGCTAAATGAATTTTGTATGTACATGATATGATGTATGATTGTGGGATGCATATTTCTCTGGGAAAATAAATCTCTGACTTTTGTTGAGGAATTTTGGGAAGCTGAATCCCGGATCACTGTTGGGGATGAAGAGTATACATATCTTCAAACTTTGTTGAAAGGATGCTTCCACTGGGGAATATCTCTTGAATGTCAGCTGTTATCTAGTCGGATCCAGGCTTCATAACTTGCTGAGGATAAGGAAGTCAGCTGCTATCTGGTCGGATTCCAGGTTTCACGGTAACTTTCTGGGGAAGGATAAATTAACTATTATCTGGTCGGATCCAGACTTTGCAGAAAATTTCTTGGGGAGAGTGAAGTAAGGTTGCTATCTGGTTGGATTCCCAACTTTACAACAACATGCTGGGGATAGGGAAGTTAAATGTTATCTGGTCGGATTCCAGGCTTTGTAGTAACTTGCTAGAAAGGATGAACTTGAACTAATATCTGGTCGGGTCCAAGCTTCCTAGTAACTTGAAGTGGTGACTAATATCTGGTCGGGTCCAGGCTTCATAGTTTTTGAGAAGTTATATTACTATCTGGTCAGGTCCAGGCTCTATAGTGTCTTGGTGGGAATTATAGCTAGTTGTTGTCTAGTCGGACTCGAGGCTTCACAATAACTTGCTTGAATAGAAGATTTGGTATGATATCTGGTCGGATCCAGGCTTCACATGTTTTTAGGTGGATGAAGTTAATTGTTATCTGGTCGGGTCCAGGTTGCACAATAAACTTGATTGAAAAGATAGAGTTGAACTGATATCTGGTCGGATCCATGCTTTATAGTAACTTGCTGGGAAATTAGTTGTTATCTGGTCGGATTCCAGGTTTCTCAACGAACTTCTGAGGGGAATTGATATATGGTCGGATCCAGGCTTCACAATAACTTACTTGAAAAGATGAAGTTTGAAAACTGATATCTGGTCGGATCCAGGCTTCACAGTAACTTGTTGGGGTAGAGGCAAACTCTACTGGGGAAAAGAAGTTAAACCTTGGTTTGGTTAAGTCTAGGTTTTTCAATATCTCGGAGAGTTAAACTATTATCTGGTCGGGTCCAGGTTTCATAGTATCTTGAGAAATGTACCAATATCTGGTCGGGTCCAGGCTTCATAGTATTTGAAAAGGTTTTCACTATTATCTGGTTGGTTCCAGGCTCTATAGTGAATTGAGAAGTTGACCATTATCTGGTCGTGTCCAGGTTTCATAGCAGCTTGAAAATTGTACTATATCTAGTCGGGTCCAGGCTTTATAGTATATTTTGGAGATAGTAAAGGTTTTGTTGATGAATTTACTGAGAATTATGGGTTGTGGCCCTATGATTTGTAATAGTCTGAAAGGCAAATTCAAGTTGGAGAGTGTGGACTCAGTCGGGGAAGGAAGACTCAGCTTGGGGGGATATACTCAGCTTGGGAATGATAGATTATGCTGGGGGAAATTAAACTCAGCTGGGGAGGATATACTCAGCTGGGGAAGATATACTCAGCTGGGGAAGATAGACTATGCCGTGGAAATTTGAACTCGGCTAGGGAGTTATGCTACTCGTTGTTTGTTGGGGAATTAAACTCTGTTGGGGAAATAAACCTTGTTTGATGAACTGCTGACGAGGTGATTTCTTTGAGGAAGAGATACATAAGGCTTCTTCTTGTAGGATCAATTTAGTTGGGGAGAAAGCTGCCAAGAGATTGGGCCTTTGGCTGGAGATTAACCTATGCAAAGTGACCTTGTGGGTAACTCTATTGAGGATTGGTTTATTGTAACCGTCATATGGGGATAATGCTAATGAAATAACTCTGTGGGGATATTCCATATACAATAAAGAGATGCTTGTTACTGCTTAGTAGGACACATGTTCCAAATAGTTTTAATCATATATGCATATGTTCTTTCAATTTTAGTCATTGGACAAGTTTGCATTTAAAACAAAAAACCGAAATTTTGCACTTCAAAGTATATTTATATTGATATTTTGCCCATGAATAGGCGTTTTTGTACAGAGAGACAGAGTTCCTAGTAAGAAGAAATCATCAAAAGGAGAACAAAATTTGAAAACAAAAACAAATAGCCATGTGGAAATGATCTCATTGCATTCCAACTCTACTATTTCCCCAATGTCTTCGAATGCCCCTTGTCGTTGGCAGAAGTTGACTGGATTGATCTTGGACCGTTTGAACTCGGACCTTGGTAAGAAAGTTGACTGTGGTGATTCCATGGGACATAATTATACGCTTTCAATCATTAAATTTTTCCTGGACCTCCCTTTCGGGTTTTCAGCCCACCAGGAAACCCATTTTTGCCCAAGTCACCCTTTCGGGTTTTCAACTTGCCGGGTGTACAATATTTTTCATATATCCCTAATTTTTGCCCAAACCTTTTGGTTTGCCGGGATGCCCTTATTTTGCCTAGGTGTGTCAACCTAGCAGGTCTCTTATGCGTAATATTTTTTAACTATATCCGCGTGTATATGATGTGGGAAGTCTTCAACATCCTTGGTAGTCAGCATCATGGCACCGCAAGAGAAAACTCTCTTGACAACAAACAACCCTTCATAGGTGGGAGTCCATTTGCCTCTCGGGAGTCCCTTGATCATGCGTTTTTGGTACGTCTAACCATGACAAACAGCAGCCAGTCGTTTTTCATCGATCAAGTTCAATTGATCCAATCTTGTCAGAATCCACTCGTCGTTGCCTAGGCATGCTTCATTCATAATCCTTAGTGAGGGAATCTGAACTTCTACTGGCAGAACAGCTTCCATGCCATAGACTAGAGAAAAGGGAGTTGCCCCAGTTGATGTTGTAACTGAAGTACGGTAGCCATGTAGAGAAAATGATAACATCCCATGCCAGTCCTTATAGGTTACTACCATTTTCTGCATAATCTTCTTAATGTTTTTGTTGGCTGCTTCGACTGCGCCATTCATTTTAGGTCTATATGGAGAAGAATTGTGATGCTTGATCTTGAACTGAATGTAAAGCTCAGTAATCATAGCATTGTCGAGGTTAGTCCAATTGTAGGTGGTAATCCTTTCAGGGATACCAAATCATCAAATGAGGTTATGTTTAACGAATCTGGCTACCACATTCTTGGTGACTGAGGCAAACGAGGCGGCTTCGACCCATTTGGTGAAATAATCTATAGCGACCAGAATGAAGGGATGTCCATTAGAAGCAGTAGGCTTGATCTCTCCAATCATGTCAATGCCCCACATTGCAAACGGCCACGGAGCGATCATGACATTCAGAGGGATAGGAGGCACATGGACCTTGTCAGCATAGATTTGGCATTTATGACAATTCCTAGAGTGTTGATGGAAATTAGTCTCCACTTTTGAACAATAATAGCCAGCTCTCAAGTTTTTCTTAGCCATAGTATGTCGTGTTGAGTGAGTTCCAAAGAGACCATCGTGCATGTCTTCCATAATTTCCTCTGCCTCCTTCTTGTCCACACATCGGAGTAGAGTAGAATCATGGTTGCACTTGTACAAAATTTTGTTACTTAAGAAGAATTTAGCTGAAAATCTTCATAAGAAGTTTCTGTCATTGATGGATGCTCCCTCGGGATACTCTTGCGCTTCAACATATCTCATCACCTTGTGGTACCATGGATTTTCTTTGTCAGTGTCAAGCTCACAGCAGTGTGCGGGTTTTTTGAATCTTCTGATGGTAATCATAGGGGCTTCGTTGTCCCAACTTACCTTGAACATTGAAGACATGGTTGCCAAGGCGTCAGCCAACTAATTTTCTTCCCTAGGGAAGTGTTCAAAGGTGATCTCTTCAAAGTAGGGAATTAGGGATATCACAAGTTCCTTTTAATGGATGATATTAGGGTGTTTAGTGTCCCAATCTCCTTTTACTTGGCTAATCACTAGAGAGGAATCCCCAAACACATTCAAATGCTTGATCCTCAAATCAATTGTAGCTTTCAGACCCAAAATGCATGCATTGTATTCAGCCATATTGTTCGTGTAATCGAAGCAAAGTCTGGCAGTGAAAGGAGTATGGCAACCTTCAGGGGAGATGATCATATCAACAATTCCATTACCCAAGGCGTTGGAAGCTCCATCGAAGACCATAGTCCATCGGGATCCTTGTTCAGGTCCGTCGTTCGGTCCTGGTTTCACGCAGTCAGTTACTAGCATGATGTTCTCATCCGGAAATTTGAAGTTCATAGACTGATAATCATCGATAGCTTGATGGGCCAAATGATCTTCTAGTACACTTCCTTTGATGGCCTTTTGCATATTGTATTGAATATCGTACTCAGTCAAGATCATTTTCCATCTGGATATTCGTCCGGAAAGGGCAGGTTTCTCGAAGATATGCTTGATTGGGTCCATCTTAGAAATCAATAGAGTGGTATGAGTCAACATATATTGTCTTAGACGAAGATCATCCCATGCCAAAGCGCATCAATTTTTCTTGAGTAGTGAATATCTGGTTTCACAGTTGGTAAACTTTTTTTCTCAGGTAATAAATAACATGCTCTTTTCGGCCATACTCGTCATGTTGGCCCAAAACACACCCCATAGAGTTCTCTAGTACTGTCAAGTACATGATCAAGGGTCTTCCTTCAACTGGAGGCATGAGAATAGGAGGTTCTTCTAGATATTCTTTGATTTTGTCAAAGGTAACTTGGCATTCATTATTCCATCTGACAACCTGATCTTTCTTCAGATTTTGAAGATTGGCTCACAAGTAGCAATCAAGTGAGATATGAAGCGGGCGATGTAATTGAGATGACCCAAGAATCCTCTAACTTCCTTTTCATAGTGGGGGACCGACATTTCTTGGATGGCCTTTACCTTGGCAGGATCAAATTTAATGCCTTTACTGCTGACAACAAAACCTAGAAGCTTTCCAGATCGTACTCAAAATGTGCACTTGTTAGGGTTCACCTCAATTTGTACTTTTTCAAACTTTCGAATAGCTTGTACAGGTGATCGAGATGTTCCTCTTCAGTTTGTAATCTGGCAATCATACCATCCACATATACCTCTATTTCATGATGAATCATATCATGAAACAAAGCTACCATGGCCCTTTGATATGTTGCCCCTACATTCTTCGATTCAAACGGCATGACCTTGTAACAAAAGGTGCCCCACCGCGTAACAAAGGTTATCTTCTCCATGTCTCCGGGAGCCATCCTTATCTGATTATAACCGGAGAAACCGTCCATCAAAGAGAAGACTTTATGATGAGCAGTATTATCGACCAAAACGTCAATGTGTGGTAGAGGGAAGTCATCCTAGGGGATTTCCCTATTCAGATCCCTATAGTATACGCACATGCAAACCTTTCCGTCTTTCTTTGGCACTGGCACCACATATGCAACTCATTGGGTATAAGATGTCACAGCTAATAATCTTGCATCAAATTGTTTCATCACTTCAGCTTTTATCTTTAAAGACATATCAGGCCTCATGCGATGAACCTTCTGTTTGACAGGAGGACAATCTTCTTTTGTCGGCAGGCGATGAACTACGATGTCGGTATCCAACCCTGGCATATCTTCATACGACCAAGAAAACACTTCTACATAGTCATGCAACATCTGAACCAACCTTCTCTTGACATTGACTTCTAAGTTAGCACTGATCTTAACCTCTTTCTTATCTGTCTCGGTACCCATATTGATGACTTCAACTGACTCTTCGTGCCGTTGAATATCTTTTTCCTCTTGTAATGGGAGTCTGGCTAGTTCTCTCGGTATTTCACAATCTTCCTCGCCTTTGTCTTAGACTTGGTTAATTGGACATTCAAAGTCATAGTCGGCAATAGTATAGTCATTGGAAATAAGATCCAGAGTGGATGAGGACCTGCAAGAGTGTGTGTGTGTGTGCATGTAGGATACATGGCTATTTTGAAAAATGTATTTGAATGAAAATAAAGACAATGAACACAAAGATTTGAATGCAAAAGAGTCCAATGATTTGTATTGAATGATCATATGATTAGATGAACATAAATAAAACCCTTGACAAATGGACCATAATGCCCCGGGCCAGGCACATGGCTTAAAAGTCATTGTTAAAATATTACAGACAAAATATTCTTGAATTCAATAGAAAGAAATAAACAAGTAGATTACTCCTCAATGAAGGAGATAGGCACGAAGTTCTTTACATGCGAATTATTCAGCTTCATTGTAGTAGGATACACCCAATCCTCGAATGCGGCTTCATCATCCAAATCACCCACAACGTTAACCTCATGGATTCCAATACGGAGAGGTGGCTTTCCTGCACAAGCACGCCTCACTTCCTTTTGAGCCCTGACGGTGAAACCCAAACCAAACCTGTCCGCTTTGAATGGAATATCTAGGAGTTGCCCCCAAGTATCACATCTTCCTTCTTCAATTGCAGCACGAGCATCTTTGACTGAAACCATATTTGGCACAGCCTTAACAGCTTTGGACACATCAGAGGAACATTTGGTAGCAGTAACCATTGGTGGCACAACTTCAAAGGCTTGACACGAGGTCTAAATGAATTCTCCATCCATCTCTACGTATTTGAATGAGTTGAGGTGGCTTACCATAAACTCTTCCTCTCCACAGACGGTGACAATTCATCCCTTGACCAGATATTTAAGTTTTTGATGGAGGGTTGAGGTTACTGCCCCAGCTTTATGGATCCAAGGGAGACCCAACAAATAAGAATAGGCAAGACGAATATCCATGATGTAGAAGGTGGAGTTGAAGATTTGTGAGCCCATCTTAATTGGAAGATCTACTTCTCCATGAACTGTCCTCTTTAATCCATCGAAGGCCCTCACAATGATATCACTGGGTTTCAAGACTAAACCTTCACAGTTTAGATGGTCTAACACCCCTTTGGGTAGTACGTTTAGAGAAGAACCAGTGTCAACCAGCACAGGTTCTAAGTTAGTCCCTTTGCACTCGACAGAAACATGTAGAGCTTTATTGTGGTTATTCCCAAGCGGTGTTAGGCCTGCATCTGAAAATCCCAAGCCATTATCAACTGTCAAGCTCGCCACGCAATTCTCAAACTGGTCCATTGTGGTCTCATAGGGGACATGAGCTTTTTTCAAGATTTTGATTAATGTCCGAGCATGGGCATCGGAACAGAGTAGCAATGACAACATAGAAATCTTAGAAGGGGTTTTCCCCAACTGTTCCACAATATTGAATCACTCCTCTTTATTATCTTCAAGATCTCATCCATCTCACGAGCGGAGGGTTCTCCATCAGCAACGTCCTTTACGGGTATTTCTATCATGTCAGGCTCAACAACCTTCTCTTTCCCTCTTGTATCAGTACTTGGCTTAGTAGTAGTGATGCGGATGAGTGCCTTTGTAACAACTGGTGGTGAGATATTGGGAGAAAATATTCTCCCAGTTCGGGTTACCTTACTTGAGCCAGCTATGTTACCAACATCATCAGCTTTGTCTCCTTCGATCCAAGCGTCTTGTTTTATCCCATGATAAAACACCTCAGCACCATAGTTACATGGCACTGCCTTGTTTGAAGAGTAGGTAATTGGTCCGGGATTGGTAATTATTATGGGAGCAACAACTGGTTCATTTGAAATCCTGATAGGACCTTTGGAGTAGATCCTAAGAGGCTTGTTTGAGATAGTTATTATGGAGAGATCTTCACATTTATTAGTCAAACTTTTGGCAAGCAGAGTCTTTTCAAATAGGATCTCGTGGCTATCCATCAGGCATTGAATGCCTTCCTCCAGCCCTTTGCATCCATTGAGTTGTTTTGTACAACACACAGTCTTTTACAAAGCCAGAGAAGATCCTGGCTTTCAACAAATTCTTTTTGATGATTTTCAGTGGAGTAGTCAAATCTTTGACACAGGTAACAAAAATTATATCTTCAAGAAAATTAACACCCTTGTCGTGATTTGGCATAAGCGCGGTGATTACATTCAAAGTTGGAGGAGGATCAAACTCAATAGTCTTGTTATCGATCAAATCCTGAATTTTATTCTTCCAGGCCCAACATTGGTCAGTCTCATGCCCGGGGCTACTTGAGTGGTAAGCACATTTATCGTTCAGATTATACTTTGGTAAAGAGGTATCAGGGTTGGTAGGAGGATCACGAAATGTAACCAAATTATCCTTGAGCAAGTGTTGTAAGGCTTGAGATAATGACATGCCTAACCTCGTGAATTGTCTTCTCGGAGTTTCAAAACATTGGTGATTAGCAGATGGTCTTGGAGAAGGAGTTGGATTGGAGATTCAAACAACATTAATAGACGGATGATCATTCTTCTTGGTACGGGACCTTGACCCGTACACAACATTGATTTCCTTCTTTGCAGCAAAAGGTTTCTTTACAGGATTTTAAGTGGTGGTAGATACCATGGTAATCTTTCTGCTTTTGATGCCGCTTTCAACTCTTTCACCGATTAAGATTAGCTTGGTGAAACCAGAAGAAGAGCAGCCAACCAATATATTAAAGAATGGACCAGATAAAGTGCCCATAAAAATGTCGATGTGCTCCCTATCAGTCAAAGGTGGTTGAACCCTACTGGCGAGGTCTCTCCACTTTTGTGCATACTCTTTAAATCCTTCATTCTTCCCCATTGTCATATCTTGCAACTGCACTCTCGTCGGCGCCAAGTCGGCATTATACTGGTACTAATGGTAGAAGGCGGTAGCTAAGTCCTCCCAAGTACTGATGCGGGAACCATCCAACTAGTAGAACCATTCTAGTTGTGTTCCGGTCAAGCTCTCTTGGAAAAAGTGAACTCAGAGTTTCCCTATCAGTGGTGTGCAGCTATATCTTGTGCACATAGGATTTCAGATGATGTTTTCGACAAGAAATTCCATCGTATTTTGCAAAGACTGATATTTTGAATTTGTGGGGAATGACAACCCCAGAGATCAAACCCAAATCATCAAAATCTAAACTGGGGACAACTTAGATCTCGACAGCCTTCAATTTGTCTTCTAACTGCTTGTACTTGACATCGGCATGTGGATACTGCTTATCAAAATAATCATCATCATATTCTTGATCGTTAATACAGTAAGCCTGGCTACTCTTAACCTCACCAATCTGATTCTCGTCTTCTTCAGATGAGTCTTCCACAACTGGGATCTGACGGACTTGCTCTTTGAACCTTCTGCCCATGTTGACCAGTGCTCTCTTCTTAGGTTTTTTCTTAACTGCCAACAATGCCAACATGTCTTGTTGCCCCTTGGCTAGGGCCAATAGAGTATCTTGGAATTGAGAGTTTTGTGCCTGAAGATCCTTCACGGTTTTATCATGATGCATGGAAGATGTATATGCAAATGATTTCAAGGATTTATGAAATTTAAATTTGTATAGACAAAATAATGAACAAACATCAATTTTCATTAGTTAGTTCAAAATTATTACATCATGCCTCTTGGGCTTACAAAATAAATCTCTAAGATAAAAAGACCGATCACATCCTCTTTGGGGCAATGTAAGCGTTCACGCTTTACACCTCATGTAGCTGCTTTATAAGCTCTAAGACCCTCTTCTCACTAGCGTATAATTGAGATTCGAAGGTATCTCATTCCTCCTTTAGTTGAATCCAACCCTTTTGCAAGTCTTCAATTGAGGTTGTCATGTCGGGATGGAGGACAGTGTACGGGACATCTCCTTCAACCACAAGTTCCATGATAACTGGTAAGATGAATGGATAAGGCATCACAAGTTTCTGAGCACGAGCTCGTACCCACCTAAGAAAGGGATCAAGTGGAATAGAATTGTTATGTCCCAACATCTTGCTATCCACCTTGTTTACCATCTGTGATACGGTGGGAAGAACTGACTGTTTTTTGGAATGCTGGTTTGCCTTTGGCGTTTGTTTTCGTAAAATGTCGCGGTAAGAAAGAGTCTCCACCGACTTTTATTTTATCCAACAAGGAAAGGAAAAAAGCACAGAAAAATTCCTTTTTCGAGATATTTCTCGGGTTCGGGGGGTAGATTATAGAAAGGGAAGGTGTTAGCACCCTTTCTATCCGTGGTTATCCATGGGCTCTTAGGTACTTGCTCAATTGTTTTCAAAAATTGCTTTCTTTGTGCTTGTGGGTTTGAAAAAGTTTTTGTTTTAAAACTTTGGTTTAACTCTTGCTTCTGTCCTCAAGAGTGTAATGAAGTGTTTTGAAAACTTTGTTTGAAAAGGAGTGTAAGTGTGAAAAGTTTTGTTTTTGAAAGAGCAAGTACCTAAGAACCATCTACCTACTCGAAGAAGGAATCGTTCTATGCTAATTTCCTTTAGACAATGCTATCCCACTATTGATGAGTAGGTAGCACCGTCGTTGGAGTTTGAGGGTCAATTCGAATGAGGGACATACGGTCACCAAAGTAATGTTAGGACGCCTTAGCTGTAACCCTAATGTCTTAGATCATTTGTTTGAGGCAACAATATCTGAGGCAACTGTTTCGAGGCAACTATGATCTTTTAGACAAGAGGGCGACCTCTAAAATGACCTATACTCAATGACCGTGTATAAAGGAAACCAAGTGGGGTGTATCCTAAGAGTGCGCATGTGCCAGTGTGTCATTTTCAGTTATTTTTATCTTTGTACATGCTAAGGGTGATCTAATTTGATTTTAAGATTAACATTCAGTCTTATCATGCGAACCTTATTATCAAACATCTAGCAGTTATAATTTGCGGAAATAAAATGCGGAATTTAAATTACAAGGCGTCGGGTATTTACATCGCCAAAGACAAACCCTTTGAAAAATATTTTTAAAGCGATAAAAATAATCAAATGGTCCTAATTAACTATTACAATCCGGAAACAGGTACATTATTGGATAAAAATAAATAACACGCGCGGGAAATTAGATCGAGTGCGAATTTTAGGGTTTTGACCCTTTTGGTTAAAAACATGTCTTTTTGATTTTTTTATTTGAGAAAATAAATTAATTCCTAAATTAATTACTAAATTAATTATAAAATAAATTAATTAATGAAGAAAATAAATTAATGATATATTTTTGGATTTTTGTTATTTTAAGAAAGAAAATAAAATTATTGAATTAGTGGTTAAATCTAATTAAATCTAATTAATTAAAATTATTTACAAAAATGGATTAAAGTTTTCTAATTAAAAAAAAACCTAATTAATTAATAAATTTATTAAGAAAAATAAAATTTAAAAATTTGATTGAAATAAAAAATATTTTTTGTGATTTTATTTGATGAAAAAAGAATTTTTTATTGGTTTAGAAAATTAAATAAATGAAATAAAACAATTAATAAAAACAAAAGAAAATAAATAAAAGAGAGGAGTGTTGGGCCTGATTTTAGGTGTTGATAGCAATTCTTTGCTGGCCCATTTGGACTTTTTCTGATCCAGTATGCGCATATTGACTTGGCTCATGGTGGACCTCCAGCTTTTTGACCACCAGATATGGCCTTTGGCCATCTGGCATTTGGATGGGAGAGGGAGTATGGTGTACTGCAAGCCAGCGTATGCATGTGATAACCTGAAAAGAAAAATTATTGAGAAAGTGGGGGACCTGGGATTCGAACCCAGGTCCTGAAGGAGAATGCATTACACGTTTTCCACTACACCACGCTGCTTCATTTGTTATTTTAACACAAATCAATAATAATATAATAAAACAAGAATTATTGGTTAGAAAAAAAATAAAATGCGCCAAGATTTGAAATGGCCAATGGACGGAGGACACCTCATCGTCCCTGTCCTCAGACCTGTAAAAAAAATACCTGCGGATTTGAATCCGCAGCTAAAAGCGCAGGCCTATTCTAAAATTCTCTCCAGGCCATATAAATCCATTCCAAGAACATGGTTCAATTCGTCATGGCCTCCTAATCAAAACCATGTTCTTCTTGAGTCTCAATTTTACCTGAAACAAAAGTCCCTAAAAACAACAACAAAACCCTTGCCATGGCGTTTTGCAAAACAGGTCATATGAATGAAATTAAATGATGCAGAAAGTTTGGAAATGTTCTTGTGATTATGAATGTGCCATTAGTTTTCTCAAATGATGCAAGAACAAGTCAAATCGAATTCAAGAACAGGGCTATGTTAGGTGAGACTTACTGTGCGTTTGGAAGCCTGAGGATGTGTGGTTTTGATCGAGTTAGCTTGTATGAACGTCCAGGAACCGATTGGGACAGGTCTTGATCCTTGAAAATGCCTCTAACCTAGATTTTGATCTCTCACTTTTTTGAGATTTTTTTCACTTTTGTTCTGCCTCTTCCAACACTTGCCAACCCTTATTTCATATCCTTTGCTTCCTTATGTAATGTGTACTGCATTAGGGTAAGAATCATGGTCCAAATCTCTCCATATCAATGCACATGAATTGGATTTGATTCCACCATTAAAACCTTCCAAATTTGATTCATTTCAATCTTTTTGCACATGATTTGATTTGATACGAATTTGATGGTGATACTAGCTGTGAACAAAGCCTAAAACAATCATAAAATCATGAGTTATTAATTCTTTGGATTTTATATGATTTTATTTGATTAAAAATGAATAAATTCAAATAAAAATCAAATTAAATAATAAAAATGAGATATGGGCACATGGCTGGAGCTAGGGTACGTGGGAAATGATGCAAACTCAAATCAAGTGAAAAAGAATGGGCCCATTTGACAAAATTTGAAGTTTTTGGGATAGTTAACTTTTGGCAATTTTGCAATAAAGTCCAACTTCAACAATGCATAACTTCTTCAATTTTGAACTTTTGGAAGTGTTCTTTGACTTTTTAGAAATCTTGAGATGTCCTATAATCAACCCTTTTGGTCTCATCTCATTTTCATATTCCATGCCCAAGTTATAAGCTTTGACAAAAAAAAGGTGTTTTTGTTGACTTTCAAAAATGACCTATAATATCCAAATTCATAACTTCTTGTGAGTACATTATTTGATCTTGGGGTATGAAGATGGATTGTTGGTAATTGCATCATATTCAAAATTAGCTTTGGATGGGTCATTTATCATAAAGTATGAGAAAGTTATGCTTGGTCAAAGTTGAGTTGACTTTTCCTACAAAACCCTAATTTAGCAACTTTTGAGTCTTGATGAATTTTGAGCAATCCTTGATGAATCATGATCAACCCTTGATAAAATGAGGAAATATACTTCAAAATGAGAATGTTGACAAAAAATCTTTAAGTTTGACTGTATGTAGGTCACAGTTGACTTTTGCCCTAGCACATTCGATTTTTGGACCTTTGAGCAATTGACTGAGCAAACTTCCTCTGCAAGGCTTGAAACTTGACATGGATGATATTGAGAACATATTAGGACATTGGGGAGAACTTGAGGTCATTTGGACTCAAGGATCTTGATGCAACACAAAACCCTAATTTGGGGTAGACTGCCTTAGGAGATAGCTTGTCTGACCAACTCTTGAGCAACCTTGAGCCACTTGGAGATTTTTCTTGCAATGTTTTGAGAAATATGGGAGGGAAAATTTGGGGTTACAACAGCTGCCCCTGTTCAATCTTCTTAAACCTGAGGATGTAGATTGCCTTTCATGCCTTTCGTGATCCGAAGGTGGAAGATGATTGAACACTAGAGTGCCCAGAAATTTGCACTCACATGAAGTGGTATCAGCCTTGTGATGTCGGGAATGGGATTACAGATGCCATTTGGATATTACTGACGGGAGGATGGACTTAAAGATGCCATCTGCAGGAGTGTCGATCAAATAAGAGATTCCTTAGCGAGAACTTGTATACCTGTTATTGTTGGAGATTCCGCTGGGGAAGTCTAATTTTGTTGAGATTTAGGAACTTGTCTGTACTTCAACTGAGAAAACATCTCTGCTGAGTTTTAAGAACTTGTCCGTAATTCAACTGGGGGGAAACATCTTTATCGAGATTTAAGAACTCGCCCGTAAATCAACTGAGAAAACTCTGCTGAGATTTAGGAACTGTCTGTACTTCGACGTAGTAGAATTGTCGAGATTTAGAACCTTATCTGTAATTCAACTGAGGATAATTCGGTTGAGATTTAAGAATCGGTCAGTAGTTCGAATGAGGGAAACATCTTCATCGAGATTTAGGACTTGTCTGTAATTCAACCGAGGATAATTCTGTTGAGATTTAAGAACTGTCAGTAATTCGACGGAGGAACTTGTCGAGATTTAGAACCTTATCTGTAATTCAACCTGAGGATAATTCGGTTGAGATTTAAGAATCGGTCAGTACTTCGACCGAGGGAAACATCTTCATCGAGATTTAGGACTTGTCTGTAATTCAACCGAGGATAATTCTGTTGAAATTTAAGAACTGTCAGTAATTCGACGGAGGAACTTGTCGAGATTTAGAACCTTATCTGTAATTCAACTGAGGATAATTCGGTTGAGATTTAAGAACCGGTCAGTACTTCGATTGAGGGAAACATCTTCATCGAGATTTAAGACTTGTCTGTAATTCAACGGAGGATAATTCTATTGAGATTTAAGAACTATCAGTAATTCGACGGAGGAACTTTTCCGAGATTTAGAACCTTATTTGTAATTCAACTGAGGATAATTCTGTTGAGATTTAAGAACTGGTCAGTAATTCGACTGAGGGAAACATCTTCATCGAGATTTAGGACTTGTCTGTAATTCAACAGAGGATATTACTGTTGAGATTTAAGAACTGTCAGTAATTCGACGGAGGAACTTTGCTGAGATTTTGAACCTTATCTGTAATTCAACTGAGGATAATTCTGTTGAGATTTAAGAACTGGTCAGTAGTTCGACTGAGGGAAACATCTTCATCGAGATTTAGGACTTGTCTGTAATTTAACAGAGGATAATTCTATTGAGATTTAAGAACTGTCAGTAATTCGACGGAGGAACTTTGCCGAGATTTAGAACCATATCTGTAATTCAACTGAGGATAATTCTGTTGAGATTTAAGAACTGGTCAGTAATTCGACTTAGGGAAACATCTTCATCGAGATTTAGGACTTGTTTGTAATTCAACGGAGGATAATTCTATTGAGATTTAAGAACTGTCAGTAATTCGACGGAGGAACTTTGCCGAGATTTAGAACCTTATCTGTAATTCAACTGAGGATAATTCTGTTGAGATTTAAGAACTGGTCAGTAATTCGACTGAGGGAAACATCTTCATCGAGATTTAGGACTTGTCTGTAATTCAATGGAGGATAATTCTGTTGAGATTTAAGAATTGTCAGTAATTCGACGGAGGAACTTTGTCGAGATTTAGAACCTTATCTGTAATTCAACCGAGGATAATTCCGTTGAGATTTAAGAACCGGTCAGTAATTCGACTGAGATAAAAGCTTCATAGCTTTAAGTTTAACCGCATCCTTCCTGAAAGGTAAAGGTTAGCTGTATGAAATGTATGATATGTATCAAACAATGATGTTCTCAAAATAAATTAGATTGTGTTGTATGATGCGTATATGCATGTGTCATGATGTATGGAAATGTAATGTTTTTTAGTTGGGAAAATCCCGGATAGCTGCTGTAGAAAAGAGTTGAATTCTTCGTTTCCGCTGGGGATGACGAATGGAGATGATTGTGAGAATAAACCTGCAGGAGAGGATAACTCTGATGGGGAATAAAATGATGAGGAGACTAACTTTGTGGGGAAGCGATGCTCTGTTGAGGATTCGACTGATAAATTCCGCTGGAGATGAATTACCGTTGCTGGTGATACTGAATCCTGTTGGGGATAGAATTCTTGTTTGTGAAGGGAAAGAACTCCGCTGGGGAAGATCTCTCAGTTGCGACTTCACTGGGGATAACCTTTTAGACTCTAATGGGAGTAATCCTTTGAGCTCTGCTGGGGACAATCTTCCAAAGTCTACTGGGGATGACTCTCCAAATTCCACTGGGGAAGCTTTTTCAGACTGCGCTGGGAAAAATTCCAAACTCCACTGGGGATATTTTGTATTCTGCCGGGGAATATTCTCATACTGTGCTGGGGAATATTAAGACCTTTCAGTGCTGATGGTAGATAAAATCTACTTGGGGAGAATATTACTGATTCATTCACAGTTGTGAGTCTCAGTTGGAGAGAGCTATCATTACTGTCTTTTCTTACTCTGCGGAGAGTGAAAGCACTTTAGCCATATTCTTCGGCTGAATCTACCTTTGTACCTGGTGGACAGAGCAATTGTACAGCTTGGACATTTCTCGTTTGCCCCTGTTTCTGATATTACTAGTAATCATCTTTTGTTTCGCATGTAAATATTCATGAGAAGCAATTAATGTCAAATGAATTGTATTGATTTTGAAGTTTGGCCTGTAAATAGGCGTTTTTGTACAAGAGGCTGACGTCCCAGTAAGAGAATGCCACCGAATAATAGAATTAACACAATTTGTGAAAAACTAAACAAATCAGCTATGTGAATAATCCCACTGGGTTCCAACTCTGCTATTGCCTTTATGTCCTCGAGCATCTCATCACTTTGCTACTTGGTTAAAGGTAGATCAAATTGATTAGTGCCATCCGAGCTTGATAGTCGATACCGAAGTCCGATTGCAAGGTGATCCGATGAGACATAGTGTTACGCTTTGATCCCTAATTTTCGCCTGGACCGCCCTTTCGGGTTTTCAGTCCACCGGGGTACCCTTTTTTGCCCAAGCCTCCTTTTCAGGTTTTCGACTTGCCGGTTGTACAAATTTTTTCTTTTTCATCCCTTATTTTTGCCCGAACCCTTTTGGTTCACCGGGAAGGCCTTATTTTTGCCTAGGCCAGTCAACCTAGCGGGTCTTTGATCATGCGTAGTGTCTTTTCACTATGTCTGCATTGACGGGGTGATGAAGGTCATCACCATCAATGGTGGTTAGAATCATAGCTCCTCCTGAGAAAATGTTCTTAACCACAAATGGCCCTTCGTAGGTAGGGGTCCATTTTCCCCTGGGATCACCTTGAGGTAAGATGATGCGCTTGATCACCAGATCCCCAACTTGATACTCTTGTCGTCTAAATTTCTTGTTAAATGCCTTGATCATCTATTTTTGATACGTCTGACCATGACAAATAGCAGTAAGTCTTTTTTCGTCGATTAGGTTCAGCTGATCAAGCCGGGTCTGAATCCAGTCATCTTCGCTCAAACTTGCATCCTTCATAATCCGAAGAGAGGGTATCTAAACTTCAATGGGCAAGACAGCCTCCATGCCATATACCAAGGAATAGGGTGTTTCCCCTGTTGATGTTCGCGCTGAGGTACGGTACCCATGAAGAGCAAAAGGTAACATCTCGTGCCAATCTTTGTATGTTACCATCATCTTTTGCACAATCTTCTTAATGTTCTTATTAGCCGCTTCTACAGCCCCATTCATCTTCGGCCGGTAGGGAGAAGAGTTGTGATGCTGTATCTTGAACTGCTTGCAGAGCTCGATGATCATCTTATTGTTGAGATTTGTACCATTGTCTGTAATGATCCTCTCTAGTACACCATATCGACAGATCAGATTATGCCGAATGAACTGTGCCACGACGTTCTTGGTTACCGTAGCAAATGAAGCTGCTTCAACCCACTTTGTAAAGTAATTAATAGCTACCAAGATGAAACGATGCCCGTTGGATGCCGTAGGTCTGATCTCGCCGATCATATTAATAACCCATATTGCAAAAGGCCAAGGAGATGTCAAGACGTTCAGAGGAACTGGAGGTATGTGCACCTTATAAGTATAGACTTGGCACTTGTGATAGGTCCGAGAATGTTGATAACAGTCGGCTTCCATGGTGGACCAAAAATATCCTGCCCGTAGGATTTTCTTTGCCATGGTGTGTCCACTGGAATGAGTTTCGAAAGTACCTTCATGTAACTCTGCCATGATCCTTTCTTCTTCGTTCTTATCCATACAATGCAGTAAGGTCGAATCATATTTACGCTTGTAAAGGATGTCATTACTGATTAAGAAATTCGCCGCGAACCTCCTCAGAAACTTCTTGTCATTAACAGATGCACCCTCGGGGTACTCTTGAACCTCGAGATACCTCTTCACCTCATGAAACCAGGGTTTATCTGCTACCTCTTCAGTCTCAATGTCACAGCAATGTGCAGGTTCGTCCAACCTCTCAATGGTAATCTAGGGAGCTTCGTTGTTCCAGTTGACTTTGAACATAAAAGACATCGTAGCCAGCGCGTCCCCCAACTGGTTCTCCTCTCTAGGGAAGTGTTCAAAGGTTATCTCCTCAAAGTGGGGAAGCAACGTCAATACATACTCTTTGTAAGGAATAAGATTTGGGTGTTTCGTATCCCACTCGCCTTTGATCTGACTGATCACGAGAGCAGAATCTCCAAAGACAATCAGAAACTTAATCCTTAGGTCAATTGTTGCTCGAAGACCCATGATGCACGCTTCATACTGCGCCATATTGTTGGTGCAGTTGAAACATAGTCGGGAAGTGAATGGAGTATGAGAGCCTTCAGGAGATATGATCACGACTCCAATGCCATTACCCAAAGCGTTTGAAGCTCCATTAAAGTACATAGACCATCGGGATCCTTCCTCAGGTCCTTCATCCGGTCCAGGTGTCTTACAGCCAGTCACTATCATGATATTCTCATCCAGGAACTCGAAGTTCATAGACTGATAATCATCTACAGCCTGATGTGCCAAATGATCTGCCAATACACTTCCCTTGATTGCCTTTTGGGTCGTATACTGGATGTCATACTCAATCAAGATCATCTGCCATCTTGCTATTCTTCCGGACAAGGAAGGCTTTTCGAAGATATACTTGATTGGATCAATCTTTGATATCAATAGAGTAGTGTGAGTCAGCATATACTGTCTCAGCCGGCGAGCAGCCCATGCCAATGTGCAGCAAGTTTTCTCAAGCAACGAGTATCGGGTCTCGCAGTCGGTAAACTTTTTGTTAAGGTAGTAAATAGCATGCTCTTTTCGGCCAGACTCGTCATGCTGCCCCAGCACACACCCCATTAAATTGTCGAGTACTGTTAAGTATAAAATCAAAGGTCTCCCTTCAACTGGAGGCATCAGAATGGGTGGCTCTTATAGATATTCTTTGATCCTTTTGAAAGCGGCCTGTCATTCATCGTTCCATCTTACCACTTGATCTTTCTTCAGTAGCTTAAAGATTGGTTCACAAGTAGCAGTTAGGTGCGAGATTAATCGGGCAATGTAGTTCAGACGTCCCAGAAATCCTCTAACTTCTTTTTCTGTTTGGGGAGCTGGCATCTCCTGTATAGCCTTCACCTTTACAGGATCCACCTGAATACCTTTATCGCTTACGACGAAACACAATAGCTTACCAGATCTCACCCCGAAGGTGCACTTGTTCGGGTTTAACCTTAGCTTGTACAACTTCAACCTGTCAAATAACTTCTGAATATGGTCCAGATGTTCCTCCTCAGTCTGGGATCTTGCAATCATGTCGTCTATGTATACCTCAATCTCATGATGGATGATGTCATGGAACAAAGCAACCATGGCGCTCTGATACGTTGCCCCAACATTCTTTAACTCGAAAGGCATGACCTTGTAGCAAAAGGTACCCCATTGAGTAACAAAGGTTGTCTTATCCATGTCTCCGGGAGCCATTTTAATCTGATTATAACCGGAGAAACCATCCATAAAGGAGAAGACTTTATATTGTGCGGTGTTGTCAACCAGAACGTCGATATGAGGCAGAGGGAAATCATCCTTGGGGCTTGCCCTGTTCAGATCTCTATAGTCAACACACATTCAAACCTTACCATCCTTCTTCAGCACAGGAACAACATTGGCCACCCACTGTGGGTAGGAAGTAACTGCTAGAAAACCGGTGTCAAATTGTTCATTACTTCAGCCTTGATTTTCTCAGACGTCTCTGGGCGCATTCGACGAACCTTCTGTTTCACTGAAGGACAGTCTTCCTTGGTAGACAATCGTGTAATTGCAAGCTTCTCAAGTCATATTCAAAGCATGTGTTTTGATGAAGACAACATGGACATCAACTTTCAAAGGATGTGCAAAAAGCTTATCAACATCAAATAAAAGTCTTGAAGATTATTGAAGAATTATTGAAGAAATCATCAAATGTCAAAATGGTATAAATAATTCTTTAAATCTTGAATATAGATGTTCACAATATGCATTCATCAACATATACATATTCCATAACTTTAACATCAAGAAAAACTTTGTTTGAAATATCTTTCAAAATATATTTTTGAAAATAAACCTTTAGGAACCGGTTCCTCCCTAACAGGGAACCGGGTTCCAGCATTTCTCAAAAAACATGTCCCTGGATTTTGTACCAGGAACCAGGTTGTACCAATAGGGGAACCGGTTCCTGCGTGATAAATTTGAATTTCAACTTATAACGTTCACTAAGAACCGGGTTTTGTCAGTGTCGGAACCGGTTCCTAGCGAACCAATGCAGCTTTTACTTTGTTTTTTGAACATTTTTCAAGTGGTATCTTTTCATGAATGCATTGCATCTTTTCATATGAATTGGCATGAATGAAGAGGTTCTTACAACTTTATAAAATGCAGAATTTCTTATTTTCAAAAAACAATTCAATACTTCAATTTTCAAATTAACAAATATACTTCTTCATTAACAATTTTCTCATTCACTCTCATTTGAATTTAAACTTTCATGTGTTCATAAATTTGTGAAACTTGCCATATACACTTTCATTATCATTACAAGTTTCATTCATACATTGTGACCATTTATATACATTGTTGAGAATTGTTTTTATCTTGAAGAAGAAGATCAATTGAAGATTGATAAAGCTCTCCATATACTTCAAAATTAATCATTGTATTACTTAAAGTTTTTTCCTTACTATCCAGGATTGTTGGAAGTAAGTGTTGTGATTTGAAGAGGATTGTTCTTCATTCACATTAGTGTTTGTTTGGTCTTAAAGGTGTTAAGAACCTTTGATCACCCTATAGGTTAGATAGTAAGCATAGGCTGTACAATCATTCTAACTATAGTGAAATCTCTTTCGTGTTGGAAAGGGGACTGGAGTACTCTCGGATTGTGAGGGGAACCAGGATATATCACCGTGTTCTTTACTTTTCCGCATTTATCGCTTTCATCACCATAATCAGGAAAAGATAAAGATATAAACAAAACCTTCAAACACTTAACCAAAAATTACTACCAAGCATTCTCATAAAATCGAGTAAATTTTTATAAGACCTAATTCACCCCCCCCCCCCTCTTAGGCACTCTGAGACTTACAATTGGCATCAGAGCAAGTTATAGGTAACTTGTTCCTAAAGATCCAGAATGGCTTCCGCAAATCATCAACCAGTCTTCAGAGATGGTGGTAGTAACAACAAGCCTCCTCTATTCTATGGTGAATATTTTGACTTCTGGAAAATACGCATGAAGGCGCATTTAGAAGCACAAGGAGAGGAAGTATGGGATGCTGTTGAAAATGGTCCATTTATCCCGATATCAGTTATCAATGGCATTGGTTCTGTAAAGCCCAAAACTGCATGGGACGACGATGATAAAAAGAAAGTTCTATATGACAAAAAAGCAATAAACCTTCTTCAAGGTGCACTCAGTATGGACGAATTTTCCGTGTCTCAAACTGCAAGACAGCAAAAGAAATATGGAATACCCTGGTTCAAACTCATGAAGGAACGACTGAAGTAAAAAGATCAAGGCTAAATACCTTGAGTCAAGAATATGAACTATTTCGAATGCAGCCCTTAGAATCCATTCTTGACTTACAAAAGAGATTTGTGCATTTGACAAATAACTTAAATGCTCTTGGTAAAACTTTGACAAATGATGAACTCAACTTGAAAATCCTTAGATCATTGACTAGGGAATGGAAACCAAAGGTAACCGCAATCTCGGAAAAGAAGAGTCTCTCCGCAATGACTTCTGCTACATTATTTGGAAAACTTCAACAATATGAAACGGAACTCGGTAGACTTGAAAAACATGAAAATTTAGAGAAGAAATCCAAAGGCATTGCCTTGAAAGTTGATTCAAAGGAAAGTCAAGATAAAGATGCATCGCAGGAAGATGAAAACTTCTTGCTTCTTGTAAAAAGGTTAGGAAAATATTTTGGTCATAAAAATAATCTTCATAATGCTAACTTTGTCAAGAGGAAGAAATTTTATAATCATAAAGATAAAGAAGCCTCCACATCAACACAAGATGTCACATGTTATGAATGTGGAAAGCAAGGTCAGATAAAGCCGGATTGTCCAAAACTCTCCAAGAAAAATGGATTCAAAGGAAAAAAGGAGTTCAAGAACAAAAAGGCTTATGTTGCATGGGAAGATAATGAGATAAGTTCTTCATCCGATTCGGAAAGCGAGGAATGTGCAAATCTAGCATTAATGGCTTCACATCACTCCGACAATGAAGAAGAGTTATGCTTGAAATCCACATCAAATGTTTGGTATCTTGATAGTGGATGTTCAAAGCATATGATAGGAGATGTACACCAATTTTCATATCTAGTACATAAAGCCAAAGGGTATGTCACCTATGGAGATAACACCAAAGGAAAGATTCTTGGCGTTGGAATAGTTGGCACACCTCCATCCATTCAAATTGAGGATGTTCTCTATGTTGAAGGATTAAAGCACAATCTTCTTAACATAAGTCAACTTTGCGATAGAGGGTTCAAGATCAAATTCAACAAAGATGAATGTCTCATTATGGATGAGGCAACCAATGAGGTAAAACTTAAAGGTATAAGAACTAACAATATTTTTATGATTACTTTAGATGATTTGTCTCTGAAGGTACAATGTCTTATGGTAAACAACAATGACGCTTGGTTATGGCACAAGAGGATCGCTCACATTCACATGGAGCACTTGAACAAATTGGTTAAGCATGACTTAGTTATTGGTCTACCAAAGATGAAGTTCATCAAGGACAAATTATGTAATGCATGCCAAAAGGGCAAACAGACCAAAACAACTTTCAAATCTAAGAATGTGGTGTCTACTTCAAGACCACTACAATTGTTACACATGGATCTTTTTGGTCCATCAAGAACAAAAAGCTTCGGAGGTAATGTATACGCTTTAGTCATTATTGATGATTTTTCTAGATATTCTTGGACTTTGTTTCTTGTGCAGAAAAGTGATGCTTTCAAAGCCTTTAAGAAGTATGCTAAGCAAATCCAAAATGAAAAATCACTAAAGATTGTATCCATAAGAAGTGATCATGGTGGAGAATTCCAAAATACTCAAATTGATATTACAAAGTACAGAGGTATGATTGGTTCTTAATTATACTTGACGGCAAGCCGTCCTAACATCATGTTTAGTGTTTGTCTTTGCGCTCGCTTTCAAGAAAATCCAAAGGAATCACACCTCATGGCAGTTAAAAGGATCATGAAGTATCTTAAAGGAACAATCAATGTCGGGCTTTGGTATCCAAAAGGTAGTACTTGCACTTTAATTGGTTATTCTGACGCGGATTATGCAGGTTGTACAACTGATCGTAAAAGCACAAGTGGTACTTGTCACATTATTGGAAATGCATTAGTATCATTGGCTTGTAAAAAGCAAGCTTGTGTTGCTCTTAGCACGGCCGAAGCAGAATACATAGCAGCAGGTAGTTGTTGTGCACAAATTCTTTGGCTCAAGCAACAACTCCGTGATTACAGACTTGATCTCAGATGCATTCCTCTTCGATGCGACAATACAAGTGCTATCAATATTACAAAGAATCCGGTCATGCATTCAAGAACCAAACATATAGATATTCGACATCATTTTCTCCGAGATGATGTACTTAAAGGAGATGTCGAAGTCACTTTTATGGATACTCATAACCAACTCACAGATATCTTCACTAAACCGCTTGCTCGAGAACCTTTCTTCAAAATCCGAAGAGAACTTGGTATTTTGGATGAAGGTGATATCTAATGTTTCTCTTAAGATACACGTCTTAATTTTTATATGTATCTTTTTCACTCTTTTTCCCCATCCTTTTTGATGTTAACAAAGGGGGAGAAGAGTATGCATGTATGTTGTTTTGTTTCAAGAAATTACAGGCCCAAATAAATATCAAACTCTCTCCAAAATTCAAAGAATCATGGACTTAGGGGGAGCATACAATTTAGGGGGAGCCTTGCATTTGCTCAACATGTTCGCTACACAAAACAACATGAACATTTCAAGAAATCATTTTCAAGACTTGGTTGTCATCATCAAAAAGGGGGAGATTGTAATTGCAAGCTTCTCAAGTCATATTCAAAGCATGTGTTTTGATGAAGACAACATGGACATCAACTTTCAAAGGATGTGCAAAAAGCTTATCAACATCAAATAAAAGTCTTGAAGATTATTGAAGAATTATTGAAGAAATCATCAAATGTCAAAATGGTATAAATAATTCTTTAAATGTTGAATATAGATGTTCACAATATGCATTCATCAACATATACATATTCCATAACTTTAACATCAAGAAAAACTTTGTTTGAAATATCTTTCAAAATATATTTTTGAAAATAAATCTTTAGGAACCGGTTCCTCCCTAACAGGGAACCGGGTTCCAGCATTTCTCAAAAAACATGTCCCTGGATTTTGTACCAGGAACCGGGTTGTACCAATAGGGGAACCGGTTCCTGCGTGATAAATTTGAATTTCAACTTATAACGTTCACTAAGAACCGGGTTTTGTCAGTGTCGGAACCGGTTCCTAGCGAACCAATGCAGCTTTTACTTTGTTTTTTGAACATTTTTCAAGTGGTATCTTTTCATGAATGCATTGCATCTTTTCATATGAATTGGCATGAATGAAGAGGTTCTTACAACTTTATAAAATGCGGAATTTATTATTTTCAAAAAACAATTCAATACTTCAATTTTCAAATTAACAAATATACTTCTTCATTAACAATTTTCTCATTCACTCTCATTTGAATTTAAACTTTCATGTGTTCATAAATTTGTGAAACTTGCCATATACACTTTCATTATCATTACAAGTTTCATTCATACATTGTGAACATTTATATACATTGTTGAGAATTGTTTTTATCTTGAAGAAGAAGATCAATTGAAGATTGATAAAGCTCTCCATATACTTCAAAATTAATCATTGTATTACTTAAAGATTTTCCCTTACTATCCAGGATTGTTGGAAGTAAGTGTTGTGATTTGAAGAGGATTGTTCTTCATTCACATTAGTGTTTGTTTGGTCTTAAAGGTGTTAAGAACCTTTGATCATCCTATAGGTTAGATAGTAAGCATAGTGTTGTACCCCAAAATTTGCCCTCCCATATTCTTCAAGAAAATTGCTAAGTCATGCTTCAAAATTCCCCCAAGGGTTGCACAGTGTAAGGGCCTCCTAACAGTCAAAATTAGGGTTTTGATTCTGACAAAGAAAATGAAGTTTCCAAGGGGCAAATCAAGTCCCATATGCCTACAAACATGGTCAAGCATCCTCATGTCAAGTTTCAAAGCTTACAGCACAAAATTGCACAGTCAAAAACCCTAATTGCACTACAGTCAACTGTAGGGGCAAAATGGTCATTTGACAGTCAAAAGTCCAAATTTTTGATCAACATCTCATTTTGAAGCCATAAACATCATTTGATCAATGCTTGATCATGATTCTCAAAGCTTGGCTCAAAAAATCTCAAGATGCAAAAGTTTCCATATTTGGACAGTTGAAAAAGTCAACTGTAAATTGACCAGGGCATAACTTCCACATGGATTATCATAAAATTTCTATCCAAAGCTCATTTTGAAGAGAAAGACATTTCCTACAACTCCTCTTCATACTTCAAGTCCAAGAAATGCTCTCACAAAAAGTTATCAATTTCAACATTATAGGTCATTTTAAAAAGTCAACAAAAAGGGACTTTAAGTCAAAGGACATAACTTGAGATTGTTAAATCAAAATGACATGGGACCAAAGGAATTGGTTAGAGGACTCAAAAAACTTTCCAAAATGTCCAAGAACATGAGCAAAGCTTAAAAATTGAGCAAGTTATGCCTTGTGGAAGTTGGGAAATTTTTGGATATTTTGAAAAGTCAACATTGCTTCAAATGACCTAAAATTGTTAATGGGCCTCTTTTTCTTCCACAATTCATCATCCAAGGCATGTGCACGACCATTTGGCCCAAAGGGAAGTTTTTATCATTTTTATTTTATTTATTTGGATTTTTAATTATCAATAATTCATTTAATTAAAATAAATACATGAAAAATACTAAACCTAATTTTTTGAATCTTTTTGTGCATGAAATAATCTCAAGATTTTGTGTATAATCAGATTTGGTAAGAATCTTGTTAATTGGCCATGATTTGAACTAAGTTTGCATGAAAAGATTAGAAAATATTTTGCCATGAAAATCAATATCCTCTCCATCAATTCTTTGATTCCTTGGACCTCTTTTCCAACCCTAATCGTTCATAGATACATATACATGCTAAACCTATTCAGAATGGACTCCAAGCTGCGCCATATACCAAAAAACAAACTTGGAATTTTTCAAGAAAAACTCAAATCTGAAAACCATCTTCTAGGTCGATTCAAGCCAAGAAATTCATCCCATTACCTTCCTAGGACATCACTGAGTCTAACTGGATAGCTTTCCATACGCATAGCCCTTTGAATTGGTATACAGAAATCAAATTTTTTCACATAATATGCATAATCGTATTTTGATTTTCAAGCACATTCATTGCATTTTTCTTATGGATTCTGACTGATTGATGGATTCTGATGCTAACTGTGTAATTTAATTATGTTTTTCTGCACTATACGTGATTCCACCATTGTTATCATCTAGGGTTTTCCAAGTTCTAAATTGGGCGTTTCCAGCTATTGTAAAATTAGGACAGGCCAACACCATGAACGAATTCAGCGTGTTCAGACGAAAACAAATCCATCCTCGCGCCTAATTTATATGGCCGGACGGCCTATTCGCTATTTCATAAAATTGCATGTTTTGGGGGGGTTAAAAACCCCTGCTAACCACTTTCTATTTTCAGGAAATAAACAAACCACGAAGAAGATGATGAAGTGGCCATCAGTAATTGGTTTATTCAAATTCTCGCGCGAAAAAAGCATTAGCGTTTGTTTTACCTTATTATGTTTATTGTCTATATAATATACAAAGAAGTAAAGTGGCACGATTGGCAAGGCGTTGTACTGGTAACCTCCAGGACCTGGGTTCGATCCCAGGTCCCCACCCCTTTCATATTATTTTTCTTTCAATTATCATCCTATGCAGATTATGCCCTGAGAAATACCATGCGTCCACAACTTCCAGCTTGCCACGCGTATAGAAAGACCAATTCAAGGGACCAGATCTGGTGAACACTATGGACGTGAGTCAACGCCTGGGCACGCTATCCTGGAAAGTCAATAAGGCCAAAGATGCTTGGGCCTAAAATGCTACAACATACCTCCAACTGGGGACAACACCCCCCAAGGTTTGCAAGTTTTTTTATATTTTTTCATTGTTTTGTTTGTTTTAATTAATTCTTTTAATTTAATTATTTTCATAAAAAGCACAAAAACAATAAAAATCAGAAAAAGACAAAAAAAATGAGTATTTTAAATTAATTAATATATTTTTTTTGTAAATAAATATTATTCATTAATTTTAGTTATTAAATTAGGTTTAATTTTAATATTTTCCTTAATCAATTTAAAACTTGGTAGAATTAGGGTTTGTAATAATTTTACCCTTTTTTCTTTTTCTTCATTAATTATTAAAATATTATTTATTTTCATAAATTAAAATTGCATGTAAATAATTAGGTCAATTTAGGTTTAACTTTAATATTTTTTCTAATAAATAAAAATTGTAGAATTAGGTCTTTAATTTCATTAAATTCTCATAAATACAAAAAACCAAAAAAAATAATTTCTTTTTCTTTAATTTAATTAATTTAACAATTTAATTTAATTCCATCAAAAAGGGTCCAACGCCCTCGTTTCCAATCTTAATTCAATTCGTACATTTTATCTCGTTTCTTTTGAATATTTATGTACCTCTCCCAAAGCCGTGTAACACATATCTCTCGCACTTTTACTTTAATTCTTTATTTTTCTGTCAAATCGGGTCCTGGAAATTTTGGCGATATGGACCCGCGCCTTCTGTAATAGTTTAGAATTTTATCTTTCTCGCAATTTTTAACTGTTAAACAAATGCATGCAAGAATGAATGACAATAAATAAAAACAAACGCGTAGCTCGCTCATAACATGACAAAAGACAAAAATATCTGAAAACGACACACAAATCACACACCACCCCTAGGGTATGCCTCACTGTTGCCTTGCCTCGAAAGGTGATCGTCGAGTAGAGGATGTCTTAGTAAGTCCTCATGATCCGGGAACCTGGCATGAGGGTAGCTTCTAAGGTGTCTTCCCATTGCTCTGGTGATCACCATGTCCCGAACCTCGAATTGACCCGAATACCTCCAACGGTGGTGCTACCTACCTCTCAATGGTGGGATGGCACTACTTTAAAGGACATTTACACAGACGAAATCCTTAGGGTAGGTAGACGACTCGTGGATACTTGCTCTAATTCAAAACAAAACAAATCAAAAATACTTTTCACACCAACACATTTTCAAAAAGCTTTCGAAAGCATTTTTCAAACACTCTTGAGGACCGATACAAGAGTCGAACTGGAATTTTCAAAGAAACTTTTTTAAACCCACAGTTGAAAAGCAAACAAACCATTTTTGAAAACACAAGTGAGCAAGTATCTAAGAGCCCATGGATAACCATGGATAGAAAGGGTGCTAACACCTTCCCTTTCTATAATCTACCTCCCGAACCGAGAGCAATCTCTATAAGGAATTTTTCTATGCTTTTGTCCTTTCCATTTGGAGAAAATAAAAGACGGTGGCGACTCTTGCTTCCGCGACATTTCGCAAACCAGCGTTAAACAGTCAGTTCCAGATCCACCGATCACAGAACTAGCGACTCTGCTGGGGACCTTTTTAAAGTGAGGTGTACCTTAGGGCTAGTTCATAACTGTGTTTTCAATTGCTTTCTTTGCTTGCTTTAAATTGTGGGACTGTCTTGGGAGTTCTATAGATCCTAACCTGGATCTGGGGGATACCTTCTTAGAAAGTAGCAACAAGGCTGTGAGGGAACTGTGCGGGGTATACCGACATGGTTGAAGCAGTCTGCTACGTTGATGTGGCACTTTGGTGTGTACCGGTAACCCTTGAGTTCAGTCAAGGAGAGTACGGGGCCTCCGCGTGGTGTCGTGAAGCATCAACAGACCTTAGGAACCTTAATTGAACTATCTTGGCCTCTTTAGGGTAGTGAGATAACTGACTTTGGTGCAGTCCGAGGTTGGTTGATACTCGATACTACACTCAATTGAGGGTTGCTTTCCTGGAATATTTCGGTCGCCAGTTTAGTGGCTAAATCGAAACGATGAATAATGAAAGCAATCCCGTGATATTGGGACCCTTAGAACCCGGTTACTTCTAATAGGACAGGTTGAGCCCACCAACTTCAAGAGGGTAATACCCAGACCTCATGCTGGCCTAAACTCTAAGGGCTTTCTCTTGTGTGACTTGTGTGCCTTCGTACTTGACTACTCGCATGCTTGTTATCTGACACATGAACTACCTGCAGGTGTTGCTCATAGTCCTTAATTGGGACTCATAACAGGGTTTACTAAGTTTCTTGCAAGTTTTGTTGATAGTCCTTGAGTGGGACTCATGACAGGTTTTACTTGAGTTTCTTGCAGGTTTTGGTTTGCAGTCCTTAATTGGGACTAATAACAGGGTTACTCACATTACCCCATGCATACCATAACATCATACCATTGCATACATCCTAACCCATTTCAAGGATCTCAAGGGCTTGTGATGCAGGTCATGGTGAATCAACTATCCCAGCAAGGGGCAAAGAGGATTTATTTTCCTCTAGCCAAGGTTGTCAGGGGCTATGACCCACTTGATATGGTGAGCTCTGACCCTTGAAGAAGGACTCTCAACAACATGAAGTTCCTTCAATCAAGCTACCGATTCAAACGCTAACGATCTTCTTGTTTACCCCGCGAGATCCTTGAAAACATTACATGCATACATACATATCATTGCATTCTAGGTATCCCTTTTACAGGTTGCTCACCCTCTACGCTGTTTATTTCAGCATCATGAATCCTGACTCATCATCAACCGAGATGTCTATCAAGGCCCTCCAGGCTCAGAATGCCCAGTTCCAAGAGCTGATCATGAATTTGGCCCAGGGGCAACAAGATCTGAAGACTCTGCTCCTGAAAAAGAAGAAGAGGACTGTTTTGTTCAGCCCTAGACGTAGACCTGGGAATACACTGCAGATTGAAACGGAGAAGACTACTCCATCTATGAGGGAAGGCAGTCACCATGAGAGAGAGGTGCCTAGTCCAGTGGTCTCCGACAACGAGACAGATTTCAACGACGAACAATACCCTCCTGTGGAAGACAAGTACAAACAGTTGGAAGACCGTCTGAATGCCATGGAAATTCAACAAGTACCTGGTTTGGATTTCGGAGATTTGGGTCTAACTTCTGGTGTGGTGATCCCACACAAATTCAAAGCACCCTCTTTTGCTAAGTACCACGGGGCGTCTTGTCCCAAGCTACACCTCAGGTCTTATGTGCGGAAGATTCAACCGTACTCGGCGGATAAAAATTTGTGGATCCACTTCTTCCAGGAGAGTCTTTCAGGGACTCATCTCGAATGGTTCTATCAGCTGGATGGGACCAAGGTTCGTAACTGGGAGGAGTTGGCTACTGCTTTCTATAAGCAGTATCAGTATAATGCCGACCTTGCCCCTACACGTACCCAACTCCAGGGTATGTCGTTAGGTTCAAGTGAAGGTTTTAAAGAGTACGCTCAGAAGTGGAGGGATCTGGCTGGGAGAGTGCAGCCTCCGTTGACTGATCGAGAGTTGGTGGACATGTTCTTAGGGACCCTATCTGAGCCCTTTTTCAACCATCTGATTGGGAACTCTTCTGCTGGGTTTACAGATCTGATCTTAACTGGGGAGAGGATCGAAGCTGGTATCAAGGATGGGAAGATACAGAAGGATGCTTCATCGAGCACCGATAGAAAACCTTTTAAGAAGGAATCCAATGCCGTCTATGGTTCAAGGAGACAGAATAGACCAGAACACCACCAAGCTGCCAATGCAGTGGTGATCTCAAAACCTACTGGTGCTCTTCAACATCACAACCAACAAAAGATCGAGAGAAGGCAGTTCACTCGGCTCAGCATGACCTTATCCCAGATATTGCCACAGTTGCTGGAGACCAAGCTGGTAACTCTAAAAGAAGCTCCGAAGAATCAAAATACAACGTCACCGAAGTATAACCCCAACGCCCGCTGCGCTTATCACTCTGACAGCCCAGGGCATTCTACAGATGATTGTTGGAGCTTGAAAAATAAGATCCAAGACTTGATTGACGCAAAGGAGATTGAGTTCGAGGCGCCCGAGGCTCCCAACGTGATAACTGCTCCCATGCCAAATCATGGCTAGGATAGAAAGCACTTTTTTGTTCATTTGAATTCAAGTCGTATTTTTCTTTGTTTATTCAAACAATAATATTCATGTCAAACATTGTTATTTCATTAATGCATTACATATGTCCGTTTTGAAGTAATCATATTCGTATTCACTATATGCAAATTATTTTCATATTTTTTCTGATGATCAACTCTCAATTAATAATTCTAAGCCTCTTGAGGGAGGATGACGAAAACGATACCGCAGTCTACAGTATGCTTTTGAACAGACCCCGCTGATGAGGTACAGGCATTGTTTCAAATCCTAAACACTGGAGTTATAAGGAATAGAATCCCTCGTCAACCCCTCTGAGCCAAAGAAGCAGGAGTTTTTTTTCTTTTAGAAATTCAAAAACCCTTAATCATAACCTGGGGCAGGGTAGTTCTCAGTTGATCCAAGTGCATAACAAATGGCACCAAAGAGGTCCTTACAAAATAAAGAAAGACAGTGATTGGTTCCGAATAATCATAAAGATAGGCAGTCATTATATCTCAAAAATAAAAACCCAATAAGTCAAAACCCATGAAGGAGACTTACAAAACTGGGGCATCCCGCTGACTGTAATTCCAAAAAAGGAAACAGTTCAGGCAAAAAAAAGAAAGGGATAACAAAATCAGACAAGAAAGAGGTCTTACAAACCCTCAACAAAAAAAAAGAGGAAATGACTGCCTACTCAAAATAAGTTATCAACATCCGAATCATCATCGGAACGTCAAAGCAAAGACTCAAGTAAGGTCTAACGTATGATCAACTGAGTTTAGGTTTGGAGAACATCACGAAGAGCGGGTGGGTACAAATAAAATTTGAGCCTTTATCCTTTGTTTCTTAAACCGTGAACCAGGCCACGTTATAACCCTTAAAAGTCCTAGCTGAAGCATGGGTTAGTTCGAAAGCATACTGTGACGAAAGGTATCCTGACTCCTTAAGGCTTACTATAAAGAAGGAGTTGACATCACGTTTTACAAACATTCATTTGTTTTATGAAAAAAGAATTCATTTTCAAAATCTTCAAGACAGACATAGGCTTTGCATTTTTAACATAACTTTGTTTGCATATGACTTTTTGTTTGAACAGCATAGAAGTTCGCACGACGAATGCCTAATGAACAGAAGTACCTCCAATCAAGGGGCAGACGGGATTATTGTCCATCATCTGGGGCAATTCAGTCAAGATTCGGAGAATCTCTCAAAGGTCAAATAACTTGGGGCAAATCTCCGCCTGAGCCACTTGGGGCATTCCAGCAACGAATCTTGCCTGATCAAACATCTTCTGGGGCATGACAAAACACTTCTAACAGGGGCAACTCCCTACATTCTGAGAGCATGGACATAGTCGGAAAAAAATACTACGCAAAATCAAAGACCCGCTAGGTTGACACACCTAGGCAAAAATAAGGGCTTCCCGGCGAACCAAAAGGGTTCGGGCAAAAATGAAGGGATGAAATAAAAAAAATCTGTACACCCGGCAAGTCGAAAACCTGAAAAGGCGGCTTGGGCAAAAATGGGTATCCCGATGGACTGAAAACCCGAAAGGGCGGTCCAGGCAAAAGTTATGGATTAAAGCGTATGACTATGTCCTGTCATCCTGTCACCTGCCTACCAGAAGAAGGTTTGTCCATAAATAACTATCAGCACCTCACAGGTCTTCCTCTCCTACCTCAGAAACAGGGGCAGTGATGAGTTGTCTAAGCAATCTAATTGTTCCGTCCACCAAGGTACCAAGGTAGGTTCGGCTGAAGAACATAACCAGACATCTTAATCCCCCAGAGAGTGAGCCAGCAAGCAGTATACTCTCCTCAAGCAAAGCAGTTATCAACCTTAAGGAAGTTGGGTATCCTCCCGCAGATCTCAACCTTCCCCAGCAGCATACAGTCTTAACAAGCATCCTCGGCAGTCTTGATTTAAGATTGTTCCTCGGCGTTCTATCAACATGCAAAGGAGTCACTTCCCCGGTACAGTTCAAAACTTCCCCAGGAGTCCAGCCCAGTGTCCCCAGGAAAGTGGAATCCATCTCCCCCAAGCAGTAAGCTTATCCCCAGTAGATTCTGGAAGCTTATCCTCACAGAGCACGAACGCGTCGTCCAGCTTTATTCAAAGAGTTATGCCCTTACCAGGATATAACTGGGTTATCCTCAGCTAAAAGCCACGGAAAGATCGTCGTCAACGCAGTCTTTCTTATCCCCAGCGAAGTCCGTTAATACTTCCAACACAACAATGGTATCCCCAGCAAGTTATTATCAACAACTCCAGCAAAGTATCTTTCTCCGCACAGAGTATTGCTTCCCAGCAAGATCGTTAGATTACTCTTCTCCCCGCAGAGTTATCCATTCCCCAAGTGTATTCCCCAACGGAGTTATTTCCTCCTACTGGTATTCTTGCAACTATCATCCCCAGCGGAAGCAAGATCGATTCTCCAACATTAGCCCAGGAGTGACTTCCCGGCACGCGTCAAGGATTTACTTTCCTAGACGAAAAAACATACATTCGTAAACATCGCATACATCATTATAGCATGCATGTACGCATCATATCTTACAAGTCTCATTTATATCGAGAACATCATTACTTGATCCATATCATGCATTGCATATGACTGACCTATACCTTTCAGGAAAAGATTCAGTTAAGTTCTCAGCTATTTCAAGACCTTGTCTGGTTCAGTTAAATCGACTCCAAAGATTTTCCTGGTTATTATCCAGTCAAAGGCCTTCTCTGGTCTAGTTAAACCGACTCCTAAAGGTTTTTCTTTTTGAAGACTCAGTTGAAGACTCCAAGACCTTGTCTGGTTCAGTTAAGTCGACTCCAAAGATTTTCCTGGTTATTATCCGGTCAAAGGCCTTCTCTGGTCTAGTTAAACCGACTCCTAAAGGTTTTTCTTTTGAAGACTCAGTTGAAGATATTCAAGACCTAGACCGGTTCAGTTAAATCGACTCCAAAGATTTCTCTGTTTCTTATCCAGTCAAAGGCCTTCTCTGGTTCAGTCAGATCGACTCCAAAGATCTCCCTGTTTCTTATCCAGTTGAAGACATTCAAGACCTAGACCGGTTCAGTTAAATCGACTCCAAAGATTTCTCTGTTTCTTATCCAGTCAAAGGCCTTCTCTGGTTCAGTCAGATCGACTCCAAAGATCTCCCTGTTTCTTATCCAGTTGAAGACATTCAAGACCTAGACCGGTTCAGTTAAATCGACTCCAAAGATTTCTCTGTTTCTTATCCAGTCAAAGGCCTTCTCTGGTTCAGTCAGATCGACTCCAAAGATCTCCATGTTTCTTATCCAGTTGAAGACATTCAAGACCTAGACCGGTTTAGTTAAATCGACTCCAAAGATTTCTCTGTTTCTTATCCAGTCAAAGGCCTTCTCCGGTTCAGTCAGATCGACTCCAAAGATCTCCCTGTTTCTTATCCAGTTGAAGACATTCAAGACCTAGACCGGTTCAGTTAAATCGACTCCAAAGATTTCTCTGTTTCTTATCCAGCCCAAGGCCTTCTCTAGTCCAGCTAAATCGACCCCAAACAGATTTTCCTGATAAAGACTTAGTAGAAGATATCCAAGATTCTCTCAATGATTGCTATTGAGGTTGTAGTCACCTATGGTTCTCTCCCCGATCCCGCGGAGGTGGTAATCCCAGATTTCGCTCAATGATTGCTGTTGAGGTTGAAATTATCCAAGATTTTCTCAACGATTGCTGTTGAGGTTAAAATCATCCAAGATTCTCTCACCGTTCCTGTTGAGGTAGTAACCATCCCTGGTTCATTCATCACCATTTGAAGCTCCAGATACAGCTCCTGTAACTAGTCAGGACACATCTACACAAAGAATCTGAAAACCAGCTCCTGTAACAGACCAGGTAATCATTTTTTCTTTTGCAGGTACGCAAGTTCTCGCTAAGGAATCTCTTACGCGATCAACATCCAGATGGCATCTATAAGCCCATCCACCTATCCATCATCTCCTAGAATGGCATCTATAAGCCCATCATCCTATCCATCAATCTCCAAATGGCATCTATAAGCCCATTCCCACCATCATACTACTATGTGAGCGCAAATTTCTGGGCACTCTAGTGTTCAATCATCTTCCACCCTCGGATTACGAAAGGCACGTCAGCCAATCTGCATCCTCAGGTCTAAGAAGATTGAACAGGGGCAACTGTTGTACCCCAAAATTTGCCCTCCCATATTCTTCAAGAAAATTGCTAAGTCATGCTTCAAAATTCCCCTAAGGGTTGCACAGTGTAAGGGCCTCCTAACAGTCAAAATTAGGGTTTTGATTCTGACAAAGAAAATGAAGTTTCCAAGGGGCCAATCAAGTCCCATATGCCTACAAACATGGTCAAGAATCCTCATGTCAAGTTTCAAAGCTTACAGCACAAAATTGCACAGTCAAAAACCCTAATTGCACTACAGTCAACTGTACGGGAAAAATGGCCATTTGACAGTCAAAAGTCCAAATTTTTGATCAACATCTCATTTTGAAGCCACAAACATCATTTGATCAATTCTTGATCATGATTCTCAAATCTTGGCTCAAAAAATCTCAAGATGCAAAAGTTTCCATATTTGGACAGTTGAAAAAGTCAACTGTAAATTGACCAGGGCATAACTTCCACATGGATTATCAGAAAATTTCCATCCATAGCTCATTTTGAAGAGAAAGACATTTCCTACTACTCCTCTTCATACTTCAAGTCCAAGAAATTCTCTCATAAAAAGTTATCAATTTCAACATTATAGGTCATTTTCAAAAGTCAACAAAAAGGGACTTTAAGTCAAAGGCCATAACTTGCGATTGGTAAATCAAAATGACATGGTACCAAAGGAATTGGTTAGAGGACTCAAAGACCTTTCCAAAATGTCCAAGAACATGAGCAAAGCTTAAAAATTGAGCAAGTTATGCCTTGTGGAAGTTGGGAAATTTTTGGATATTTTGAAAAGTCAACATTGCTTCAAATGACCTAAAATTGTTAATGGGCCTCTTTTTCTTCCACAATTCATCATCCAAGGCATGTGCACGACCATTTGGCCCAAAGGGAAGTTTTTATCATTTTTATTTTATTTATTTGGATTTTTAATTATCAATAATTCATTTAATTAAAATAAATACATGAAAAATACTAAACCTAATTTTTTGAATCTTTTTGTGCATGAAATAATCTCAAGATTTTGTGTATAATCAGATTTGGTAAGAATCTTGTTAATTGGCCATGATTTGAACTAAGTTTGCATGAAAAGATTAGAAAATATTTTGCCATGAAAATCAATATCCTCTCCATCAATTCTTTGATTCCTTGGACCTCTTTTCCAACCCTAATCGTTCATAGATACATATACATGCTAAACCTATTCAGAATGGACTCCAAGTTGCGCCATATACCAAAAAACAAACTTGGAATTTTTCAAGAAAAACTCAAATCTGAAAACCATCTTCTAGGTCGATTCAAGCCAAGAAATTCATCCCATTACCTTCCTAGGACATCATTGAGTCTAACTGGATAGCTTTCCATACGCATAGCCCTTTGAATTGGTATACAAAAATCAAATTTTTTCACATAATATGCATAATCGTATTTTGATTTTCAAGCACATTCATTGCATTTTTCTTATGGATTCTGACTGATTGATGGATTCTGATGCTAACTGTGTAATTTAATTATGTTTTTCTGCACTATACGTGATTCCACCATTGTTATCATCTAGGGTTTTCCAAGTTCTAAATTGGGCATTTCCAGCTATTGTAAAATTAGGACAGGCCAATACCATGAACGAATTCAGCGTGTTCAGACGAAAACAAATCCATCCTCGCGCCTAATTTATATGGCCGGACGGCCTATTCGCTATTTCATAAAATTGCATGTTTTGGGGGGGTTAAAAACCCCCGCTAACCACTTTCTATTTTCAGGAAATAAACAAACCACGAAGAAGATGATGAAGTGGCCATCAGTAATTGGTTTATTCAAATTCTCGCGCGAAAAAAGCATTAGCGTTTGTTTTACCTTATTATGTTTATTGTCTATATAATATACAAAGAAGTAAAGTGGCACGATTGACAAGGCGTTGTACTGGTAACCTCCAGGACCTGGGTTCGATCCCAGGTCCCCACCCCTTTCATATTATTTTTCTTTCAATTATCATCCTATGCAGATTATGCCCTGAGAAACACCATGCGTCCACAACTTCCAGCTTGCCACGCGTATAGAAAGACCAATTCAAGGGACCAGATCTGGTGAACACTATGGACGTGAGTCAACGCCTGGGCACGCTATCCTGGAAAGTCAATAAGCCCAAAGATGCTTGGGCCTAAAATGCTACAACATACCTCCAACTGGGGACAACACCCCCCAAGGTTTGCAAGTTTTTTTATATTTTTTCATTGTTTTGTTTGTTTTAATTAATTCTTTTAATTTAATTATTTTCATAAAAAGCACAAAAACAATAAAAATCAGAAAAAGACAAAAAAATGAGTATTTTAAATTAATTAATATATTTTTTTTGTAAATAAATATTATTCATTAATTTTAGTTATTAAATTAGGTTTAATTTTAATATTTTCCTTAATCAATTTAAAACTTGGTAGAATTAGGGTTTGTAATAATTTTTACCCTTTTTTTCTTTTTCTTCATTAATTATTAAAATATTATTTATTTTCATAAATTAAAATTGCATGTAAATAATTAGGTCAATTTAGGTTTAACTTTAATATTTTTTCTAATAAATAAAAATTGTAGAATTAGGTCTTTAATTTCATTAAATTCTCATAAATATAAAAAACCAAAAAAAATAATTTCTTTTTCTTTAATTTAATTAATTTAACAATTTAATTTAATTCCATAAAAAAGGGTCCAACGCCCTCGTTTCCAATCTTAATTCAATTCGTACATTTTATCTCGTTTCTTTTGAATATTTATGTACCTCTCCCAAAGCCGTGTAACACTTATCTCTCGCACTTTTACTTTAATTCTTTATTTTTCTGTCAAATCGGGTCCTGGAAATTTTGGCGATGTGGACCCGCGCCTTCTGTAATAGTTTAGAATTTTATCTTTCTCGCAATTTTTAACTGTTAAACAAATGCATGCAAGAATGAATGACAATAAATAAAAACAAACGCGTAGCTCGCTCATAACATGACAAAAGACAAAAATATCTGAAAACGACACACAAATCACACACCACCCCTAGGGTACGCCTCACTGTTGCCTTGCCTCGAAAGGTGATCGTCGAGTAGAGGATGTCTTAGTAAGTCCTCATGATCCGGGAACCTGGCATGAGGGTAGCTTCTAAGGTGTCTTCCCATTGCTCTGGTGATCACCATGTCCCGAACCTCGAATTGACCCGAATACCTCCAACGGTGGTGCTACCTACCTCTCAATGGTGGGATGGCACTACTTTAAAGGACATTTACACAGACGAAATCCTTAGGGTAGGTAGACGACTCGTGGATACTTGCTCTAATTCAAAACAAAACAAATCAAAAATACTTTTCACACCAACACATTTTCAAAAAGCTTTCGAAAGCATTTTTCAAACACTCTTGAGGACCGATACAAGAGTCGAACTGGAATTTTCAAAGAAACTTTTTTAAACCCACAGTTGAAAAGCAAACAAACCATTTTTGAAAACACAAGTGAGCAAGTATCTAAGAGCCCATGGATAACCATGGATAGAAAGGGTGCTAACACCTTCCCTTTCTATAATCTACCTCCCGAACCGAGAGCAATCTCTATAAGGAATTTTTCTGTGCTTTTGTCCTTTCCATTTGGAGAAAATAAAAGACGGTGGCGACTCTTGCTTCCGCGACATTTTGCGAACCAGCGTTAAACAGTCAGTTCCAGATCCACCGATCACAGAACTGGCGACTCTGCTGGGGACCTTTTTAAAGTGAGGTGTACCTTAGGGCTAGTTCATAACTGTGTTTTCAATTGCTTTCTTTGCTTGCTTTAAATTGTGGGACTGTCTTGGGAGTTCTATAGATCCTAACCTGGATCTGGGGGATACCTTCTTAGAAAGTAGCAACAAGGCTGTGAGGGAACTGTGCGGGGTATACCGACATGGTTGAAGCAGTCTGCTACGTTGATGTGGCACTTTGGTGTGTACCGGTAACCCTTGAGTTCAGTCAAGGAGAGTACGGGGCCTCCGCGTGGTGTCGTGAAGCATCAACAGACCTTAGGAACCTTAATTGAACTATCTTGGCCTCTTTAGGGTAGTGAGATAACTGACTTTGGTGCAGTCTGAGGTTGGTTGATACTCGATACTACACTCAATTGAGGGTTTCTTTCCTGGAATATTTTGGTCGCCAGTTTAGTGGCTAAATCGAAACGATGAACAATGAAAGCAATCCCGTGATATTGGGACCCTTAGAACCCGGTTACTTCTAATAAGACAGGTTGAGCCCACCAACTTCAAGAGGGTAATACCCAGACCTCATGCTGGCCTAAACTCTAAGGGCTTTCTCTTGTGTGACTTGTGTGCCTTCGTACTTGACTACTCGCATGCTTGTTATCTGACACATGAACTACCTGCAGGTGTTGCTCATAGTCCTTAATTGGGACTCATAACAGGGTTTACTAAGTTTCTTGCAGGTTTTGTTGATAGTCCTTGAGTGGGACTCATGACAGGTTTTACTTGAGTTTCTTGCAGGTTTTGGTTTGCAGTCCTTAATTGGGACTCATAACAGGGTTACTCACATTACCCCATGCATACCATAACATCATACCATTGCATACATCCTAACCCATTTCAAGGATCTCAAGGGCTTGTGATGCAGGTCATGGTGAATCAACTATCCCAGCAAGGGGCAAAGAGGATTTATTTTCCTCTAGCCAAGGTTGTCAGGGGCTATGACCCACTTGATATGGTGAGCTCTGACCCTTGAAGAAGGACTCTCAACAACATGAAGTTCCTTCAATCAAGCTACCGATTCAAACGCTAACGATCTTCTTGTTTACCCCGCGAGATCCTTGAAAACATTACATGCATACATACATATCATTGCATTCTAGGTATCCCTTTTACAGGTTGCTCACCCTCTACGCTGTTTATTTCAGCATCATGAATCCTGACTCATCATCAACCGAGATGTCTATCAAGGCCCTCCAGGCTCAGAATGCCCAGTTCCAAGAGCTGATCATGAATTTGGCCCAGGGGCAACAAGATCTGAAGACTCTGCTCCTGAAAAAGAAGAAGAGGACTGTTTTGTTCAGCCCTAGACGTAGACCTGGGAATACACTGCAGATTGAAACGGAGAGGACTACTCCATCTGTGAGGGAAGGCAGTCACCATGAGAGAGAGTTGCCTAGTCCAGTGGTCTCCGACAACGAGACAGATTTCAACGACGAACAATACCCTCCTGTGGAAGACAAGTACAAACAGTTGGAAGACCGTCTGAATGCCATGGAAATTCAACAAGTACCTGGTTTGGATTTCGGAGATTTGGGTCTAACTTCTGGTGTGGTGATCCCACACAAATTCAAAGCACCCTCTTTTTCTAAGTACCACGGGGCGTCTTGTCCCAAGCTACACCTCAGGTCTTATGTGCGGAAGATTCAACCGTACTCGGCGGATAAAAATTTGTGGATCCACTTCTTCCAGGAGAGTCTTTCAGGGACTCATCTCGAATGGTTCTATCAGCTGGATGGGACCAAGGTTCGTAACTGGGAGGAGTTGGCTACTGCTTTCTATAAGCAGTATCAGTATAATGCCGACCTTGCCCCTACACGTACCCAACTCCAGGGTATGTCGTTAGGTTCAAGTGAAGGTTTTAAAGAGTACGCTCAGAAGTGGAGGGATCTGGCTGGGAGAGTGCAGCCTCCGTTGACTGATCGAGAGTTGGTGGACATGTTCTTAGGGACCCTATCTGAGCCCTTTTTCAACCATCTGATTAGGAACTCTTCTGCTGGGTTTACAGATCTGATCTTAACTGGGGAGAGGATCGAAGCTGGTATCAAGGCTGGGAAGATACAAAAGGATTCTTCATCGAGCACCGATAGAAAACCTTTTAAGAAGGAATCCAATGCCGTCTATGGTTCAAGGAGACAGAATAGACCAGAACACCACCAAGCTGCCAATGCAGTGGTGATCTCAAAACCTGCTGGTGCTCTTCAACATCACAACTAACAAAAGATCGAGAGAAGGCAGTTCACTCGGCTCAGCATGACCTTATCCCAGATATTGCCACAGTTGCTGGAAACCAAGCTGGTAACTCTAAAAGAAGCTCTGAAGAATCAAAATACAACGTCACCGAAGTATAACCCCAACGCCCGCTGCGCTTATCACTCTGACAGCCAAGGGCATACTACAGATGATTGTTGGAGCTTGAAAAATAAGATCCAAGACTTGATTGACGCAAAGGAGATTGAGTTCGAGGCGCCCGAGGCTCCCAACGTGATCACTGCTCCCATGCCAAAACATGGCTAGGATAGAAAGCACGTTTTTGTTCATTTGAATTCAAGTCGTATTTTTATTTGTTTATTCAAACAATAATATTCATGTCAAACATTGTTATTTCATTAATGCATTACATATGTCTGTTTTGAAGTAATCATATTCGTATTCACTATATGCAAATTATTTTCATATTTTTTCTGATGATCAACTCTCAATTAATAATTCTAAGCCTCTTGAGGGAGGATGACGAAAACGATACCGCAGTCTACAGTATGCTTTTGAACAGACCCCGCTGATGAGGTACAGGCATTGTTTCAAATCCTAAACACTGGAGTTATAAGGAATAGAATCCCTCGTCAACCCCTCTGAGCCAAAGAAGCAGGAGTTTTTTTTCTTTTCGAAATTCAAAAACCCTTAATCATAACCTGGGGCAGGGTAGTTCTCAGTTGATCCAAGTGCATAACAAATGGCACCAAAGAGGTCCTTACAAAATAAAGAAAGACAATGATTGGTTCCGAATAATCATAAAGATAGGCAGTCATTATATCTCAAAAATAAAAACCCAATAAGTCAAAACCCATGAAGGAGACTTACAAAACTGGGGCATCCCGCTGACTGTAATTCCAAAAAAGGAAACAGTTCAGGCAAAAAAAAAGAAAGGGATAACAAAATCAGACAAGAAAGAGGTCTTACAAACCCTCAACAAAAAAAAAGAGGAAATGACTGCCTACTCAAAATAAGTTATCAACATCCGAATCATCATCGGAACTTCAAAGCAAAGACTCAAGTAAGGTCTAACGTATGATCAACTGAGTTTAGGTTTGGAGAACATCACGAAGAGCGGGTGGGTACAAATAAAATTTGAGCCTTTATCCTTTGTTTCTTAAACCGTGAACCAGGCCACGTTATAACCCTTAAAAGTCCTAGCTGAAGCATGGGTTAGTTCGAAAGCTTACTGTGACGAAAGGTATCCTGACTCCTTAAGGCTTACTATAAAGAAGGAGTTGACATCACGTTTTACAAACATTCATTTGTTTTATGAAAAAAGAATGCATTTTCAAAATCTTCAAGACAGACATAGGCTTTGCATTTTTAACATAACTTTGTTTGCATATGACTTTTTGTTTGAACAGCATAGAAGTTCGCACGACGAATGCCTAATGAACAGAAGTACCTCCAATCAAGGGGCAGACGGGATTATTGTCCATCATCTGGGGCAATTCAGTCAAGATTCAGAGAATCTCTCAAAGGTCAAATAGCTTGGGGCAAATCTCCGCCTGAGCCACTTGGGGCATTCCAGCAACGAATCTTGCCTGATCAAACATCTTCTGGGGCATGACAAAACACTTCTAACAGGGGCAACTCCCTGCATTCTGAGAGCATGGACATAGTCGGAAAAAAATACTACGCAAAATCAAAGACCCGCTAGGTTGACACACCTAGGCAAAAATAAGGGCTTCCCGGCGAACCAAAAGGGTTCGGGCAAAAATGAAGGGATGAAATAAAAAAAATCTGTACACCCGGCAAGTCGAAAACCTGAAAAGGCGGCTTGGGCTAAGATGGGTATCCCGATGGACTGAAAACCCGAAAGGGCGGTCCAGGCAAAAGTTATGGATTAAAGCGTATGACTATGTCCTGTCATCCTGTCACCTGCCTACCAGAAGAAGGTTTGTCCATAAATAACTATCAGCACCTCACAGGTCTTCCTCTCCTACCTCAGAAATAGAGGCAGTGATGAGTTGTCTAAGCAATCTAATTGTTCCGTCCACCAAGGTACCAAGGTAGGTTCGGCTGAAGAACATAACCAGACATCTTAATCCCCCAGAGAGTGAGCCAGCAAGCAGTATACTCTCCTCAAGCAAAGCAGTTATCAACCTTAAGGAAGTTGGGTATCCTCCCGCAGATCTCAACCTTCCCCAGCAGCATACAGTCTTAACAAGCATCCCCTGCAGTCTTGATTTAAGATTGTTCCTCGGTGTTCTATCAACATGCAAAGGAGTCACTTCCCCGGTACAGTTCAAAACTTCCCCAGGAGTCCAGCCCAGTGTCCCCAGGAAAGTGGAATCCATCTCCCCCAAGCAGTAAGCTTATCCCCAGTAGATTCTGGAAGCTTATCCTCACAGAGCACGAACACGTCGTCCGGCTTTATTCAAAGAGTTATGCCCTTACCAGGATATAACTGGGTTATCCTCAGCTAAAAGCCACGGAAAGATCGTCGTCAAAGCAGTCTTTCTTATCCCCAGCGAAGTCCGTTAATACTTCCAACACAACAATGGTATCCCCAGCAAGTTATTATCAACAACTCCAGCAAAGTATCTTTCTCCCCACAGAGTATTGCTTCCCAGCAAGATCGTTAGATTACTCTTCTCCCCGCAGAGTTATCCATTCGCCAAGTGTATTCCCCAACGGAGTTATCTCCTCCTACTGGTATTCTTGCAACTATCATCCCCAGCGGAAGCAAAATCGATTCTCCAACATTAGCCCAGGAGTGACTTCCCGGCACGCGTCAAGGATTTACTTTCCTAGACGAAAAAACATACATTCGTAAACATCGCATACATCATTATAGCATGCATGTACGCATCATATCTTACAAATCTCATTTATGTCGAGAACATCATTGCTTGATCCATATCATGCATTGCATATGACTGACCTATACCTTTCAGGAAAAGATTCAGTTAAGTTCTCAGCTATTTCAAGACCTTGTCTGGTTCAGTTAAATCGACTCCAAAGATTTTCCTGGTTATTATCCAGTCAAAGGCCTTCTCTGGTCTAGTTAAACCGACTCCTAAAGGTTTTTCTTTTTGAAGACTCAGTTGAAGACTCCAAGACCTTGTCTGGTTCAGTTAAGTCGACTCCAAAGATTTTCCTGGTTATTATCCAGTCAAAGGCCTTCTCTGGTCTAGTTAAACCGACTCCTAAGGGTTTTTCTTTTGAAGACTCAGTTGAAGATATTCAAGACCTAGACCGGTTCAGTTAAATCGACTCCAAAGATTTCTCTGTTTCTTATCCAGTCAAAGGCCTTCTCTGGTTCAGTCAGATCGACTCCAAAGATCTCCCTGTTTCTTATCCAGTTGAAGACATTCATGACCTAGACCGGTTCAGTTAAATCAACTCCAAAGATTTCTCTGTTTCTTATCCAGTCAAAGGCCTTCTCTGGTTCAGTCAGATCGACTCCAAAGATCTCCCTGTTTCTTATCCAGTTGAAGACATTCAAGACCTAGACCGGTTCAGTTAAATCGACTCCAAAGATTTCTCTATTTCTTATCCAGTCAAAGGCCTTCTCTGGTTCAGTCAGATCGACTCCAAAGATCTCCATGTTTCTTATCCAGTTGAAGACATTCAAGACCTAGACTGGTTTAGTTAAATCGACTCCAAAGATTTCTCTCTTTCTTATCCAGTCAAAGGCCTTCTCTGGTTCAGTCAGATCGACTCCAAAGATCTCCCTGTTTCTTATCCAGTTGAATACATTCAAGACCTAGACCGATTCAGTTAAATCGACTCCAAAGATTTCTCTATTTCTTATCCAGCCCAAGGCCTTCTCTAGTCCAGCTAAATCGACCCCAAACAGATTTTCCTGATAAAGACTTAGTAGAAGATATCCAAGATTCTCTCAATGATTGCTATTGAGGTTGTAGTCACCTATGGTTCTCTCCCCGATCCTGCGGAGGTGGTAATCCCAGATTTCGCTCAATGATTGCTGTTGAGGTTGAAATTATCCAAGATTTTCTCAACGATTGCTGTTGAGGTTAAAATCATCCAAGATTCTCTCACCGTTCCTGTTGAGGTAGTAACCATCCCTGGTTCATTCATCACCATTTGAAGCTCCAGATACAGCTCCTGTAACCAGTCAGGACACATCTACACAAAGAATCTGAAAACCAGCTCCTGTAACAGACCAGGTAATCATTTTTTCTTTTGCAGATACGCAAGTTCTCGCTAAGGAATCTCTTACGCGATCAACATCCAGATGGCATCTATAAGCCCATCCACCTATCCATCATCTCCTAGCATGGCATCTATAAGCCCATCATCCTATCCATCAATCTCCAAATGGAATCTATAAGCCCATTCCCACCATCATACTACTATGTGAGCGCAAATTTCTGGGCACTCTAGTGTTCAATCATCTTCCACCCTCGGATTACGAAAGGCACGTCAGCCAATCTGCATCCTCAGGTCTAAGAAGATTGAACAGGGGCAACTGTTGTACCCCAAAATTTTCCCTCCCATATTCTTCAAGAAAATTGCTAAGTCATGCTTCAAAATTCCCCCAAGGGTTGCACAGTGTAAGGGCCTCCTAACAGTCAAAATTAGGGTTTTGATTCTGACAAAGAAAATGAAGTTTCCAAGGGGCCAATCAAGTCCCATATGCCTACAAACATGGTCAAGCATCCTCATGTCAAGTTTCAAAGCTTACAGCACAAAATTGCACAGTCAAAAACCCTAATTGCACTACAGTCAACTGTAGGGGCAAAATGGTCATTTGACAGTCAACAGTCCAAATTTTTGATCAACATCTCATTTTGAAGCCACAAACATCATTTGATCAATTCTTGATCATGATTCTCAAAGCTTGGCTCAAAAAATCTCAAGATGCAAAAGTTTCCATATTTGGACAGTTGAAAAAGTCAACTGTAAATTGACCAGGGCATAACTTCCACATGGATTATCAGAAAATTTCCATCCAAATCTCATTTTGAAGAGAAAGACATTTCCTACTACTCCTCTTCATACTTCAAGTCCAAGAAATTCTCTCACAAAAAGTTATCAATTTCAACATTATAGGTCATTTTCAAAAGTCAACAAAAAGGGACTTTAAGTCAAAGGCCATAACTTGAGATTGGTAAATCAAAATTACATGGGACCAAAGGCATTGGTTAGAGGACTCAAAGACCTTTCCAAAATGTCCAAGAACATTAGCAAAGCTTAAACATTGAGCATGTTATGCCTTGTGGAAGTTGGGAAATTTTTGGATATTTTGAAAAGTCAACATTGCTTCAAATGACCTAAAATTGTTAATGGGCCTCTTTTTCTTCCACAATTCATCATCCAAGGCATGTGCACGACCATTTGGCCCAAAGGGAAGTTTTTATCATTTTTATTTTATTTATTTGGATTTTTAATTATCAATAATTCATTTAATTAAAATAAATACATGAAAAATACTAAACCTAATTTTTTGAATCTTTTTGTGCATGAAATAATCTCAAGATTTTGTGTATAATCAGATTTGGTAAGAATCTTGTTAATTGGCCATGATTTGAACTAAGTTTGCATGAAAAGATTAGAAAATATTTTGCCATGAAAATCAATATCCTCTCCATCAATTCTTTGATTCCTTGGACCTCTTTTCCAACCCTAATCGTTCATAGATACATATACATGCTAAACCTATTCAGAATGGACTCCAAGCTGCGCCATATACCAAAAAACAAACTTGGAATTTTTCAAGAAAAACTCAAATCTGAAAACCATCTTCTAGGTCGATTCAAGCCAAGAAATTCATCCCATTACCTTCCTAGGACATCACTGAGTCTAACTGGATAGCTTTCCATACGCATAGCCCTTTGAATTGGTATACAGAAATCAAATTTTTTCACATAATATGCATAATCGTATTTTGATTTTCAAGCACATTCATTGCATTTTTCTTATGGATTCTGACTGATTGATGGATTCTGATGCTAACTGTGTAATTTAATTGTGTTTTTGTGCACTATACGTGATTCCACCATTGTTATCATCTAGGGTTTTCCAAGTTCTAAATTGGGCGTTTCCAGCTATTGTAAAATTAGGACAGGCCAATACCATGAACGAATTCAGCGTGTTCAGACGAAAACAAATCCATCCTCGCGCCTAATTTATATGGCCGGACGGCCTATTCGCTATTTCATAAAATTGCATGTTTTGGGGGGGTTAAAAACCCCCGCTAACCACTTTCTATTTTCAGGAAATAAACAAACCACGAAGAAGATGATGAAGTGGCCATCAGTAATTGGTTTATTCAAATTCTCGCGCGAAAAAAACATTAGCGTTTGTTTTACCTTATTATGTTTATTGTCTATATAATATACAAAGAAGTAAAGTGGCACGATTGGCAAGGCGTTGTACTGGTAACCTCCAGGACCTGGGTTCGATCCCAGGTCCCCACCCCTTTCATATTATTTTTCTTTCAATTATCATCCTATGCAGATTATGCCCTGAGAAACACCATGCGTCCACAACTTCCAGCTTGCCACGCGTATAGAAAGACCAATTCAAGGGACCAGATCTGGTGAACACTATGGACGTGAGTCAACGCCTGGGCACGCTATCCTGGAAAGTCAATAAGGCCAAAGATGCTTGGGCCTAAAATGCTACAACATACCTCCAACTGGGGACAACACCCCCCAAGGTTTGCAAGTTTTTTTATATTTTTTCATTGTTTTGTTTGTTTTAATTAATTCTTTTAATTTAATTATTTTCATAAAAAGCACAAAAACAATAAAAATCAGAAAAAGACAAAAAAATGAGTATTTTAAATTAATTAATATATTTTTTTTGTAAATAAATATTATTCATTAATTTTAGTTATTAAATTAGGTTTAATTTGAATATTTTCCTTAATCAATTTAAAACTTGGTAGAATTAGGGTTTCTAATAATTTTTACCCTTTTTTCTTTTTCTTCATTAATTATTAAAATATTATTTATTTTCATAAATTAAAATTGCATGTAAATAATTAGGTCAATTTAGGTTTAACTTTAATATTTTTTCTAATAAATAAAAATTGTAGAATTAGGTCTTTAATTTCATTAAATTCTCATAAATACAAAAAACCAAAAAAAATAATTTCTTTTTCTTTAATTTAATTAATTTAACAATTTAATTTAATTCCATCAAAAAGGGTCCAACGCCCTCGTTTCCAATCTTAATTCAATTCGTACATTTTATCTCGTTTCTTTTGAATATTTATGTACCTCTCCCAAAGCCGTGTAACACTTATCTCTCGCACTTTTACTTTAATTCTTTATTTTTCTGTCAAATCGGGTCCTGGAAATTTTGGCGATGTGGACCCGCGCCTTCTGTAATAGTTTAGAATTTTATCTTTCTCGCAATTTTTAACTGTTAAACAAATGCATGCAAGAATGAATGACAATAAATAAAAACAAACGCGTAGCTCGCTCATAACATGACAAAAGACAAAAATATCTGAAAACGACACACAAATCACACACCACCCCTAGGGTACGCCTCACTGTTGCCTTGCCTCGAAAGGTGATCGTCGAGTAGAGGATGTCTTAGTAAGTCCTCATGATCCGGGAACCTGGCATGAGGGTAGCTTCTAAGGTGTCTTCCCATTGCTCTGGTGATCACCATGTCCCGAACCTCGAATTGACCCGAATACCTCCAACGGTGGTGCTACCTACCTCTCAATGGTGGGATGGCACTACTTTAAAGGACATTTACACAGACGAATTCCTTAGGGTAGGTAGACGACTCGTGGATACTTGCTCTAATTCAAAACAAAACAAATCAAAAATACTTTTCACACCAACACATTTTCAAAAAGCTTTCGAAAGCATTTTTCAAACACTCTTGAGGACCGATACAAGAGTCGAACTGGAATTTTAAAAGAAACTTTTTTAAACCCACAGTTGAAAAGCAAACAAACCATTTTTGAAAACACAAGTGAGCAAGTATCTAAGAGCCCATGGATAACCATGGATAGAAAGGGTGCTAACACCTTCCCTTTCTATAATCTACCTCTCGAACCGAGAGCAATCTCTATAAGGAATTTTTCTGTGCTTTTGTCCTTTCCATTTGGAGAAAATAAAAGACGGTGGCGACTCTTGCTTCCGCGACATTTCGCGAACCAGCGTTAAACAGTCAGTTCCAGATCCACCGATCACACATAGGATGTACAATCATTCTAACTATAGTGAAATCTCTTTCGTGTTGGAAAGGGGACTGGAGTACTCTCGGATTGTGAGGGGAACCAGGATATATCACCGTGTTCTTTACTTTTCCGCATTTATCGCTTTCATCACCATAATCAGGAAAAGATAAAGATATAAACAAAACCTTCAAACACTTAACCAAAAATTACTACCAAGCATTCTCATAAAATCGAGTAAATTTTTATAAGACCTAATTCACCCCCCTCTTAGGCACTCTGAGACTTACAAGTCGGTGAACCACAATATCGGTATCCAACCCTGGAATATCTTCATAAGACCAGGAAAATATCTCAACATAGTCATGCAGCATCTGAATCAGTCGTTGCTTAACATTAGGCTCCAGATTTTCACCGATCTTGACCTCTTTCTTGTCTATCTCTGTACCCAGATTTACCGTTTCCACAGGCTCCTCATGCGGCTGTATGACCCGCTCTTCCTGAAGTAGCAGTCTAGCAAGTTTACGAGGCACTTCACAATCATCTTCACCTTCTTCTTCGGCTAAGTTGATCGGAATTTCGAAGTTATAACTGGCAGTAGCAGAGTCGTTACCTGTGAGATCCAGAGTGGATGTAGACCTGTATATGTGAGTGTGTGTAAAATAGCTGTTTTGCAATATATAATAAAAGAGAGACAAGGAGCGCAAAATTTGAAATGCAAGAAACGTCCAATGCTTTTATTAATGATATATGTAGATGACACACATAAAGCCCTCATAAATGAAGCCACGGTGCCCCGGGTAAGACACCGGGCCGTAAAGTTTAAAACCTTGTCTGTTACAAATTCAAAACAAAAGTCTTATTACTGGGTAATAAAAGAAATTGGGATGAAGTCCTTTGCCGTCCAATTGCTTAATCCATCATCGGCCGTTGGGTAAATCCAACTATCAAACTCAGACTCTTCAACATCGTCTTCAATGGCATTCACTCCTAAATTGTTGATGAACAAGGGAGGTCTTCCGATCCGTGCACTCCGAACAGACCTTTGAGCTTCTGCAGTGAAACCCAAACCAAATTTGTTAGTCTTATGTGCGAAATCAGGGAGTTGGCCCCAATTTGCACAACCACCTTTCTCGACAACAGCCCGGGCATCCTTGAAGGAAGCCATCTTCATTGGAGGATCTTCAATAACAATTTCAGTTGATGCCAGCGTCTGGGGAACCTCTTCAAAATGTTAAAACGGGGTCTCAATGAACTCCCCATCCATCTCTACATATTGGAAAGAGTTGAGGTGGATCACCATGTACTCCTCTTCTCCTTGCACTGTCACAATTTTCCCTTTCACCGGGTACTTTAGCTTCTGGTGGAGCGTTGAGATTACTGCCCCAGCTTTGTGGATCCACGGGTGACCCAGTAGACAAGAATAAGATGGCCGTATGTCCATCACATAGAATATAGATTCAAAAACCTGAGAACCAACCTTAATTGGAATATCCACTTCTCCGTGTACCATACTCTTAGACCCATCAAAAGCCCTGACTACAATGTTACTTGGTTTTAGCTCCAACCCTTCACAGTCTAACCGGTCTAATGCCTTCTTGGGTAACACATTCAATGAGGACCCCGTATCCACCAATACGTGAGCAAGAGTAGTGCCCATGCATTCAATAGAGACATGCAGGGCATCATTGTGATTCTTCCCCTTAGCAGTCAAGTTGGCGTCGGAGAAACCCAACCCATTATCAGCAGTCAGACTAGCCACGCAATCTTTAAACTGATCAGCTGATGTTTCTTGTGGTATGTGTGCAGTCTTCAGGAAAGCAATCAGAGCCTTGGCATGGGCTTCTGAGCATAGCAACAGAGACAACATAGAGATTTTGGACGGGGTTTGCCCCAGCTTCTCGACTACATTATAGTCGCTCTTTTTGATGATCTTCAAAATTTCCTCCATCTCTTGTCTAGAGGCTTCAACAGTAATCTTCTTTGGTGCCTCCGTCTGGGCAGGATCACCGGCGATCTCTTTGCCCCGAGTATCAACTGACTCAGCAACAGGGGTAAGAATGGGAACTTGAACAGGAACAGTAGCAGGTACACTGGCAGGTGAAATAACAACAGGCTTCCAAACAGTTGGTGGAGAGATCTCATGGGAGAACAGCCTTCTGCTGCGGGTGACTTTACTGGATCCAACAATATTGCTGACGTCAATATCAGCATTCAAATCTTGTTTAACTCCATGATAGTACACGTCAACCCCATAGTGCCATGGGACAGCTTTATCTGATGTATAGGGGATAGGCCCAGGAATGGTGATGATTAACGGTGCAATTCTTGGAATAGATGTAATTCTAATAGGCTTTCTAGAGGAAGCCTTGGAAGAATTGTCGAAAATGGTGATTATAGCAACTTCTTCAGTAGGAACCAAAGGAACAAAAGTCTTCTCAAATAGAATTTCTTTATTATCCATCAGGCGTTGGACACCTGACTTCAAAAGATGGAAACTGGTAGGTAGGACGGAACACATACGGCAACCTTCGACACAGCCTGGAAATAAACCGACTAAAATAAGGTTCTTCTTCACAGTCATCAATGGAGTAACAATGTCTTTCACAGAAACCACAAACGAGTCTTCATCTATAGAATTCACTCCATTCATGGGCATAGGAGCAGTCACAACATTAGGTCTTTCAGGTGCTTCGAACTCAATCTCCTTAGCATCAATCAAGTCCTGTACCTTATTCTTCAAAACCCAACAATCATTCGTATCGTGCCCCAGGCTATAGGAGTGAAAAGCACAGTGGGCGTACGGATTGTACATGGGTGATGTAGTCTTGGGATTCTTCGGGGCCTCCCTCAGATTCACCAAGTTGGTCTTTAATAACTGCGGCAGAATCTGAGATAAAGTCATGCTGAGCTGAGTGAATTGTCTTCGCGGCCTCTCGGCCCTTGGCTGATTGTTGCGTTGAGGAGCAACAACAGGTCTTGATATAACAACCGCATTAACAGCTTGGCGGTGTTCTGGTCTATTATGGCTCTTCGCACTGTAAACTGCGCTTGACTCCTTCTTAAAAGGCTTTTTCTCGGTGCCTAATGAAGCACTGTTCTGTATTTTACCAGATTTGATACCAGCCTCAATTCTTTCCCCAGTCATGATCATCTCTGTAAACCTGGACAAAGAACTTCCAATCAGATGGTTGAAATACGGACCAAACAAGGTCCCCAAAAACATATCCACTAGCTCCCTATCAGCCAAGGGAGGTTGCACTCTTCCAGCAAGGTCCCTCCCCTTCTGAGTGTAGTCTTTGAAACCTTCGCCCGCACCCATAAACATACCCTGGAGTTGGGTACGCGTGGGAGCGAGGTCGGCATTGTATTGGTACTGCTTGTAGAAAGCAGCAGCCAAATATTCCTAATTATGGATACTAGCTCCTTCCAGCTGGTAAAACCATTCAAGCTGAGTCCCTGAGAGACTGTCTTGAAAGAAGTGGATCCAGAGGTTCTTATCAGCGGTGTATGGCTGAATCTTCGTAACATACGAACGAAGGTCCAGTTTTGGGCATGAAACCCCGTCGTATTTAGCAAAGGCTGGTGCTTTGAACTTGTGGGGAATCACCACCCCAGATGACAGACCCAAGTCTCCAAAGTCCAGACCAGGCACTTTCTGAACTTCCATCGTGCTCAACCGGTCTTCCAGTTGCTTATATCTATCCTCAGCCGGAGGATACTAGTCTTCGTCAAAGTCGGTCTCGTTGTCTGAAACTATTGGGCTAGGAGTCCTCCTTTCTTCCTGATTATCTCCCCCTCCAGATGAGTGGGTCAAATCAACCTCTTCTCGCAAATACTTTTTGAATCTGTGACCCATATTAAATAAGACTGTCTTCTTCTTCTTCTTCTTCTTCTCTTTCAAGATAAGGGTCTTTAGATCTTGCCGACCCTTAGCCAGGTTCATGAACAATTCCTAGAACTGGGCGTTTTGAGCTTGTAGAGCCTTGATTACTTGTTCAGTTGATGTTTCAGAAGACATGATGCTGAAATAAACAGCGAAGAAGATAAGAGACCTGTAATGGGTACATGTGATGAGGTGCATGGAATGAAATGCGTATGATATGATTTCAAAGACGTCGAGAGATTCAAATTCGTAAACCAAAATGAAACACACTTTTATCGGATAAACATTGAATTCAATTGTTCAACAAATGCCTCTAAGGCGTTACAAAAAGGAAATACTGAAAAGTAAAGCAAAACTAAAAATAATCAAAAAGACAATCAGTGCTCCCGTGTTCGTTTCCTGTCGATGCGGACATAGTCATTGAAGATCTTCTTATTCTCCTATTGCCTTGTCAACTTTTGAATCTTCTGCTCTTGCTCGTGATACTTTTCTCTGTAAGTATCGTGCTCTTCTCTCAACTGCATCCACGGTCTCTTTAATGCCCCTATGTCAGTAGGCATGTATAGATGGAGGATGGTAGGAGGAACCCCTTCTTCATCAACAACTTCAACAATTATAGGCAAGACGGCTTTGTACGGCATTCCCAACTTTTGGGCACGGATTCGAACCCATCAGAGATATGGCTCCATTGGAAGAGAAGTCTTCGCACCCAGCTCGTGCGGATCAGACCTATGTACCCTATCCCAAGCTCGTATGAACCTGCGGCGTTGCTCATCACTATCCCCTTGGAAGTCAAAGACAATACTCAGCATCAGCAACTCATGAGGTCCTTCCCTCCTAGCTCGCCCAAATTGACGTAAGGCCAAACACGGATTATAGGTGATTCCTCCATGGGTTCCTAGTAGTGGAACATTGGGGTATTCCCCACAACGATCAATAATAGCCACATCTTCCATGCCCTTGATAGTCCAAATGATGTCATTATGAGAGAGAGACATAATCCTATAGGCCCAACCCATGCCTTCCTTGTTCTTCAAAACTGATTTGGGGAGGTGAGAAATAAACCACCTCGCCAGCAATGGTGCACAACACATAAGGGTTCCCCATTTCCGAGCAGTACATGCATAAAGAGAGTGCAAAATTTCACCCAAGAGAGTGGGCACAGGATTACCGGACATGAAAATCTTCATTGCATTCACGTCGACGAAGGAATCTGAGTTAGGAAACAACACCAAACCATATATGAGAAGATCCAGAATGTCTTCAAACTCTTGGAAGTCTAGACTGTCCCAGAACTGATTAGCCTTACCAACCAAGAACTTAGTTAAAAAGCCTTTTGTCCCACTTATAGTCTCCCAATTAGACATTACCTCAGCCTTTGTCAGATGGAGGGCTGAAGCAATCTCTTCTGGCCTAAGGACTTTCTCCCAACCTGTGAACGGGGTCTGCTCCAGAATAGAGATACCAAGTAGATCAGAGAACTCTTCCAAGCTAGGGACCAACTGGTAGTCCGGAAAAGTAAAGAAATGGTACAGTGGATCAAAGAACTGAACTAAGACACTCATCATCTGTTCATCCATCTTGAAGGTGACCAAACCAAGGAGGTGCCCATGTTTTCTGATAAAGGAGGAAGTATCTGGAACCTTTTCAACCAATTCCTTAAGCTGAGTGGGAATCTGGACAAAGTTGATCCGAATAGTGTTTATACGCATGGGTGCCATGACCTGCAAAACAGAACAAAGATGAATCCCCTCTGTCTTTGAAATGGGTTAGTCCAATGCAAGATGCATGCAATGTCATGATGTCATGATGTCATGATGTCATGATAGAAACACATCATAAGTATTCACAGATAGCAAACATGGTGAGGGCAAACAAGTCACACAAATAGCCCTTAGATTTCAGGCTGGCAAGGAGTCTAGGTACTACCCTTTTTCAGTTCAGTTGGTTCAAACATGTCCTAAAAATAGTAATCGGGTTCTAGAGGATCTCAATATAACTGACCACCCTCAATCGGTCATAATTCCAGTTTAGCAACCTTTTCTTGAAGCCGGAATCATCGCGAGAGTTTAGTCTCAATGAGTGTAGCATACTACTACTGTTCTATGGCCAACTTGGTCAATTATATGTGCTAAGGTCAGTTGGTGCTTAATGACCCCTTAGCAGACCCATATTCTCCTTTTTGCGCCACAAGGGATATCAGTACATACTAAAGTGCCACACCAACGTAGCTACTGCTTCAACCGTATCAGTCTACGCCGTACAGTTCCCTCACAGTTTATTGCTACTTACCTAAAGGTGCCCCCCAGATTCGGGTTAGGATCTATAATAACTTTGATTCAAGCCCACAAAGATAAAGCATACAAATCAAGCAATTGAAAACATTATGAACTATTCCTAAGGTACACCCCACTTATTCTTTTCCTCAGCAGAGTCGCCAGTTCTGTGATACAGTGGGAAGAACTGACTGTTTTTTGGAATACTGGTTTGCGTTTTGTGTTTGTTTTCGTAAAATGTCGCAGTAAGCAAGAGTCATCACCTACTTTTATTTTATTCAACAAAGAAAGGAAAAAAGCACAGAAAAATTCCTTTTTCGAGATATTTCTCGGGTTCGGGGGGTAGATTATAGAAAGGGAAGGTGTTAGCACCCTTTCTATCTGTGGTTATCCACGGGCTCTTAGGAACTTCCTCAATTGTTTTCAAAAATTTCTTTCTTTGTGCTTGTGGGTTTGAAAAAATTTTTGTTTTAAAACTTCGATTTAACTCTTGCTTCTGTCCTCAAGAGTGTAATGAAGTGTTTTGAAAACTTTGTTCGAAAATGAGTGTAAGTGTGAAAAGTTTTGTTTTTGAAAGAGCAAGTACCTAAGAACCATCTACCTACTCGAAGAAGGAATCGTTCTATGCTAATTTCCTTTAGACAATGCTATCCCATTATTCATGAGTAGGTAGCACCGCCGTTGGAGTTTGAGGGTCAATTCGAATGAGGGACATATGGTCACCAAAGCAATGGTAGGACGCCTTAGCGGTAACCCTAATGTCTTAGATCATTTGTTTGAGGCAACAATATCCGAGGAAACTGTTTCGAGGCAACTATGATCTTTTAGACAAGAGGGCGACCTCTAAAACGACCTATACTCAATGACCGTGTACGAAGGCAACCAAGTGGGGTGTACCCTAAGAGTGCGCATGTGCGAGTGTGTCATTTTTAGTTATTTTTATCTTTGTACATGTTAAAGGTGATCTAATTTTATTTTTAGATTAACATTCAATCTTGTCATGCGAACCCTATTATCAAACATCTAGCAGTTATAATTTGCGAAAATAAAATGCGGAATTTAAATTACAAGGCGTCGGATATTTACATCGCCAAAGACAAACCCTTTGAAAAATAAAATAAAGCGATAAAAATAATCAAATGGTCCTAATTAACTATTACAATCCGGAAACAGGTACATTATTGGATAAAAATAAATAACGCGTGCGGGAAATTAGATAGAGTGTGAATTTTAGGGTTTTGACCCTTTTGGTTAAAAACATGTCTTTTTGATTTTTTTTATTTGAGAAAAGAAATTAATTCCTAAATTAATTATAAAATAAATTAATTAATGAAGAAAATAAATTAATGATATCTTTTTGGATTTTTGTTATTTTAAGAAAGAAAATAAAATTATTGAATTAGTGGTTGAATCTAATTAAATCTAATTAATTAAAATTATTTACAAAAATGGATTAAAGTTTTCTAATTAAAAAAAAACATAATTAATTAATAAATTTATTAAGAAAAAGAAAAGTTTAAAATTTGATTGAAATAAAAAATATTTATTGTGATTTTATTTGATGAAAAAAGAATTTTTGATTGGTTTAGAAAATTAAATAAATGAAATAAAACAATTAATAAAAACAAAACAAAATAAATAAAAGAGAGGAGTGTTGGGCCTGATTTGAGGTGTTGATAGCAATTCTTTGCTGACCCATTTGGACTTTTTCTGATCCAGTATGCGCATGTTGACTTGGCTCATGGTGGACCTCCAGCTTTTTGACCACCACATCTGGCCTTTGGCCATTTGGCATTTGGATGGGAGAGGGGGTATGGTGTACTGCAAGCCAGCGTATGCATGTGATAACCAGAAAAGAAAAATTATTGAGAAAGTGGGGGACCTGGGATTCGAACCCAGGTCCTAAAGGAGAATGCATTACACGTTTGCCACTACACCACGCTGCTTCATTTGTTATATTAACACAAATTAATTATAATATAATAAAACAAGAATTATTGGTCAGAAAAAAAATAAAACGCACCAAGAATTAAAATGGCCAGTGGACTGAGGACACCTCATCGTCCCTGTCCTCAGACCTGTAAAAAAAATACATGCGGATTTGAATCCGCAGCTTTAAGCGCAAGCCTATTCTAAAATTCTCTCCAGGCCATATAAATCCATTCCAAGAACATGGTTCAATTCGTCATGGCCTCCTGATCAAAACCATGTTCTTCTTGAGTCTCAATTTTACCTGAAACAAAAGTCCTTAAAAACAACAACAAAACCCTAGCCATGGCGTTTTGCAAAACAGGTCATATGAATGAAATTAAATGATGAAGAAAGTTTGGAAATGTTCTTCTGATTATGAATGTGCCATTAGTTTTCTCAAATGATGCAAGAACAAGTCAAATCGAATTCAAGAACAGGGCTATGTTACGTGAGACTTACAGTGCGTTTGGAAGCCTGAGGATGCATGGTTTTGATCGAGTTATCTTGTATAAACGTCCAGGAATCAATTGGGACAGGTCTTGATCCTTGAAAACGCCTCTAACCTGGATTTTGATCTCTCACTTTTTTGAGAATTTTTGCACTTTTGTGTTGCCTCTTCCAACACTTGCCAACCCTTATTTCCTATCCTTTGCTTCCTTATGTAATATGTACTGCATTAGGGTAAGAATCATGGTCCAAATCTCTCCATATCAATGCACATGAATTGGATTTGATTCCACCATTAAAACCTTCCAAATTTGATTCATTTCAATCTTTTTGCACATGATTTGATTTGATACGAATTTGATGGTGATGCTAGCTATGAACAAAGCCTAAAACAATAAAAAAATCATGAGTTATTAATTCTATGGATTTTATATGATTTTATTTGTTTAAAAATAAATAAATTCAAATAAAAATAAAATTAAATAATAAAAATGAGATATGGGCACATGGATGGAGATAGGGCACGTGGGAAATGATGCAAACTCAAATCAAGTGAAAAAGAATGGGCCCATTTGACAAAATTTGAAGTTTTTGGGATAGTTAACTTTTGGCAATTTTGCAATAAAGTATAACTTCAACAATGCATAACTTCTTCAATTTTAAACTTTTGGAAGTGTTCTTTGACTTTTTGGAAAGCTTGAGATGTCCTATAATCATCCCTTTTTGTCTCATCCCATTTTCATATTCCATGCCCAAGTTATAAGCTTTGACAAAAAAAGTGTTTTTGTTGACTTTTAAAAATGACCTATAATGTCCAAATTCATAACTTCTTGTGAGTACATTTTTTGATCTTGGGGTATGAAGATGGATTATTGGAAATTGCATCCTCTTCAAAATGAGCTTTGATGGGTCATTTATCATAAAGTATGAGAAAGTTATGCTTGGTCAAAGTTGAGTTAACTTTTCCTACAAAACCCTAATTTAGCAACTTTTGAGTCTTGATGAATTTTGAGCAATCCTTGATGAATCATGATCAACCCTTGATGAAATGATGAAATATCCTTCAAAATGAGAATGTTGACAAAAAATCTTGAAGTTTGACGGTATGTAGGTCACAGTTGACTTTTGCCCTAGCATAGTCGATTTTTGGACCTTTGAGCAATTGACTGAGCAAACTTCCTCTGCAAGGCTTGAAACTTGACATGGATGATCTTGAGAACATATTAGGACATTGTGGAACACTTGTGGAAAATATTTGGGGTAGACTGCCTTAGGAGATAGCTTGTCTGACCAACTCTTGAGCAACCTTGAGCCAGTTTGAGATTTTTCTTGCAATGTTTTGAGAAATATGGGAGGGAAAATTTTGGGGTACAACACCATCAACCAAGCTCGTATAAAACTTTGGAGGAAACCTTGATCGTCGCTCTCGTAGTCGAATACCACTCCTTGGATGAGCATCTCATGAGGACCATCCCTTTTGACATAACCAAACTGGCGTAATTCTAAGCAAGGGTTGTAAGTGATACCTCCCCTAATGCCAAGAAAAGGGACATTAGGTAATTCCCCAAAATGGTCTAGGATAGTAGCATTCTCCAAGGATCTAGAACAAGAATGGATATATGAATGCCTGAGCGTCATCAACCTATGGGACCACCTCAAACCTTGCTCGTTCTTCAACACAGATCGGGGAATATGCGAAATAAACCATCTTGCCAAGAGAGGAGTGAAACACATGAGGGCTCCTCTCTTCCTTATAGTGAGAGTTTGGAGAGAATGTAGGATATCTCCCAACAAAGTAGGCACTGGATTGTGAGACATGAAGATTTTGATAGCATTTACATCTATGAGTTGGTCAGGGTTTGAAAACAAAACCATCCCATAGATGAGAAGGGCCAAGGTTTCTTCAAAAGCTCCTAAGTCCAAAGAGTTCTAAAAATATTGAGCTTTCTAGAACAAGAACTTGGCTAAGAAACCTTTGACATCACTCCTTGTTTCCCAATTAATTGTGATATCAGATTTTTACAAGTGTAGTGCTCGGGCAATCTCTTCATGCCTTGGATATCTTTCCGTACCTTTGAAATGTATTTGATTGAGAATAGAAATCCTCAAGAGTTGAGAGAATTCCTCCATAGTAGGCACAAGTTGATAGTCGGAAAAGGTGAAACAATGGTGTAGGGGATCAAAGAACTGGAAAAACACCTTCATCATATCTTCATTTGTGCTAGAGGTAACCAAGTTTAGGAGGCAACCATGTATTTCGGTAAATGAAGAGTTCTCAGGGACCCTTGATGCTAGCTCTTTGAGTTGAGAAGGAATTCTTACGAGATTTACTTGAATGGTTTTCCTGCGAATAGAAGCCATGTCCTACAAAACAAAACAAAGATAAATCCCAATAATCCTTGAAATGGTTAGTGATAATGAGTATGATGTTATGATGTTTATGATGTTATGTACAAGTAAGCATATACACATAAGACAAAAAATTCCTTAGATTTAGGCTTGCATGGAGTATCATAGGTAAGTACCTTCTTGATGTTTAGTTGGCTCAAAACCTGTCCTTGAAATAGTAAACCGGTTCTAAGGGATCTCAATATCACTAATCTTTCTTGTCGGGCATGGTTTCAGCGCAAGCCTCTTTCACAGTGACCAAAATATCCCGAGAAGTCAAACCTCAATGAGTGTAGTATCGAGTATCAACCAACTTCGGACTGCACCAAAGCCGGTTATCTCAGTACTTCCTAATGGCCTAAGTTGGTCAAGTAAAGGTTCTAAAGTCAGTTAGTGCTTAATGACACCACATAGAGGCCCCGTATTCTCCTTGACTATTCAAGGGATACCTGTACCCATAAATGTGTCACACTAATGTAGGTATTTCTTAGACCATGTCGGTATACCCCACACAGTTTTCACAATTTATTGCTACTTACCTATAAAGTATCCCAAACCCGGGTAGAGGATTAGAACAAGCCCAAACAAGGAACCAAAATGTAAATCAAACAAATCAAACAATGAAAGCAAATAAAGGTGATCTAGCCCTAAGGTAACACCACTTTTAAGTTTTTCCCCAACAGAGTCTCCAGTTATGTGATACGGTGGGAGAACTGACTTGGGTGTTTTGCGTTTTATCGCAAATGTTGCGGTTAGCAAGAGTTGCCACCGACTTTTATTTTATCCAAAAGGAAAGGCTCAAAAGAACAGGAAATACCTTTGAGATTATTTCTTGAGTTCGGGGGGTAAATTATGAAAAGGGAAGGTGTTAGCACCCTTTTCATCCATAGTTATGTATGGGCTCTTAGTTGCTTGCTAGATCACTTGCTTTTGTTTGAAAATGTGTTTTGTGTGGTTTTATAAAGTATTGTGAAAAGGCGCCTTCGTTTAGGCAAACTTTGTAATAGTTCTCATTCGTAAGAACGTATACAAAGTGTTTGACTTTTGAAAATGTTTCATGTTTGGAAAATGTTTTTGAAAGTGTTTTTTGAAAGTGTTTGGTGTTTGTTTTGAAAATAAGCAATGTGTTTGATTTGAAAGTGAGCAAGCAACTAGGAACAATCTACCTACTCAAAATTCTTTGTTAATTTCTTCCTTTCCTTTGATATTTCTATCTTACCATTGATTGATAAGAAGCCTTATCTTTGGATGTAAAGGGACGGGCATGGGTCATCGTATATCCATGATAGCAATGTTGTGAGATATATTAGCATTTCTCTTTGAGGGACTATGATCATTTTGAAAGGCAACATTGATAGCATCATCGAGGGACTATGATCTTGTATTTTTGATTGCTTTTTACTAAGATACCCCACATGCATAACATGGACATTTTTGTAAGAAAACAAACTGGAATTACCCTAAGGGTGCAAGTGTGTTTGATTTACATGCATTGTTTTTGTCTTGAATTAGGGTTTGTTACTTGTTGGTTTTATCTTTCCAAACAAACCCTAATTACGAGCATTTATATAAAATGATAAATTGCGGAAAGTAAAATTACTAAGCTATTACATCATTAGGGGAGGGGGTGTACAAATTTACAAATGGGGATTTTGCAAACAGGGACATGGATGAATTGTATTTGATGTAAGGAAGCTTTGAAAATTGTTTCGAGGGAAAACACACGATGGAAATAGAAGATACAAGTTCAAGGTCAGAATCTGCACAAATATGGAGTTTGTGTGCAATTTCTGGCTAGAGGTAGTTTGGGAGAGCTTTCAGGCTTGCAAAATCGTGTGTTAGGTTGTGTAATAGTGTCTCAATTTATAGGAAAAGGTTTTAAGAGCTTGGAGTGATCAGAAGTACAATTTCACATGTTATGGTTCTTTGGATTGTTTTCGAAGTAAGCTTGAAACACATTGTCCCAATGCATAGTACAAGGCTATCTAGAGTGGTTACAAGCTTTAAACATGTTTATCTGACTTTGTATGTTAAGTGTTGCCTTTCTTCCTAAAATGGTATTAAGCATGGGAAATGCATTGAATTCTTGGATTAAAGCTTCTAGCAGCTGTGAAAAACATTAAATATGGAGTGAAAAACAAGTTTGAGGCCTGCAAAGCAAAGATTGTGCAGCCTAGCATTGAAATTGAATCATGTGTTCATCAAGAAATAACTTGTAATTCAAGAATGAAACCCTAAATTCTTGCCTTCGATTCTTCTTGATCAAGTATGATCTCAATGAGTTCCTGGACATTATAGAAAGCTTTTAACATCCTCTACAAGCTCTATGTTGGATATTTTTTAAAATTCATCTTGGAACTATGTGAAAAATTTCCATGAAGTTAGGTCAAAATCCTGCCTAAACTAGGGCAAAATTTCACTAAATTTCCAAGTTTCATGAACATGTCTTCTCAAAATCATAACTTGAAATCCATGAATTTCTAGAAGAGGTTATGTTCTATAACTTTCATGTTGGAATTTACCTTTGAATCATCTTTCATTATGGTGAAAATTTGGCTCAAAGTTATGAAAAAATATGAATTTTCCAACACAAAAAAATTTCTAAGTTTAGAAATTTTGACTTTTCAAAATGAAATATTGACTTTTTGATTTCTTAATGAAAAAGTTTCATATTTTGACATGTTTTGATAAATTTTGATCTTTGATACTTAATTTTGACCAAAAAGTCAAAGTTTGACTTTTCAGTGTACAGTTGACTTTTCATCACTTGACTGAAATTCAATTGTCAACCAATTGATCATGAGAGATGTTTTGAGACATTCCATTAGGTTAAAATGAAGCATTTGAAACCTTGAGATCATGTCTCAAACCAACAAGTCATTTGCTAGGTCAAAAATCAGAAATTGCACCTTCTTAGTCAAAACCCTAATTTTGGCCAATTTGCCCTTTTGATGATCTGATCAATTTTCTTGAGGAATTGTGATCCAAACTTGATCAAATGATATATATGAGTTCATCATGTTGATATGGATAAAAAATTATGAAGTTTGACTGTAAATTGACCACAATTGACGTTTTCCCCAATACAGTTGCTTTTAGGTCATCTGATCAATTGACTGAGCAAAAATGTGATCCAAGACCATAAATTTGACATTAGAAAACTTGAGGGTCCAAAATTATCCATGAAAGTCATATGGGGAATTAAAAGTCCATTTGTCCTTGTGCAAACTCAAACCCTAATTTCCAGTCATCAGTGCTTGAGGAGATGTCTTGAGCTGATCAAACCTTGTGTAGTCTTGAACCAAGGGAGATCTTGTGAGAGATCACTTATGAAATGAGAGGGCATATTTTTGGGTGCAACACTAACCATACAAATTCCATCAAGAATCGTGACCTATATTGATCCATAGAAGTCCAGTTTCCGAGCTCTACAACTTAACTTCAATAGGTAGATTTCTCCATCAATTCTTCCAAACTTTGATATCATTGTGAAGCTCTCATTTCCCTTCTTCTAGTCACAACAATTGCTTTTAACTGGAAACACATTTTAACCATGAAATTTCAAATCCCTTTTCAAAACTTCTCTTCCAAATTGCTTGAGTTACAGTTTATATAAATTTTTCGTGAAGGTGTGGTTGGCTTTGTCTCGATGAGACGAAGCGAATGGCATAGGTCTCGTGCTCTAATTTTACAGTTTGAGTGACCTGGTTTTGAGACTGGCTGGAGGTTGAAGATGACCAACGTGTCATCTTCCAAACAATGATGTCGTGCCATTTGTTTTTTTTTTTTATTTCTTATTTTATATTGAATCTTATGCTTTATTCAGTAATGACCATGATATGCACAGCGCGCCAGATCCCTTGGATTTGATTACTAACGTGTTTTGACTCTCATCCATTGGTCCACATATTTTTGGTTTTTATTTTATTTTCTGATTTTTATATTTAATTGTTTTAAACTTCAAAAAATCATAGCAAATTCATTTTAAGTCCAAAAAATTTGAAATACTTATGAAAAATATTTTTGATTTTTCACTTTCTGATTTTTATTTTTTTACAATTTTATTTTGTGTTTTGATATTTTTTTATCAATTTTCACTTTATTTGAATTGTTTTAAATGTTTAAAAATACTTTTATGCGTTTTTAAATTCTAAAAAAAAATGGAATGATCCAATGATATTGTGACAAATATTGGTGACCTCATTTATTTTTTATTTTTGACTTTGTTATTTTTTTATCATTTTTGGTTTATTTTACTCATTTCTTTTAATTTTAAAAATAGTTTCTGACTTTAAAAAACTTACCAAAAATTTTATAAAAATATTTGAGTTCATTACTGATTTTTCTATAGTCTTACTTATTATTTTGTATTAATTTGAACATAGTTAATATTTTTCTCTCTTATTTCTATTTTAAAACCTTTTTTTAATGTATATATTAAATATAATATTATTTTGTGATTATTTTCTGCCTGATCTTGGGTTAAATTTTTGATCATGAACTTTATTAACATCACTGGATCCATGGGGTTGAGTCTAACTCCATAAAAATGGATGAATGATTTTAATAATAGTTTTATTAAATTTTAATTCAAATGTGGTTTGTATATTCTTTCTCACCCCTCTTCATCTTATCCCTTTCCTATTGTACTAAGTGTTATTGGAGCATGATCTCTATATCATGTCTCAAAATAAATGGTGCATAGATTGCTATTGATCGGCTTTAAAATAGGTGTGACTTCTATATAGGTCCACTTACGATTGCTTAACATAGCGCTAAATTTTGTCTCGATTTGAATAAATGATCATTCGTGGCCCAAGCCTATGTTTGCAAGCCTATGTTTGCAAGCCCACGTATGTTAATTTGATCTCTTTGATCCAGTAACCTTGAGATTCATTATGTGGAGGCTTTGGTTCTACCAATCCTCTAAGGATCTACATCACTTTTGGTCAACGAGGATCACTTAAACATCGTTGATCATTAAATTTTACTCTTGAGGATTCCAAAATGGATAATATACTTGACAAAGAGCAAATGCAACTTGTTGTGTAGAGGCTTTGGTTCTACCAATCCTATAATGAGTTCTAAATGCAAGATTCAAGATGGTCATCCAACTAACCATTAATTGTTGACAATTGATTTTATGTTTTTACTTTATGCTTTATTTTATGCCCTTTACTTTATGCACCATTTATTTTTAGCATTACATTTCATGCTATTTTCATCTTTGCTCACTTGAGTATTTACTTTCTTATCATTTTTATTTTGCTCACTTGAGCTTTTCTTTTCTTTTGAAGACACCTAATAATCAACATGAATCATAAAAAGCTTTAATGATACATGAAATATTTGGTTAGTATCCTTGGCATTATGGAGTATTGGACTTCTTGGACTTAGGATTATAAACCTTGGCCTATGTTGTAGACCTTGTGACCTTAATTGATATTTTGTATGGAGTTCTTGAGGTTTACCTCAAGACATTGGGTTGTTTGTTTGTTTTGTGTGCAGGTTATTGTGATTACACACTTTGTTTGTAATCTGGAATTCACCCGTATACAGCCGTTACTCTGCCCAATTTATGTGAAGACTTAATACATTTGAAGATTGGTTCTATCAAGAGGTCTAGTGTCTTTACTTTCTTGGTTTCAATCCAAAGAATGGGAATTCTATCTTGACTCATAATGTCAAGTATTTGCTTCTTGTTGGTTAGATGGTTCTTATACCTAGCTTTTACCTTATGCTTTAGGATAGTCTCTTCTTCTCCTCCCATCTTCTTTAATTTCAAAAATCTTCTCCCTCCTTTTTAAAACTCTTCTTATTTTTTAAACTTGAATTACTTTCATAATAAACTTGGACTTATGTCCATGCATTTCCAAAACATTTTCATAAATAAACTTCAATCAACTTAATAATACCTTGACATTTTTTTGTGAGAAGACTAAAAGTCAATCAATCTCATTTCAAACCATTTTGCCATTTTGGCTTTTACTTTAAACTTTTCTCAAAATATTAGACTCTTGTCAATCCTTGTAGTGATGCAAACAACTATACTTCTACAATATGTAGTGAAGTGAGATATTTTCCACTTGGGTGTTAAGTGAGGCATTGTTGATTTTAAAATCCAAGCCATATCCTCTACTTTGAGATGATGCAAATTGTTGTACCCCAAAATTTGCCCTCTCAATTTTCAAGGCCTTTCTTACAAGGATTCTCAAGGTTCAAGCTTGCACAAGTGCATTGGGATTTTCCAGTACCAAAATTAAAAGGAAACTGTCAAAAATGGAGAAAACAGATAAAAATAACATTTTGACAAATTTGGTGGAAAACATGTCTCCTTCGATTCAGCATACTTTGATTGACTCTTGGCCTCTTTCGATTGCTCAAAATGGCTACTAGCGTGCCTCTTTCGAATCTGGACTTTTTCCCTCATGTATGCCTCTTTCGAATCTGGACTTTTTGCCTCATGTATGCCTCTTTCGAACCTGGACATTTGGCCTCCTGTATGCCTCTTTCGAATGCAACTTGGGTACATCCTTCGTTTGGATTGGAAACATCCTTCGATTCAACCTTTCGATTGGACAAGCGTGCTGCCTGCATGGTTGGAATCGAAGGCCATGACCTACTGGCCACACATGCCCCTGCAAGGAAACCCTTTTTGATTCACCAAGCGTGCTGCCTACAAGCCTATTTTGATTGGGACAAGTACCTGCGTGCAAGCCTGCTTCGATTTGGATAAGTTTACTGCCTACAAACATGCTTCGATTGGGAAATATTGCTTCCTTCGAACACGGAATTTCGATTTGAAAGTATGCTTCCTTCGAGCATGAACTTTCGACTGGGCAATATCTTCCTACGCATTAGCTTGTTTCGACCACAAGCTTCGACTGAGGCAAACGCTTCCTTCAAACAGATGGGCTTCGACCTCACTCTTGCATTCAACTCAATACCAAGTTTCGTTTGCCAGGCTGTGTTACGTCCAAATCTTTACATAGTCAGAAGCTTGTACAAAGGTTTTAAACTTTATCTGTTGGATACTGCTATTCTTGGTTAAAGGCTACTTACTCTTTCTCTTCATATAAAGTACCTATATCACAAAAACAGCTTTCCATCTGAATTCAGTCTAAGTACAAGCAATGTCAGAGGCATAAGTCACATCTCCTGCACCCCCCTACTGCTGCTGCCAACAGGCCCCCCCACATGTACTGTCACGCCACATTATTTTTATTATTCTTTGCAAGCTGGCTGTGGATGAACATGTCCATTCCTTCTCTATAAATACAGGAACTTTTGCAAAGCTAAGGAGGACTTTGAAGCCAGAGGAACGAATCTGTAGAAAATTGTTCTCAACACAACAAAAAATCTCAAGTTCATCAACACTTGAGAAATCAAAAATATCCAGAATCCAAACACTTGTTTCCTTAGAACCTGAAACATCCATACACCTTGTTACCCTTCGAATCCAGTAGGAAGAACCTCACACTTGTTCTTCTCTGTTGAATCCAGTATCAAGGACATAACCCCTGGTTTCTCCCTCCGAATCCAGAAGCATTCAAGGAGACCACTTAAAGGCCCAACACACGTTCCAGCCTGAAGCAAGGTAAGTTATTCTTACCTTTGAGCTTTTCGTTTCATGGCATGACATGTAAATATTCTTGTTTGTTCCAAGCATGTACATACTGCTGTTCCTTTCGTTTCCACCCTCTTAACATGTTTCGTTTTGCTTTCTGTTTACCTGAACTAGTTTTAATTATTAAACTCTTTGAAAGATAAATACTAGCATGGCCTTAGGCCATGTTTCCATTTAATGCTTGAAATGAAAGAAACAGGAGACAAGAGTATGAAACGAAACCTTTGGTTTTCACACTGACTTCCAGGCCCAGCCAGAGACACGCTCACACTGACTTCACTGGCCCAATCGAAGAAGGCAACAAGGCAGAAAGGCCCCAGTCGAAGGATACAACTTGATGCTGCCTTCGCCCAATCGATGGACAGGACTTCGCCCCTGCCAAGGCCCAATCGAAAGACGCGACTTTGCTGGTGCTAGCCCCAATCGAAGGAGGCCAGCAGAATTCCAATCGAAGGCTGCTAGTCCCAATCGAAGGATGCCACTGCCTGGATCGAAAGACACTCTTTTTATTTATTTTTATCTTATTTTTTGCCTTTATATTTCTATGCACTTCAGTATGGTTTTAATAGTGTAGGATTTATTTTTTGCACCTTTTTTATTGCTTTATACAAATGCTAGTAAATAGGTGTGCATGGCAAGATAAAACCAACAAATAGACCACCAAAAAAATCAAATACAAATGCATGCAATCAAACACACTTTACACACATGCACCCTTAGGGTAATCTCACTTGTTGCCTATCGGAAAATAGTCATGTCCCTCGAACATGGGCGTTTTAGCAAAAGACCCTCGATAAAAAGATAGTAGTCCCTCGATGACCCTCGATGTTGCCTTCGGTAAACGATCTAGTCCCTAAAACGACATTGCTAAAACGTCCTATATGTTGCCTTCTATGACTATACAAACGTCCCGTGCCTGTCCTGTTCACATCCTAACACAAGGTTGTTCACCAAATACAATGGTGAAACAACACTGTTAAAAGGGTTAAAAACATGAGAAAGATCTTTAAGTAACATAAGGTAGACAACTCTTAGTTACTTGATCAAACTTGCAAAACCTCCTTGCCATTTTTTCTAACACACATCTCAACACAATTTCAAAACAAACTTTCAAAAACATTGAAACATCTTTTCAAAGAGACAAACACCTTTGTAAAACATTCAAACAAATTGTTACAAAGGTTGCCTAGACAAGGCATCTTTTTTAAAACATTTTCAAAACCACACACACAAAACACCAATTCAAGCAATTGAAAAACAAAGGCAAGTGATCTAAAACAAGTAACTAAGAGCCCATGGATAACCATGGATGAAAAGGGTGCTAGCACCTTCCCTTTTCATAATCTACCCCCCGAACCCACGAAAACATCTCAAAGGTCTTTCCTGTGCTTTTTGACCTTTCCTTAGGATAAAATAAAAAGTCGGTGGTGACTCATGCTAAACCGAACATTTGCGAACACAAACACAAATCCCAAGTCAGTTCTCCCACCGTATCACAGAACTGGCGACTCTGCTGGGGACATTTTTAAAAGTGGGGTTACCTTAGGGTTTTAGATCACCTTTACATGCTTGCTTTGTTTGCTTTGATTGCTTTACTTTTTGGGTTCCTTGTTTGGGTTTGTTGTAAATCCTACACCCGGATTTGGGGGCACCTTTTTAGGTAAATAGCAATAAACTGTGAGGGAACTGTGCGGGGTATACCGACATGGTTGAAGCAGTAGCTATGTTAGTGTGACATATTTGTGGGTACCGGTAGCCCTTGAGTATTCAAGGAGAATACGGGGCCGCTGAGTGATGTCATGAAGCACTAACGAACTCTTAGAACCTTACTTGACCATCTTGGCCTTTTTAGGGGTAGTGAGATGACCGACTTTGGTACAGTCCGAAGTTTGTAGATACTCGATACTACACTCATTGAGGGTTGTTTTCTTGGGATATTTTGGTCGCCAGTTAAGTGGCTAAACTAAAACAATGAACACAGAAAATAATCCAGTGATATTGAGCTCCTTAGAACCCGGTTTTTATTTTAGGACAGGTTGAGCCAACTAACTTCAAGAGGGTACTTACCTACAAACCCCATGCAAGCCTAAGCCTAAGGACTTGTCTGCTTTGTGTGAATATGATTACCTGTATATACACTTGCTTACTTTTGCATACATGTACATAACATCATAACATCATACCATAGCATTTTTTTCAATAACCATTTCAAGGATCTCGAGGGTCTTTTGATACAGGGGCACGTTGAACCAGACATCTACCAAAAGGCAAGAGGGTTTTCCTCTAAACAAACACCGTCAAAGACCAAGTGCAACAACTTGAATCAGGGGCTATGACCCACTTGACATGGTGAGCTTAATTCTCGTGGAAAGGCATTCACTGGTACAGGGTTCTCCAATCAAAGATGTTGATCAAAATTTGACCTCTAACATTTTCTTATGTTTACGCCGCGAGATCCTTGAAAACATGCATCCACATACCATGCATCATATCATGACAGGTTTCTCCCATACAGGTCTCCTTATCTTCCTACTGTTTATTTCAGTAAGATGGATATGGAACAAACGGTGAAAGATCTCCAAGCTCAAAACGCTCAATTCCAACAAATGCTTCTGGCTATGGGTAAAGGTAAAGAGGACCTGAAAGCTCTCCTTCTCAAAGACAAGAAGAAGAAGTCCAAGAAGGCAGGGCGTCCTGAACTTGAGAAGAAGACCTAAAACCCCATCTCTTTCAACTCCATCCAACATAGGGGATAGTCTTGAAGAAGACCACAATTTGGAGATTGATGAAGTTGAAGCAGTTGGAGGATCTCCTCAGTGCTATGGAGATTCAACAAGTACCTGGCTTGGATTTAGGAGACATGGGTTTAGTTTCTGGATTAGTCATCCCTCCAAAGTTCAAAGTCCCTACCTTTGCCCTATACGATGGAGTCTCTTGCCCTAAGATGCACCTAAAGTCTTATGTCCGAAAGATTCAACCATACACAATTGATCCGAAGCTTTGGATCCATTTCTTCCAAGAAAGACTAGTAGGGACTCAACTCGAATGGTTCTATCAGTTGGAGAGTTATCGCATCCACACCTGGGAGGATTTGGCTGTTGCTTTCTACAAACAATATCAGTACAACGCTGATCTTGCACCAACTCGTGTGCAATTGAAGAACATGACCATGGGTTCCAACGAGAGCTTCAAAGGATACGCCAAAAAGTGGAGAGATCTGGCTGGTAGGGTGCAACCCCCTTTAATTAACAGGGAGCTGATTGACATCTTCATGGGAACTTTAACAGGGCCTTTCTTCAATCACTTAATTGGAAGCTCCTCAGTCGGGTTCACCGAGCTAATACTGACCGGCGAAAGGGTCGAAGCTGGCATCAAAAGTGGGAAGATTCAAGAAGCTACACCTTCTGATGCTCAGAAAAAGCCCTACAATGGGAAGAAAGAGTCCAATGTTGTGTATGGTAAAAAGAGTCGTCATGACCAACACGTAGGAGCAATCTTGATCTCTAATCCTACGCCTGCTCAACAAGGACAGGGGCATCAGCATAAGGAGGTCACGCCTAAAAGACAATTCACTAAGATCAACATGTCACTGGGTCAAGCGCTACAACGCATGTTGGAGGCAGAGCTGATTACATTAATAGCGCCTCTCTGGAACCCAAATACTTCCGCTCCTACCTATCATCCCAATGAAATGTGTGCATACCACTCTGACAGTCCGAGACATGACACAAACAACTGTTGGGCTCTGAAGAACAAGGTCCAAGACATGATTGATGCCAAGGAGATCGAGTTTGACCCTCCGGAGACTCCAAACATGATCACTGCTCCTATGCCAAATCATTGAAGGATTTTGTTTCATTTGAATTTTCAAGTTGTAATTTCTTTTGTTATTCAAACAATTATCTATTAATGTCAAACTTTGTTTCATTAATGCACTGCATATGTTTGTCTTGAATTATTTCATTCGTTTTCATTTCATTTAAACTATGCTTTCTACTGTCTTTATGATATTCAACTCTTGCTAAAAGTTACAAGCCTTTAGAGGGAGGATGACGAAACAATGCCATAATCTCATACAGTATGCTTTTGAACAGACCTTGTTGATGATGTACAGGCGTTTCTTTCAAATCCTAAACACTGGAGTTATAAGGAAGATAATCCCTAGTCAACCCCTTCGAGCCAAAGAAGCAGAAGTTTTCTGTTTTAAACACAAATTGAAACCTTGAATCAAAACCTGGGGCAGGGTAGTCTCTCAGTTAATTCAAACGCGCGTTAAGCCGCAAACTCTCATCTCGTAATACAACGAATGACATCAAAAACATTCCTCTGGAATCAAAAGATGGTGATGGTTCCCTACCAAATAGGCAGTCATTATCTCTCAAAAAGAAAAGCCCACTAAGTTAAAACCTACAAAGGAGACTTAAGAAAAATGGGGCATCCCGCTGACTGTAATCTCAAAACAGGAACGGTCAGGAAAAAATTAGGGATACCAAATCAAAAGAACGAGGTCATTACAAATCCTTGACAACATGAAAAATGTTGCAAAAATGACTGCCTTCCAACAAATTCAACTTGTGTGAACCATCACCAAAAACGTCGTTCCAGACTCATTTGGAGTTCAAACGCACAATTAACTGAGTTTAGGATTGAAGAACATCACGAAGAGCGGGTGGGTACAAACAAACTTTGGCCCTTTATCCTTTTTTTCTTAAACCGTGAACCAAGCCACGTTACAACCCTTCAAAAGTCCTAATTGAAGCATGGGTTAGTTCAAAAGCATACTGTTACAAAAGGTATCTTGACTGCTGTAAGGCTTTATTCAAAATCCTGAGTTGAATTTTTCTTACAAAATTTCTTTACTTGCTAAAAACGCATTTTTCAAAACTTCAAGACAAACATAAACTTCACATTCCTTGAATATCACTGTTTTCATTTTGGCTATTTGTTTGACAGCGGAGAAATTCACACAACGAATATCCGATGAACGAAAGCCCTCTCAGTGAACAAAATCACTTCAAAAAGGATGACACTTCCATTGACAAATCTCCTATCAACAAGGGGGCATGGCATGTCACTATCCAGCACACCTGGGGCAGTCCAGTAAAGATTCCAAGAAATCTCTCAAGAATTGTAGAGTAACCGGGGGCAGGTCTCCATCTCCGTCACTTGGGACATTGAACGTCAATTCTGACGAAGGGTAACGTACAGTCAAATATTTCCAGGCAGTGCCACAAACACTCGCTACTAGGGGCAATGACGAATCTCTCCAAAATCCTTCTCATAGGATGATTCCCCAGCCAGGGTTTAATCTCTGAAAACCTTTCCCTAACTGAATCAACCTCAAGAATCCTCGAGGACTTCCCCCAAAGAAGATGTCACCTCTCTAGCAGACTAAGCAACAGGGTTTATTTCCCCAACAAACAACAGGATTACCCAGCTTGAGTTTGCCTCTCCGACTACTACAAATCAAAGGACCACAACTCCTCTTCCTCAGTAAACTACTCTACAATCCCCAACAAGTTACTGCGAAACCTGGACCCGACCAGATATCAGTTCAACTTCGACTTCCCAGTAGAGCAACGGACAACCGAGACTCCTGAACTCTTTTCCCAAGCAAGAATAAACATTCTCCCCACAGAGTTTTCAACTTCCCCCAACGGAGTTCTCCTCAAACAACAAAGCAGGGATCCCCAGTGGGAACATTCTAGGCAAAGTTTCAAGGCACACATACTCTTCAACAGCAGTCTAGGATTTAACGACTCCCCAGCATTTGTCAAGGATTTATTTTCCTAGACAAAAGTACATTCATTAACATTTCGCATTTCATACATCCTATTTACATACAGGAAAAGTGCATACAACACAATCTCATTTACTTTGAGAACATCATTACACAATGCATACATCATGACATTGCATACAACTAACTCTTTAGCTTTTCAGGAAAGATCAATCAACAGGCAAAGATCATCATCTTTTGAGATTTCCTTCTAGAGACAGTTCAGATGCAATCCAGATATGGCTGACATTCTGATACTTATTCCAGATTTCCTTCTAGAGACAGTTCAGATGCGATCCAAATATGGCTGAAATTCTGATACTTATTCCAGATTCCTTCTAGAGATAGTTCAGATGCGATCCAGATATGGCTGACATTCTGATACTTATTCCAGATCCCTTCTAGAGACAGTTCAGATGCGATCCAGATATGGCTGACATTCTGATACTTATTCCAGATTCCTTCTAGAGACAGTTCAGATGCGATCCAGATATGGCTGGCATTCTGATACTTATTCTAGATTTCCTTCTAGAGACAGTTCAGATGCGATCCAGATATGGCTGACATTCTGATACTTATTCCAGATTCCTTCTAGAGATAGTTCAGATGCGATCCAGATATGGCTGACATTCTGATAATTATTCCAGATCCCTTCTAGAGATAGTTCAGATACGATCCAGATATGGCTGACATTCTGATACTTATTCCAGATTCCTTCTAGAGACGGTTCAGATGCGATCCAGATATGGCTGACATTTTGATACTTATTCCAGATCCCTTCTAGAGACAGTTCAGATACGATCCAGATATGGCTGACATTCTGATACTTATTCCAGATTCCTTCTAGAGACGGTTCAGATGCGATCCAGATAAGGCTGACATTCTGATACTTATTCCAGATTTCCTCCTAGAGACAGTTCAGATGCGATCCAAATATGGCTGACATTCTGATAGTTATTCCAGATTCCTTCTAGAGACAGTTCAGATGCGTTCCAGATATGGCTGACATTCTGATACTTATTCCAAATTTCCTCCTAGAGACAGTTCAGATGCGATCCAGATATGGCTGGCATTCTGATACTTATTCCAGATTTCCTTCTAGAGACAGTTCAGATGCGATCCAGATATGGCTGACATTCTGATACTTATTCCAGATTCCTTCTAGAGATAGTTCAGATGCGATCCAGATATGGCTGACATTCTGATACTTATTCCAGATCCCTTCTAGAGATAGTTCAGATATGATCCAGATATGGCTGACATTCTGATACTTATTCCAGATTCCTTCTAGAGACGGTTCAGATGCGATCCAGATATGGCTGACATTTTGATACTTATTCTAGATCCCTTCTAGAGACAGTTCAGATACGATCCATATATGGCTGACATTCTGATACTTATTCCAGATTCCTTCTAGAGACGGTTCAGATGCGATCCAGATAAGGCTGACATTCTGATACTTATTCCAGATTTCCTCCTAGAGACAGTTCAGATGTGATCCAGATATGGCTGACATTCTAATACTTATTCCAGATTCCTTCTAGAGACAGTTCAGATGCGATCCAGATATGGATGACATTCTGATACTTATTCCATATTTCCTCCTAGAGACAGTTCAGATGCGATCCAGATATGGCTGACATTCTGATACTTATTCCAGATTTCCTTCTAGAGACAGTTCAGATGCGATCCAGAAATGGCTGACATTCTGATACTTATTCCAGATTCCTTCTAGAGACAGTTCAGATGTGATCCAGATATGGCTGACATTCTGATACTTATTACAGATTCCTTCTAGAGATAATTCAGATGCGATCCAGATATGGCTGACATTCTGATACTTTTTCCAGATCCCTTCTAGAGACAGTTCAGATATGATCCAGAAATGGCTGACATTCTGATACTTATTCCAAATTCCTTCTAGAGACGGTTCAGATGCGATCCAGATATGGCTGACATTCTGATACTTATTCCAAATTTCCTCCTAGAGACAGTTCAGATGCGATCCAGATATGGCTGACATTCTGAGACTTATTCCAGATTCCTTCTAGAGATAGTTCAGATGCGATCCAGATATGGCTGACATTCTGATACTTATTCCAGATCCCTTCTAGAGACAATTCAGATACGATCCAGATATGGCTGACATTCTGATACTTATTCCAGATTCCTTCTAGAGACAGTTCAGATGCGATCCAGATATGGCTGGCATTCTGATACTTATTCTAGATTTCCTTCTAGAGACAGTTCAGATGCGATCCAGATATGGCTGACATTCTGATACTTATTCCAGATTCCTTCTAGAGATAGTTCAGATGCGATCCAGATATGGCTGACATTCTGATAATTATTCCAGATCCCTTCTAGAGATAGTTCAGATACGATCCAGATATGGCTGACATTCTGATACTTATTCCAGATTCCTTCTAGAGACGGTTCAGATGCGATCCAGATATGGCTGACATTTTGATACTTATTCCAGATCCCTTCTAGAGACAGTTCAGATACGATCCAGATATGGCTGACATTCTGATACTTATTCCAGATTCCTTCTAGAGACGGTTCAGATGCGATCCAGATAAGGCTGACATTCTGATACTTATTCCAGATTTCCTCCTAGAGACAGTTCAGATGCGATCCAAATATGGCTGACATTCTGATAGTTATTCCAGATTCCTTCTAGAGACAGTTCAGATGCGTTCCAGATATGGCTGACATTCTGATACTTATTCCAAATTTCCTCCTAGAGACAGTTCAGATGCGATCCAGATATGGCTGGCATTCTGATACTTATTCCAGATTTCCTTCTAGAGACAGTTCAGATGCGATCCAGATATGGCTGACATTCTGATACTTATTCCAGATTCCTTCTAGAGATAGTTCAGATGCGATCCAGATATGGCTGACATTCTGATACTTATTCCAGATCCCTTCTAGAGATAGTTCAGATATGATCCAGATATGGCTGACATTCTGATACTTATTCCAGATTCCTTCTAGAGACGGTTCAGATGCGATCCAGATATGGCTGACATTTTGATACTTATTCTAGATCCCTTCTAGAGACAGTTCAGATACGATCCATATATGGCTGACATTCTGATACTTATTCCAGATTCCTTCTAGAGACGGTTCAGATGCGATCCAGATAAGGCTGACATTCTGATACTTATTCCAGATTTCCTCCTAGAGACAGTTCAGATGTGATCAAGATATGGCTGACATTCTAATACTTATTCCAGATTCCTTCTAGAGACAGTTCAGATGCGATCCAGATATGGATGACATTCTGATACTTATTCCATATTTCCTCCTAGAGACAGTTCAGATGCGATCCAGATATGGCTGACATTCTGATACTTATTCCAGATTTCCTTCTAGAGACAGTTCAGATGCGATCCAGAAATGGCTGACATTCTGATACTTATTCCAGATTCCTTCTAGAGACAGTTCAGATGTGATCCAGATATGGCTGACATTCTGATACTTATTACAGATTCCTTCTAGAGATAATTCAGATGCGATCCAGATATGGCTGACATTCTGATACTTTTTCCAGATCCCTTCTAGAGACAGTTCAGATATGATCCAGAAATGGCTGACATTCTGATACTTATTCCAAATTCCTTCTAGAGACGGTTCAGATGCGATCCAGATATGGCTGACATTCTGATACTTATTCCAAATTTCCTCCTAGAGACAGTTCAGATGCGATCCAGATATGGCTGACATTCTGAGACTTATTCCAGATTCCTTCTAGAGATAGTTCAGATGCGATCCAGATATGGCTGACATTCTGATACTTATTCCAGATCCCTTCTAGAGACAATTCAGATACGATCCAGATATGGCTGACATTCTGATACTTATTCCAGATTCCTTCTAGAGACGGTTCAGATGCGATCCAGATATGGCTGACATTCTGATACTTATTCCAGATTTCCTCCTAGAGACAGTTCAGATACGATCCAGATATGGATGACATTCTGATAGTTATTCCAGATTCCTTCTAGAGAAAGTTCAGATGCGATCCAGATATGGCTGACATTGTGATACTTATTCCAGATTTCCTCCTAGAGACAGTTCAGATGCGATCCAGATATGGCTGACATTCTGATACTTATTCCAGATTTCCTTCTAGAGACAGTTCAGATGCGATCCAGAAATGGCTGACATTCTGATACTTATTCTAGATTCCTTTTAGAGACAGTTCAGATGCGATCTAGATATGGATGACATTCTGATACTTATTCCAGATTCATTCATAATACAGTCCAGATATGATCCAGATTCGGATGTCCTTCTGTCACTCATTCAAAATACAGTCCAGATACGATCCAGATTCGGATGTCATTCTGTCACTCATTCAAATACAGTCCAGATACGATCCAGATTCGTATGTCATTCTCTCACTCATTCAAATACAGTCCAGATACGATCCAGATTCAGATGTCATTCTGTCACTCATTCAAAATACAGTCCAGATACGCTCCAGATTCATATGTCATTCTGTCACTCATTCAAAATACAGTCCAGATACGATCCAGATTCGGATGTCATTCTGTCACTCATTCAAAATACAGTCCAGATACGATCCAGATTCGGATGTCATTCTGTCACTCATTCAAATATAGTCCAGATACGATCCAGATTCGGATGTCATTCTGTCACTCATTCAAATACATTTCAGATACGCTCCAGACACAGACGCCATTTCTATTGCTCATACAGACTCAGTCCCCAGATACAGTTCAATGGCATTCCAGACACGAATACCATTTTGATGCTCATTCTTCTGACCTACAACATTGCACTTACAACAAACATTCTTGGATGGCATCTTTAAGCCCATCTCCAATAAGATTCTGTCACATTTTTGGATGGCATCTTTAAGCCCATCTCCAACAAGTTTTTGACACATCTTCAAATGGCATATGTAAGCCCATTCCCAACATCACAATGCTGATACTACACCATGCGAGTGCAAATTTTTGGGCACTCTAGTGTTCAATTATCTTCCACCTTTGGATCACGAAAGGCTCGAAAGCCAATCTATATCCTCAGGTTTAAGAAAATTGAACAGGGGCAGCTGTTGTACCCCAAAATTTTCCCTCTCAATTTTCAAGGCCTTTCTTACAAGGATTCTCAAGGTTCAAGCTTGCACAAGTGCATTGGGATTTTCCAGTACCAAAATTAAAAGGAAACTGTCAAAAATGGACTTTTTGCCTCATGTATGCCTCTTTCGAATCTGGACTTTTTGCCTCATGTATGCCTCTTTCAAACCTGGACATTTGGCCTCCTGTATGCCTCTTTCGAATGCAACTTGGGTACATCCTTCGTTTGGATTGGAAACATCCTTCGATTCAACCTTTCGATTGGATAAGCGTGCTGCCTGCATGGTTGCAATCGAAGGCCATGACCTACTGGCCACACATGCCCCTGCAAGGAAACCCTTTTCGATTCACCAAGCGTGCTGCCTGCAAGCCTGTTTCGATTGGGACAAGTAGCTGCCTGCAAGCCTGCTTCGATTTGGACAAGTTTACTGCCTACAAACATGCTTCGATTGGGTAACATTGCTTCCTTCGAACACGGACTTTCGATTTGAAAGTATGCTTCCTTCGAGCGTGAACTTTTAACTGGGCAATAGCTTCCTGCACATTACCTTATTTCGACCACAAGCTTCGACTGAGGCAAATGCTTCCTTCAAACAGATGCGCTTCGACCTCACTCTTGCATTCAACTCAAGACTAAGTTTTGTTTGACAGGCCGTGTTACGTCCAAATCTTTACATAGTCAGAAGCTTGTACAAAGGTTTTAAACTTTGTCTGTTGGATACTGCTATTCTTGGTTAAAGGCTACTTACTCTTTCTCTTCACAGAAAGTACCTTTATCACAAAAATAGCTTTCCATCTGAATACAGTCTGAGCACAAGCAACGTCAGAGGCATAAGTCACATCTCCTGCACCCCCCTGCTGCTGCTGCCAACAGGCCCCCCCACATGTACTGTCACGCCACATTATTTTTATTATTCTTTGCAAGCTGGCTGTGGACGAACATGTCCATTCCTTCTCTATAAATACAGGAACTTTTCCAAAGCTAAGGAGGACTTTGAAGCCAGAGGAACGAATCTGCAGAAAATTTTTCTCAAGCACAACAAAAAATCTCAAGTTCATCAACACTCGAGAAATAAAAAATATCCAGAATCCAAACACTTGTTTCCTTAGAACCTGAAACATCCATACACCTTGTTACCCTTCGAATCCAGTAGGAAGAACCTCACACTTGTTCTTCTCTGTTGAATCCAGTATCAAGGACATAACCCCTGGTTTCTCCCTTCGAATCCAGAAGCATTCAAGGAGACCACTTAAAGGCCCAACACACGTTCCATCCTGAAGCAAGGTAAGTTATTCTTACCTTTGAGCTTTTAGTTTCATGGCATGACATGTAAATATTCTTGTTCGTTCCAAGCATGTACATACTGCTGTTCCTTTCGTTTCCACCCTGTTAACATGTTTCGTTTTGCTTTCTGTTTACCTGAACTAGTTTTAATTATTAAACTGTTTGAAAGATAAATACTAGCATGGCCTTAGGCCATGTTGCCATTTAATTCTTGAAATTAAAGAAACAGGAGACAGGAGTATGAAACGAAACCTTTGATTTTCACACTGACTTCCAGGCCCAGCCAGAGACACACTCACACTGACTTCACTGGCCCAATCGAAGAAGGCAACAAGGCAGAAAGGCCCCAGTCGAAGGATACAACTTGCTGCTGCCTTCGCCCAATCGAAGGACAGGACTTCGCCCCTGCCAAGGCCCAATCGAAAGACGTGACTTTGCTGGTGCTAGCCCCAATCGAAGGAGGCCAGTAGAATGCCAATCGAAGGCTGCTAGTCCCAATCGAAGGATGTCACTGCCTGGATCGAAAGACACTCTTTTTATTTATTTTTATCTTATTTTTTTTCCTTTATATTTCTATGCACTTCAATATGGTTGTAATAGTATAGGATTTATTTTTTGCACCTTTTTTATTGCTTTATACAAATGCTAGTAAATAGGTGTGCATGGCAAGATAAAACCAACAAATAGACCACCAAAAAAATCAAAGACAAATGCATGCAATCAAACACACTTTACACACATGCACCCTTAGGGTTATCTCACTTGTTGCCTATCGGAAAATAGTCATGTCCCTCGAACATGGGCGTTTTAGCAAAAGACCCTCGATAAAAAGATCGTAGTCCCTCGATGACCCTCGATGTTGCCTTCGGTAAACGATCTAGTCCCTAAAACGACATTGCTAAAACGTCCCATATGTTGCCTTCTATGACTATACAAACGTCCTGTTCCTGTCCCGTTCACATCCTAACACAAGGTTGTTCACCAAATACAATGGTGAAACAACACTGTTAAAAGGGTTAAAAACATGAGAAAGATCTTTGAGTAAAATAAGGTAGACAACTCTTAGTTACTTGATCAAACTTGCAAAACCTCCTTGCCATTTTTTCTAACACACATCTCAACACAATTTCAAAACAAACTTTCAAAAACATTGAAACATCTTTTCAAAGAGACGAACACCTTTGTAAAACATTCAAACGAATTGTTACAAAGGTTGCCTAGACAAGGCATCTTTTTCAAAACATTTTCAAAACCACACACACAAAACACCATTTTAAGCAATTGAAAAACAAAGGCAAGTGATATAAAACAAGTAACTAAGAGACCATGGATAACCATGGATGAAAAGGGTGCTAGCACCTTCCCTTTTCATAATCTACCCCCCGAACCCACGAAAACATCTCAAAGGTCTTTCCTGTGCTTTTTGACCTTTCCTTAGGATAAAATAAAAAGTCGGTGGCGACTCTTGCTAAACCGAACATTTGCAAACACAAACGCAAATCCCAAGTCAGTTCTCCCACCGTATCACACAAATTCTCCTTTCTCATGATTGTGGGTAGTAAGTATGTTTTCCACACGGACAGTGACGATGATGTCTTATCTCATAAAATTAACAAACACACTTGTGTTTTAAATTTTTTAAAGAGGAACTACGTGTACTCTGATCCCCTGTTGCACGAAGGTGGTACGTAGGCACTAAAGGTTTGCAACCACGGCGAATGCAAAAATCATAAAAATTATATTTCTTTTCCCACCTCCACCATATATTTTACATACAACATTTTATAGCCAAAATATACAGATTTTACAAAGAGGTTCCTACGGAGTACGATAGATGTTTAGGGTGCTAATACCTTCCCTTTGCATAACCAACCCCCTTACCTAGAATCTTTCCCCCTCTTTTTGGGTTACTCGCTCTTTTCTCATTCCTTTGGAAACAATAAAGCGTGGTGGCGATTTTTATTTTGATATGTATAAGTCTAGTCAATCCAATGGCTTAGTCTTAAACATTTCTACTGCTACAGACAGCAGGGGAAAATTCAACACATCTACCTCTCACAAACACCTTCTTATATTCCTTACTTCTATGATCAACATAATCTATAGGAATATAAACAATAAATTCCTTAACAAGAGTCTCATAACATTTTGCAAACTTGGTGACAGTCTTCATCAAGGCAGCAAAAGAAACCAGCTCCATAATCTCTTTGTATTCTAGTGCATCTGCTCCCAACTTTCTTTCAAGAGCAATCCTTCTTTGGAAGATATATTTCCATTTTTCAGCATTGCCAACAAAATGGAAGGAGATGTTGTCAAAAAGAGCATCAGGCGCCCTGACAGAAAGCTTCTTGCTTGCAGACTTCTTCACAGGAGAGATGTCCTAGACATCATCCTCATCATCATTTGAGGAGCTATCAGGTCTAACTTTTCTTTTGTTGGATGGAGGAACCACTTTACTCTAGGGATTTGGGGGACCATACATAGTCTTCTTCTTAATACTCTTGGAAGGGGGTGTGACATCCATATCCTTCACCTTTATAGAATTAAGCCTTTTAGCAATTCCAGGCACCACATTGGAAATAAGGTCATTGTTAGATAGCTCATCAACATTCACCACATTATCAGCATTTAGATTTTTTTGCAGTTTTGGAGCCAGCACAATCTCCCTTAGAAGAAGAGTCCTTCTTAGCAGATGATGTCTCAACATCTTATTCAACATCAACTTCTACTTCTTCTAGAACAAATGTACCAAACTTGCAAAGTTCACTTTCAGCAACATCTTTCTTTAAGGTAGATGATTCAGCAGCATTTTGAGGATTAATACCTTTGTCAGCCTGAGTAGGAATTCGGGCAAGAGGAGTAGAAATCCCAAGCATAGAAAAACCCTCATTTAACACCCTATCTACCAGCCTTCTAATACTCTTATCAACATTAACAATGTCTTCTTCTGACCTATCATCAATAGTATTAGGAGAATTACCTTTAGAAGTGTCAAACTCGTCTTTGGATTTCTTTGCATGTGACGATCTGGGTTTCTTAACCTTCTTATCAAGAGGTGGAATAGTTGTAAGAGGAACGAAGACTAGGACATTATCAAGGGAGAGATCCTCATGATGGTTGACAAAGTTTGACCTAGAAGCCTTGGCTTCATCAAAAGAACACTTTGAGGGAGACGAAGCATGATGTTATGACATCTTTAAATATTTTGTAACAGTGAGATGGAAAATAGAAAGGCTTCTTTTTCTGTAAAGGAGAAAGAAGAGGCTGTGAAAATAGAATGAGGTAATGTCGTAGCGTGTGGGAGAGTATTTGGGATAGTCTTGAAATGATTGCTTACGATATTAGATTTGGTGGAAACATAATAAATGATATTATATCACTTTAATGATATTTTCACACGCCCTTAATTGCTACAAACCCTCATATATGTAGATCCCTAGTTTTCCTCTTAAGTTCTTAAACTGGTTTGCATCTAAAGCCTTAGTGAAAATGTCAGCTAGTTGTAATTCAGTAGCTACATGTTCTAAGGTAATAATCTTTTATTTAACAAGTTGTCTTATGAAGTGATGACGAATATCAATGTGTTTGGTCCTGTTGTGTTAAATAGGATTTTCTTAATAAATTTATGGCACTTAGAGTGTCACAAAATAATGTCATGACATCCTGTTTGTAAGTGTTTAGTTATTGGCATGTATTTTTGGTAAAACCAGGTGTGTAAATGTCATGACTGATGTCATAACATTCTGGATTATTAGGTACTTTATGCAGAAAAAGTATGGCATACAATAGATACTGTTTATGAGTGTGTATCTGAGCATTTTGCAATGATCACATTTATTGCCTTCTACCAAAATCAGTAAACAGGAATTCTGATGTCATAACAAATGTTAAGACATCCTGTACTGATCTAACAGATATGCAGTTTGGTTATTTCTGAGATTTTTCAGGAAGATGGCTCTTTCCTTCCAGAACAGAATCTCACGTGGCCTTTGGGTTAACCTAGATCAACCCTAATCTGGTTGATAAAGTCTTGTGACCAAGTCTTAAGGTTAAAACCTAATCAACCCTAGCTTTTTGTGGAAACCCTAACTGAAGAAACAACTGCATATATATTCAACAGGAATGCTGGTTGCAAAGTAACTCTTTTGACTGAAGATAAATTAGGAGCTGTATAGTTTTAACTGATGTAATCCAAGCAATTATCATTGTGATAAGTGACTTGGAATAGGTTTTGGTTGTAAGGGTTTTTGTATCACTAAAAGCTTTGAAGCAAGAGTGTTTTGTGTCTCTTGACTAAAGCTTTGAAGCAGAGTCAAGTTAGGTTTATGTATCACTCAAAGCTGTGAAGCACGAGTGTTTGTGTTACTTGATTAAAAAGCTGTGAAGCATAATCAAGTGTATGTTCTGAAGAGTGTCTTCATTATTTCATTAGTCAATTGTTTTAAGTATCACTGCTGTGATTGAGGGGGAGTGAGTAGGAACTCAGGTTTAAGTTGAACTTAGATTGAAGTTGCATTGAGTATCTGCTGCCAGAATTTCAATTGGTATCAGAGCAGGCACCTTGCCTGTATTACTGGGTGAGATCTAGGGATATCACTTTCTGACACTATGGACAAAGAATGAGTTTTTGGAAATAGACCACCCATTCTGGATGGAACAAATTATGACTACTGGAAACCTCGTATGATTGCCTTCTTAAAATCACTGGACAAAAAGGCTTGGAGAGCTGCTGACAAAGGATGGAACCATCCCACCATAACTGAGAAAGATGGGACAATCAGTCTGAAGCTTGAGGAAGAATGGAGCAAAGAAGAAGATGAGTTAGCCCTGGGTAATTCCAAACCTTTAAATGCCTTGTTCAATGGAATTGATAGAAACATATTCAGACTAGTACATCAATGTGAACTGGCCAAGGAAGTGTGGGACACTCTCAAAACTACCCATGAGGGCACATCCAAAGTAAAAATGTCAAGGCTTCAGATGCTGACTACCAAGTTTGAGAACCTAAGGATGAAGGAAGATGAAACCATTCATGAGTTTCACATGAACATCTTGGAGATTGCCAACACCTCAGGAGCATTGGGTGAAAAGATGTCTGAAGAAAAACTGGTGCGAAAGATTCTCAGATCCCTGCCTAAAAGATTTGCAATGAAGGTAACTGCTATAGAGGAAGTTAAAGGTGGATGAACTCATTGGGTCTCTTCAGACTTTTGAGATGGGGATCAGTGACAATGTTGACAAGAAAAACAAGAGCATAGCACTTGTATCCAACTCTGAAGATAAAAACAAGGAGGATGAAGAAGAAAATATTTCAGAAGCTATAGCCATGCTTGGAAGACAATTCAACAAACTCATCAAGAGAATGGATCCAAAGTCAAGGTCAAATGTTGAGAACATCCCCTCTGACATTAACAAATCTTATGACTCCAGCAGAAGACCAAGGTCTGAAGAGAAGGGAAATCAAGGCAGAGGAATTCAATGCCATGGTTGTGAAGGATATGGGCATATTCGAGATGAATGTCCTTCCTTTCTTAAGAAACAAAAGAAAGGAATGACTTCTACCTGGTCTGACTGTGATTCAGAAAGTAATTCTGAAGAAGAATCTGCCAAACTAGTTACTGCACTAACTGGTGTTTGTACCTCTGAAAGTGACACTAGTGATGAGGAAGTGACATTTGAAGAACTGGATGATACTTACAAGAAATTGTGTATCAGAAGTGCTGAAGTCTGTGTGCAAAATGAGAGACAAACAAAACTTATCATAAAGTTGGAGGCTGAAAAAAGGGCAGACCTTGAAACTATAAGTCATCTAGAAGGGGAAGTTCAAATGCTGAACTCAAAACTGAACCAGATGACCAAATCTGTCAAGATGCTGACAAATGGAACTGACAAATTGAAAGAAATCCTTCAGGTTGGACAAAATGTGGGAAACAAGTCTGGTCTAGGATTTGTGGCAGCAAAGAAATCTGGTGCAGACAAGAAGATCAGGTCTGATAAACAAATGTCAAAGCAGATGTCACAACATAACACTCAACATCGGGAACAGAGAAATATGAAGAAAAAGTACCAAAGATGGAGATGTCATCATTGTGGGAGGTTTGGTCACATAAAGCCTTTCTGCTTCAGATTGTATGGATACCCTAATCAGAACCCAGGTGTCAAACCTAAGTCTAACAGGGTACCACATACTCCTCAATGGAAGAAAAAGGCTACTGCCCTGATAGCCCACACTTCCCTGAGAGTCTCTGCAAAGGAAGACTGGTACTTTGACAGCGGGTGTTCTAAGCACATGACTGGAATCAAGAACCTTCTCAATAATGTTAAACCTCACACCACCAGTTATGTGACCTTTGGAGATGGTGCTAGAGGTGAAATCAAAGGATTTGGTAATTTGGACTGCCCTGGAGTTCCAAATCTGAATGAAGTACTATTGGTAAAAGGCCTGACTGCTAATGTCATTAGTATCAGTCAATTATGTGATCTAGGATTCAAGGTCAACTTCTCAAAATCTGAATGTCTTGTAATTAATGAAAAACAAGAAGTTGTAATGAAAGGAGTCAGATCTAAAGACAACTGTTACTTGTGGGAGCCTGAGAACACTAATTACCCCACTGTGTGTTCTATTGCCAAAGAAGAAAAAGAGGTGAAACTGTGGCACCAAAAACTTAGCCATCTTCATCTAAGAGGAATGAAAAGGATTATCTCCATGGAGGCAGTCAGAGGGATTCCAAGACTGCAAATTGATGAAGGGAGAGTTTGTGGTGAATGTCAGGTTGGTAAGCAGACTAGGATGTCACATCCAAAGTCAAGACATCTGACCACCTCTAAGGTTCTGTAACTTCTACATATGGATCTGATGGGACCAATGCAGGTGGAAAGTCTTGGTGTAAAGAGATATGCCTATGTTGTTGTGGATGACTATTCCAGATTCACCTGGATTAACTTCATTAAGGAAAAATCTGATGTGTTTGAAGTTTTTAAAGAACTGTGCAAAAGAATTCAAAGAGAAAAAGAAGGGTGTATTGTCAGAATCAGAAGTGATCATGGCAAGGAATTTGAAAACAGTAAGTTTAATGAGTTCTGTTCCTCAGAAGGAATTAGTCATGAATTCTCTTCTCCTATAACCCCTCAACAAAATGGAGTTGTAGAAAGGAAAAATAGGACCATACAGGAATCTGCCAGAGCTATGATACATGCCAAAAGACTTCCTATTCATTTTTGGGCTGAAGCTATGAATACAGCCTGTTATGTCCATAACAGAGTCACTTTGAGAAAGGGAACCTCATCCACCATTTATGAACTCTGGAAAGGAAGAAAGCCAATTGTGAAGTACTTCCATGTATTTGGCAGCAAATGCTATATTCTGGAAGATCGTGAACAAAGGAGAAAGCTGGACCCTAAAAGTGATGAAGGTATATTTCTAGGATACTCCTCCAACAGCAGAGCTTATAGGGTATTCAATTCCAGGACCAAAGTCATGATGGAATCAATAAATGTCATAGTTGATGATTATCATGAAGAAACAGATGTCCCTTGTAATGTTGGGACATTCTTTGAGACTCCAACTCAACAGAATGACCTTCCTAACACCACTAAAGCAGACTCTGAATCTAAGGAAGCTAGCAAAATCCCTTCCATCAGAATTCAGAAAGATCATCCTAAAGAACTCATTATAGGGGATCCAAATAGTGGAGTCATTACAAGATTTAGAGAAATCATCTCAAACTCTTGCTTTGTGTCTAAAATTGAACCAAGAAATGTTAAGGAGGCCCTAACTGATGAATACTGGATTGGTGCAATGCAAGATGAATTGAACCAATTTAAGAAACATGAAGTTTGGGAGTTAGTTCCTAGACCAGAGGGAACAAACATCATTGGCACAAAATGGATATACAAGAACAAATCAGATGCTGAAGGAGTTGTCACTAGGAATAAGGCAAGAGTTGTTGCCCAAGAATACACTCAAGTTGAAGGGGTTGATTTTGATGAGACCTTTGCCCCTGTAGCCAGACTGGAATCTATCAGACTCCTATTGGGAATTGCTTGTCTCCTGAAGTTCAAGATGTTTCAGATGGATGTAAAAAGTGCCTTCCTAAATGGGTACTTAAATGAAGAAGTTTATGTGGAACAGCCTAAAGGTTTTGTGGATCCAAACCACCCTGATCATGTCTACAAATTAAGGAAAGCTCTATATGGCCTGAAACAAGCTTCTAGAGCATGGTATGACAGGTTAACAAAATTTCTCTCAGACAAAGGATACAGAAAAGGAGGCTTGGATAAAACCCTCTTTGTCAAAAATGAAGGAGGGAAGTTAATGGTAGCTCAAATATATGTTGATGACATAGTGTTTGGGGGAATGTCAGAACAAATGGTTAAACATTTTGTTGACCAGATGAAGGCTGAATTCGAAATGAGTCTCATGGGAGAACTGACTTATTTTCTTGGACTGCAAGTCTCACAGATGGAGGACTCAATCTTTCTATCTCAAAGCAAGTATGCAAAGAAAATTGTCAAGAAGTTTGGTATGGAGAATTCCAGTCACAAAAGGACCCCTGCACCTACTCATTTAAAGCTATCCAAAGATTCAAGTGGGGTTAAGGTGGACCAAAGTCTGTACAGAAGCATGATAGGAAGTTTGCTGTACTTAACAGCCAGCAGACCTGACATTGCTTTTGCAGTTGGAGTTTGTGCAAGATACTAAGATGATCCTAAAGTCAGTCATATCAACCAAGTAAAGAGAATTTTGAAGTATGTAAGTGGAACTTACAACTATGGCTTGCTGTACTCTCATGGTTGTGAACCAACTCTGACTGGTTATTGTGATGCTGATTGGGCTGGAAGTGCTGATGATAGAAAAAGCACCTCTGGAGGATGTTTCTTCTTAGGAAATAATCTGGTCTCCTGGTTCAGCAAGAAACAGAACTGTGTGTCTCTCTCTACTGCTGAAGCTGAATACATTGCAGCTGGTAGTAGCTGTTCTCAAATGATCTGGATGAAACAGATGCTTACTGAGTATAATGTCACACAAGATGTTATGACATTGTACTGCGATAATCTGAGTACAATCAACATTTCCAAGAATCCTATTCAGCATAGCAGGACCAAGCATATTGACATAAGACATCACTTTATCAGAGACCTTGTAGAAGAGAAGACGATTAAAATGGAACATGTTGCCACTTAGCTACAACTGGCTGACATTTTTACCAAGGCACTTGATGCAAATCAATTTGAAAACTTGAGGGGCAAGTTGGGTATTTGCCAACAGGAGGAATTGTAGCAATTAATTTTGCTTAAAACAAGGGTTGAAGGAGTTATTTTTGTCAAGTCTATTGGGAAGCTGAATAGACACTCATTTGCCTCCTTCCTCTCTCAACTCTGCAACAAATCCCATTCTCTCAATCAAAGTTCTCTCTCTAGTTGGAATAGGAGGAGACTGAAGGAAACAGAAGGGAAGAGGGTGTTGCTGAAGATCAGCTCAATGCTGAAGAAAGTAGCTCCTCTAAAGATGACAGTGCTTAAAGTTTGGTGGAGTTGACAAGCCTGATGCTGGTTCCTGTTGATGCAAGTGTTTTCAGATTTTATTTGTTGTTTTTATTACTTCTTTTGGATGACTGTATAACATATAAGTACATGTATCTTTGGCCTATTTGTGGCTAAAGAGGGGGAGATATTTTGTGTTAATTACTTGGTAGACATCATTTTTTTTCTGCAGTCATATTCAATCTGCTGCTCTCTATTCTCTGTTTGCTTAGGGGTTTTAGCCAAAAATCTGCCAAAGGGGGAGTTTGTAAGTGTTTAGTTATTGGCATGTATTTTTGGTAAAACCATGTGTGTAAATGTCATGACTGATGTCATAACATTCTGGATTATTAGGTACTTTATGCAGAAAAAGTATGGCATACAGTAGCTACTGTTTATGAGTGTGTATCTGAGCATTTTGCAATGATCACATTTATTGCCTTCTACCAAAATCAGTAAACAGGAATTCTGATGTCATAACAAATGTTAAGACATCCTGTACTGATCTAACAGATATGCAGTTTGGTTATTTCTGAGATTTTTCAGGAAGATGGCTCTTTCCTTCAAGAACAGAATCTCACGTGGCCTTTGGGTTAACCTAGATCAACCCTAATCTGGTTGATAAAGACTTGTGACCAAGACTTAAGGTTAAAACCTAATCAACCCTAACTTTTTGTGGAAACCCTAACTGAAGAAACAACTGCATATATATTCAACAGGAATGCTGGTTACAAAGTAACTCTTTTGACTGAAGATCAATTAGGAGATGTATAGTTTTAACTGCTGTAATCCAAGCAATTATCATTGTGATAAGTGACTTGTAATAGGTTTTGATTGTAAGGGTTTTTGTATCACTCAAAGCTTTGAAGCAAGAGTGTTTTGTGTCTCTTGACTAAAGCTTTGAAGCAGAGTCAAGTTAGGTTTATGTATCACTCAAAGCTGTGAAGCACGAGTGTTTGTGTTACTTGATTAAAAAGCTGTGAAGCATAATCAAGTGTATGTTCTGAAGAGTGTCTTCATTATTTCATTAGTCAATTGTTTTAAGTATCACTACTGTGATTGAGGGGGAGTGAGTAGGAACTCAGGTTTAAGTTGAACTTAGATTGAAGTTGCATTGGGTAGGTCTTAAGTGAAGGAGATAAACTGGTTGGTTTATTCCTGAATTAATATCTCTTATAGTCGATTTCCTCCCTGGCTTGGTAGCCCCCAGAGTAGGTGTTGTTTCACACTGAACTGGGTAAACAATTGACTGTGTTCTTTACTGTTTTTATTTACTGTCTTATAGAAAGTCAGATACGGTGTCATAACATTCACTGTGACATTGAGTATCTGCTGCCAGAATTTCACTGTTTGACATTATATTCTGTCAACATTTGTTTCATCCAAACAAACTGAGAATAATTGCTTCCTGCAACAATATTCTCAGCCTCAGCAGTGCACAGAGGCACATAATTTTTCTTCTTACTGAACCAAGATATGAGATTATTTCCCAGAAAGAAACATCCTCCTGATGTACTTTTCTATCATCAACACTTCCTACCTAATCAGTATCACAATAACCAATTAAAGCAGAGCTAGATCCATGAGAATATAGCATACCATCGTCACTTGTCTCATTCACATATTTAAGAATTCTATTCACATGGTTGACATGGATAACTTTAGGATCAACTTGATATCTATCACACACCCCTACAACAAAGGCAATGTCAAGTCTACTAGCTGTGAGATATAGAAGACTGCCTATCATACTTCTGTAAAGACTTTGATCCACACTTACTCCTTTTTCATCTTTAGACAACTTGATATGTGTGGGAGCAGGTGTTCTTTTGTGACTGGAATTTTCCATCCCAAATTTCTTTACTATATTATTTTCATATTTTCTTTGAGATGAAAATATGGAATCTTCCATTTGTTTAACTTGCAGACCAAGAAAGTAGGTTAACTCACCAACAAGTCTCATCTCAAATTCCGACTGCTTTTGCTTGACAAAATGTTGAAACATCTCATTTGATATCCCACCAAACATAATATCATCAACATAAATTTGTGCAATCATAATCTTTCCTTCTTCTTCCTTGACAAAAATATTTTTGTTTATACCACATTTCCTATATCCATTATCACCAAGAAATTATGTCAATCTCTCATACCAAGCTCTTGGAGCTTGCTTTAATCCATACAGAGCTTTCTTCAGTTTGTACACATTGTTAGGAAATCTTGGATCAACAAATCCCTTAAGTTGTTCCATATAAACTTCCTCATTCAGATATCCATTAAAGAAGGCACTTTTTACATCCATTTGAAACAACTTAAATCTTAGAATTCAATCAACTCCTACGAGTAGTCTGATTAATTCAAGTTTGGCCACAGGGGTAAAAGTTTCATTAAAATCAACTCCTTCAATTTGAGTGTACCCTTGTACAACTAGTCTTTCCTTATTTCTAGTTACCACCCCTTTTTCATCAGATTTATTCTTGTACACCCATTTAGTGCCAATCACATTTGTCCCTTTAGGTCTTGGAACTAGATCCAAAACTTCATTTCTTCTAAATTGTTCTAGTTCTTCTTGCATAGCATTAATCCAGAACTCGACAGTTAAGGCTTCTTTGACATTCTTAGGCTTTATTTTTGAAAAAAAGAAAGAGTTTGACATCCCTTCTCTTGATCTAGTAGTAACTCCTTTATTTAGATCTCCTATAATAAGATCCTTAGGATAATCTCTCTGAATTCTGATTGAAGGCCCTTTATTGAGTTGACACGGCTCAGGATCTTCTTGAGTTGGATTAAGATCAGTACTTCTGTCATTAGATTTTGTTGGAATGTCTAACAAAGATGTTCCAACATCTTCTAATACATCTTCTTCATCATTATATCCTCTATCATCAATAATAACATTTATGGATTCCATCATAGCCTTAGTTCTGGAATTAAATGCTCTGTAAGCTCTGTTATTTGTAGAGTAACCCAGGAATATTCCCTCATCACTCTTGGGATCCATCTTCCTTCTATGTTCACGATCAGCTAAGATGTAACATTTACTTCCAAAAACATGAAAGTATTTGACAATAGGTTTTCTCCCCTTCCATATTTCATACAACGTGACTGAGGTGCCTTTTCTTAGAGCGACTCTGTTATGGATATAACACGCAGTATTCATAGCTTTAGCCTAAAACTGGTAGGCTAACTTCTTAGCATGAATAATAGCTCTGGCAAAAACCTGAAGAGTTCTGTTTTTGTGTTCCACAATCCCACTTTGCTGAGGAGTAATGGGAGAGGAAAATTCATGACAAATTCCTTCAGAAGAACAAAAATTAGAAAATTTATTGTTCTCAAATTCCTTTCCATGATCACTTCTGATTCTGATGACATGACTATCCTTTTATCTTTTAAGTTTTTCACGTAGATCTTTAAGGATTTCAAAAGTTTCTGATTTTTCTCTGATAAAACTTATCCATGTTTACCTAGAGAAGTCATCTACAACAACATAAGCATACTTCTTTCCACCAAGACTTTCAATCTGCATAGGTCCCATCAAGTCCATGTGAAGAAGTTCCAAAACTTTTGATGTGGTTAGATGTTGGACCTTCTGATGTGACATCTTAGTTTGTTTTCCAATATGGCATTCACCATATACTCTCCCTTCTTCTATCTTGAGCTTAGGAGTCCATCTCACAGCTTCTATAAATATGATTCTCTTCATTCCTTTCAGATGCAAGTGTCCTAGTTTTTGATGCCACAATTTAACTTAATTTTCTTTGGCTAAAGCACATTTTAAGGAGAAATTCAACTCTTGGGGAACCCATAAATAACAATTGTCTTTAGATCTCATTCCTTTCATAATAACTTCATTCCTCTCATTGCAAACGATACATTCTGTCTTGGTGTAGTTTACTTTGAATCCTTGATCATAGAGTTGACTTATACTAATTAGGTTAGATATTAACCCTTTAACAAGTAACACATTATCATGTTTTGGGACTCCTGAACATTCCAGCTTTCCAACTCCTTTGATTTTCAATCACCAAAAGTCACACAACTGGTGGAGTGAGATTTCATATCTACCAACTGATTCTTAACACCTGTCATGTGTCTAGAACAACAACTATCAAACTACCGGTCATCTTTGGTTGAGACTTTGTCAGAGGTATGAGCTATGAGACTAGCAACAGTAGTCTTGAGAACCCACTGTTTCTTCTTTTTGCTATTTTGAGAGATTTGATCAGTCTTGGGGGTGGAGCAGTTTTAGGGTACCAATACAACTTTAAACAAAGAGGTCTTATGTGGCCAAACCTTCCATAGTTGTTACACCTCCAGGGATGGAATTTCTCTCTGGTGTGATTAAATTTTTTCTTGCCATGATGTTTGTCATGATGTCTTTTCTTGCCATGATGTTGAGATATTTGATTCGACATCTTTGGTTTAGACTTGGCATGAGTGGAATCTGATGAAGGTTATTATGTATAAGGTTCCTTTTTATCATTAAACCCTATACCACTTTTGTCTCCTGTCACTCTGCCCACTTGAAGAATTTCATCTAATTTGTCAGACCCATTATTCAGCATCTTGAGTGATTTAACCATTCTGTCAAGATTTGAATTCAGAGTAGTCACTTCACTTTCCATGCTGGAGATAGTTTTCAGGTGCTCTTTTCTTTCTTCCTCCAGCTGAGTTATGAGAGCTTTCTGCCTCTCCCCTTCTTGGAAAACTTCTGCATTTCTGAGACACAGTTCTCTGTACGAGGCAACTAACTTATCAAAGGTTAGTTCACCATCACTAGACTCTTCATCAGAAACATATTTTCCCGTCAATGCTTTAACATACTTGGCAGATTCATCTTCAATATCACTCTCAGAGTCATCTTCAGACCAAGTAACAAATAGATTCTTGGTCTATTTCTTAAGATATGTAGGACATTAATCTCTAATGTGACCAAAACCTTCACATGCATGAAATTGTATTCCCTTCCCTTGAGTGAATTTTTATTCATTCCTTTTTCTTCCAAACTCATTTGACATATGGATATCAGATGAGATGTTCCTGACATTTGATCTTGGGTTCCTATCCATCTTATTTATCACTTTTTTAAACTGTCTTCCAAGCAGAACTAAAGCATTAGATATTCCTTCATCTATATTCAGATCACAATCGTCCTCTTCATCTTCAGTATTGGTAACAAAAGCTATGCTTTTGTACTTCTTTTCAGATGTTTCATTGATGCTTAATTCAAATGTCTGAAGGGATCCAACAAGTTCATCCACTCTCAACTTGTCAATGTCTTGTGCTTCTTCTATGGCAGTCACTTTCATATCAAATCTCTTGAGAAGAGAACAAAGCATCTTTCTCACAAATTTGTCTTCAGTATTTTTTTCTCCTAGAGCACTGGATCCATTAGCAATCTCAAGAATGTTCATATGGAAGTCATTAATACTTTCATCATCCTTTATTCTTAGATTTTCAAATATGGTGGTGATCAACTGAAGTCTTGACATCTTAAATTTGGATGTGCCTTCATGGGTAGATTGAAGAATTCCCTAGGCATCCTTTGCTACTTCACATGTGTTTAATAATCTAAAAATGTTCTTGTCAATTCCATTGAATATAGAATTCAAGGCTTTAGAATTTCCAAGTGAAATTTCATCCTCTTCTTTAGATTCTTTTGGCTTTAACACAGAGGTAGGTTCTCCATCTTCTCCCAATTTGATAGGGTGTTCCCATCCTTTTAAGACAGCTTTCCAAGCCCTACTATCCAGAGATTTTAGAAAGACCACCATACGTGATTTCTAATAGTCATAATTGTTTCCTTTCAGAATGGGTGGTCTGTTCATAAATCCTCCTTCCTTGTCCATAGTACAAGAAAGTATCTTCCCTAGATCTCACCCAGATATAGAGCAGGATGGCTGCTCTGATACCAATTGAAATTCTAGTATCAGATATGTGATGTCGAATGAGATGTCACGACACAAATATCCAAGGACAATATAAAATTCAACAATATTAAAAGCAGTAAAAACACAAAGGATTGCTAATCTAGTTCGGTGTACAACAACACCTACTCTGGGGGCTACCATGCTAGGGACAAGCCCTTTAAATAGTATCAATTCATAGACCCTCAGTAAAAAACCAGTTTATGATATAATCACTTAATCACTACCCGTGCTATACTTCTACCTAAGACACACCTAGTTAAGCGGCCCTTCTTAAATCCCTTCAATCACTAATAGTGAAAAACAATAGAATTATTAAGTTTGAAAAACCTCAATCATTCAATACTTAAAAGCTTATGAATGATCCATAATTCACAACTCAAATTATAACTCAAGTATTGAAACAATACTAGAGTGTATTACAATTAAAATACTCGGACTTCTAAAACACACATAGTATATTTTTCTTCAATTATTTTAGTAGTACGAATAAGGATGCAAGCCCTTATAAAGGCGCATCAGCTTCTTTATGAGCTTGGGCTGAAAAAACAAATATTGCAATATATTGAATCCCTTGAAAATCTCCATGAAAGTAGGCCAAGATATAATCCAAAAAGATGAGACAGATCGAGAAATATTCATCCTCCTTTCGCAAGATATAAACCACAAAACCTGAATAAGGCGCGTTTAAAAACAGGAAATAGAAAATCTGAAGACACATTCAGATCAGCAGGCAGATGTTAAGACATCTACTTTGACATCATTCAAAAACAGTTGAGATGTTTTACTTCAAATGTAAAGAAATTAAGCAAAACATTACCAAGGCAATGTTTTACCAAAACTGCTGCCAACAAACACTTACCAACTCCCCCGTTTGGCAAATTTTGGCTAAAACATTATTTGAGCACATTATCAGAGAAGCAACAAAAAAATCAGTTAGCAGTTAGCAGTTGAAAATATCAGGACATCTTATGAGACATGAAGGTCCCACTCAAACAATGAAGCTCCCCCTCAAACTTAGCAGTTAGTTAGGAAGTTTATCTCCCCCTTTTTAGACATAATATGCCAAATAAACATGCATTCAAGAGAGTATTAGTAAAATAAGTACAGACCAAAATATCCAAGTATCAAGCACATACAAGTGCCAAAAATAACATAGGGATCAAAATACAAAAGAACAAACAAGAAGGAACCAACACATAGTCTAATTGTCTTCAGGACCAGTAGGATTGGTAGTTTCAGAACTTCCTTCATTATCAGAATCTCCTCCTTCAGTACCCATATTGTTATCCTTCTGCAGATCCTTGATCAACTTTTCAAATTTTAGCTTCCTTGCTGAGCTAACTATGATTACTTCATCAAGTTCTTTGCAGGCTTCCATCAACTCAATAATCATATCATCCTTGCTTGATGTCTTATTTTCAGAGGATGCAGATGTCAAAATAATGTTTGGGACATGTTTACCTAAGAATAATTTGAAATGAAGGGACATGTCAGACTCCCTTTTGCAAACTGCATCAGTTCCATACAGAATTCCATGGTGTTAATTTATAATAATTCCACAATTGAGAGATGGAAAGGCAATAGGGATCTTGATAGCATAGGTTCTCGCATGCTTTATAGTCAGTTAAAAAATGTAAGCAACATAATAAAATAATTTCTTATTTCCAACAGCATAGATAAATTTTCCTAAGCCAATTGTAATGGTTGAGGTATGATTGGTAGGGACCCAGTTAACAACTCTAATTCAATGCAGGATAACATATTTCACACTTAACTTACTAACAGAGAGCTTATTCATCATGGGCCAATCACTCACTTGGTTTGCAGTAATGGCTTTGCACACTTGATTATCAGTCACTCAGTAATCATATTCAGACCTGCCCAGATATCTATTGATGACAGTAGGGGAAAATTCAACACATCTACCTCTCACAAACCCCTTCCTATATTCCTTACTTCTGTGATCAACATAATTTGTAGGATTATTAACAATAAATTCTTTAACAAGAGTCTCATAGCATTTTTCAAACCTGGTGACAGTCTTCATTAAGGAAGCAAAAGGAATCAGATCCATAATCTCTTTGTATTCCAATGCATCTGCTCCCAACTCTCTTTCAAGGGAAATCCTTCTTTGGAAGACATATTTCCATTTTTTAGCATTGCCAACAGAATGGAAGGAGATGTTGTCAAGAGGAGCATCAGGCACCCTGACAGGAAGCTTCTTACTTGCATACTTCTTCACAGGAGAGATATCCGGGACATCATACTCATCATCATCTGAGGAGCTATGAGGTCTAACTTTTCTTTTGTTGGAGGGAGGAACCAATTTACTCCAGGTCTTTAGGGGACCATACAGTGTCTTCTTCTTGATACTCTCTCCAATAGATTGTCGACCTTAAGCAGAAAGTGTATATTCTTTCAATTTCCCCACTAAGTTATCCCTTGTGGAAGAATTTTGTTTTAGCCTTCCTATTTAGCTCATTATCTAGATGGAATGTAGTCCCCTTTTGAGTTTATTTCTCACTAGGTAATATCTTGGTTGACTGTTTTACTCCAGTTTCTTCTGGTTTGGATTTGCAGTCCCTGGAAACATTAAAGTTTTGATTCCTACAGGCTTTAAGCCTGAGTTTGAGAATGTGCATTTATTTTGCACAAGAAGACTTTATCTCCTTAGAAGGAATTTATCAGCATTTCCCCAGAGAAGTTATATTTCTTTTCCTAACAGGTTTCTTATAATAGTAGATACCAGGTCTCTTTATTTAAGCAACATGTACCTCCCTAGTAAGTCTATTAGTTCCCAGAGAAGATTCTTATTTGTTACTCCAATGGATGGTAGTCTCTTCATTATGGGAGATAGTTCGTTGTTGAGATTTGTTACTCCGATGAATGGTAGTCTCGTCATTATGGAAGATAGTTCGTTGTTGAGACTTGTTACTCCGATTAATGGTAGTCTCATCATTATGGGAGATAGTTCGTTGTTGATATTTGTTACTCCGATGAATGGTAGTCTCGTCATTATGGGAGATAATTCGTTGTTGAGATTTGTTACTCTAATGAAAGGTAGTCTCGTCATTATGGGATATAGTTCGTTGTTGATATTTGTTACTCTGATGAATGGTAGTCTCGTCTATAATCCCCCAAATTTGTCCTACCCTTTACTTTTATCTGGCTTAAGCTTTTGCATTCATCTGCATATATTCCATTAGGTCACTAACATGTCATACATTTACTTTTAATAAGGCACTTGAGGTTCAAAAGTTCAATGATCATGCAAGCTAAGGGTTTCATAGTGTTTTTAGATGCACATATCGAATAAGGCTGATCGTCTGTTTCTCCTCCAAGCATTGAATTGGAAAATTAGGGTTTCACTGGCTTTGAGGTTTCCCTTTCCATTCAAGGGTCGTCAACATATTCCTTCATCAACCTTGGTCTGAAGAGCTAGGGTTTGTGATGGAGACCATTGGAGACTTATTTCTTTCTCATCAATAATTCTGACTAAGAAGACTGTGAATTATGGCTTTGATGATAAGTTGTGTCTTCATTTAGCATATATCTCAGGAAGATTAGGGTTTGATCCATTACTTGGGTTTGTTCATCATTTAAGGAGGACTAGACCTGGGACTTCTATAATCATATGATTCAAATATCATGCATATCTTCAGGGACTTCTCAATTCATTCTTCAATGGTTATTAAGACAAGGCATGCAGGTTCATTATGTTCAAGACAATATCTCAATTACTTATTGCTTGTTATGAAAGGTAATTTGGATTAGTGATTGAGGATAAAGGTTCAGCAAGATCGGTGTTGGTCAAGAGAGAATTCAGATGAGGTGTCATTAAAATGAAACCATGAGATCAATTTATTCAAAATAATAAGTGGGAATTTGGTTCGTGACTAAATTTGGAAATGGTATATCCATATGAATTTCTTGGTATACGAGTTGCTTTGACTTAAGACATAAATCACTATGTTCAATGTTCATCAAGTTCATTCAAGAAATCTAAGGCAAAGAAATGAGGAAAAAATTCTTGTGACCTACAAAATTATGCCAAAGGTGTGCTACTAATGGCAAGACATTACCATGTTTCGAGATTTCATCGGATCATCATCAATACCGTTCTAAAACCAAAAGGGAAGATATGCAATTTGGAAGAGAGGGTTACTTGGGAATATTTGGATTTTATCATGGGGTTCAAGGAGTTCACAAGAGGATTACCAACCTCGCCAAATCATTACAACATCATATTGCATTACTTTTGTTTCTAGTGAATTACAAGAAAATTTGACAATTTACACACACAAAAAGGGGAAAGTGAAAAGATATTACATGAGAATACTACTAAGCCTAAACCTAACCCTTAATAAATTCAAACTTCATGATCCATGTTATTCATCTTCAATGCTTCAAAGTTTTACTATGCCTTGTTATTTTCTTAAACAAAGTCCAAAACCTTGCAATCGGTAGAAAGATGGTAAGCCGAATTCGTAGAAGCATTGCACCTTAAAAGTGGTCTCGAAGTCCAGCCAGCCCTGCACCTGTATAAAAAAAGTCCATAAAAAGTCAACTTAAAAAAAGGCCCATTGAATCGCAAATAACCTTGCATCAATCAATTATACAAAACCATGAACCCTCCATATTTTACAATCCATTTCATGGACATAAACAATGAACAACTTTAGAATTTTCTACCATTTATTCATCACTAAAAACCATAATTTTTACACTATGTTTCCTCACAAAAAATTCTTAACATGATCAGTCATTTCCTGTACAAAACAACACCTACTAGCTAACATATATCCAATGTTTTTATCACGCACCCACGCACAATATGGATTCAAGACGGGTCCAAAGATGAAGAGATTTCGAAGGATTAAATGTTAACTAACTTCCTAACATAAACTTCAAAATAGAATTCCAACTCCCAAAAACAGAATTCGCAAACAGAATTCACTAACAGAATTAAAAAAACTAACTGTTAACTGAATTCCAGCCAGCTTTTCAAACAATTTCTTCTAACCGATTTGTAACTAACAGCCTAAATCCTTCCAAATGTCAACTGCTAACAGAAAGCAACATAATAAACTCACAAACTAACAACCCGTAATAGAATTCCCTAACCGCCTCTAACCAATTCTACAACAAACTTCCAGCAGCAAATAAAATAGAAGAGAAGAAGGGGATAATAGAAATCCAACAGAAGGATAATAGAATTGGGAAGAAGAAAAAAAGAAGATTCACAATTTATTTTTACAACACAAATTCAGAGAATACAGAAAACTCAACAAAGAGGGAAAATTCAAAAACTCACCAAGAAAAAGCTCACATCTCTTGCCACTCTTTCTCCATCTTGATCACCATCATTACTCTGCATCAATTGGCCTCAGAACCGCAGATCTTTCATTCACCTTATTCCTCCAGCTCTCAGGATCTCTCTCTGCATCATTCTCTCTGAAACTTCAACCATCATCATCTTTATCTATTCTCGGCATAAATAATCGCATCTTGATTTTCTTGGAGATTTCTCTCGAATACTCGTCATCTTTTCAATCTGCGGCACCAAACCTTCATTTTCTCTACAATCTTCTTCAAAAATCAGCATCTTCGTTATGAACTCCACATCATCTTCTCTCGACTGAATCTTCTGCATCGTTCTTAAACAATATTCATCATCATCACTACTTCCATCTTTGTCGGTTCAGCATAACGCAACTGCAATTTGTCACATTCATCACAACGCCACAACAACGAATTCAGAAAGGAGACTAGAGGAAGAAGAGGAGACAAAAAAGGCGAGATTGCATACCTGTTTTGGCCCCCTTGTTTTTTCATTTGTGATTCATAGTGTGCATTACAGCAATTACCAAGACCTATCTACGTCTCATAGCAACTTTCACGGCGGTGTTATGCATCGAGATAGAGAGGGCAAGTCCATGACAGTTGAAGTGTTGCTGACAAAGAGGAACGAAATCTGAGATGGAGCCTCGAATCAGTGGAAAGATAATCACGAGGGGCGCCGAAACCGCATTGGTGTAAAGCTGAATTAGAATTGATGATTTTGAGGTGTTGAGGTCGTGACGCATAGAAGAGAGCTCGAGAACGGTATGGCAGCGCGCTGTTAATGGTCGCCGGAGAAGAGAAATTGAGAGATTGAAACGAAAAAACCAATAGAAGACAGAGAGAGTTAAGTGGCGCGATTCGTTGAAGAGGAAGGAGTCTGGTCGTCCTTTTCTCAACCCTAACTCAAATCAAGTTCCACTAATCAACTTCTTTAATTATCTTTTTCTAATGATCTAATAATAGTGAATCAGTAATGCTTATGGTGATGGATGTTGATTATTTTGCTAATGATCTAATAATAGTGAATCAGTAATGCTTATGGTGATGGATGTTGTCATTGAATCATGGGCTGGCCGAGAATCCATAGGCCCATTTCCATTTTTTGTGAAGCCATAGTTGCATCTAAAAACAGTGCTCATGGGCCCTTCTGGATGGGACTCACACCCAATTAGTCTTTTGCTAGACACTCACTCCTTGTAACAGGTACATCACCCCCTCTGTTTAGAGTGATATTTTTTTTTCCTATTAAATTTTTCTTCATTAATTTTGATAAACTCTTAGGTGATAAAATGATACATGAAAAATAATAGGAAATGCTTTGGAAATTTGGAAATTTGTTATATTTCAATTACGATCCATTATTGCTCTAATTTTTTAATCTTTGTTTGAGAGATCTTGATGCCACATGCGTATGATAGTAGTGTTCAATCCATGATATATGTGGGGACAATTGTGGGATTACGTTGTTAAATATTCCCAAAGGGTTCAAAGTAAATTAAGGCCATAATCTTCATCAAGTAAATTCAAGGAAGCTTTTGGTAGAGTTTTCTTATTGCTTGCATAGTAATGAAGAGGCAACGGACCTTCTCCCTTCGGTATCATCGTGACCTTATTTTATTACTCATTTCCGCACTTTATTGCTTTCTAGATAACATGAGAAGTACGAAATAAAGAGTGTGCGCTTGAAGACGCTGTTTAAAGACTTGTAGTAGGCGTTCCGCACTTAATTTTCTATATGTGTTATGATTGTGTTTGTTTTTTTGGTTGTTGATCTATGAGTCACTCAATTTAGGAATTGAGATCACGACTTTGCTCTCAATGCATGCTACCTATAGGATTTTATCGCTTTCCTTTATTTCTTGTTGATCGATGAGTCACTCAATTTAGAAATTGAGATCACGACTTCGCCCTCATTCATTGTTCCTTATAGGATAGTTTTGTTAGACTTTCTTTGTCATGCTAAGTTAGATAGGATCTCTCTAGGTGTGCTCTCTTGAGCTTATTAGCTTGTCTGCTTTATCCTTGTACATACCATGTTCCCTTAGGACGTGCTTTCTCCCTTCTGACCCAAGTTAGACCTTAGGTTGTAAGCCATGCATGTTGACACTAGGTAGGGATTTCCTCTTTCATCCTTGACGTAGGGCTACCTCTTTCCTCTTTCCTCTTTCATCCTTGACACTAGGTTGTTAAAGTAATTTGTTGTAATCCTTTGAGATTAGTCGATTAAGACCTCGTTGGAGAGAGGCGTAATCACCTTGACGGGTGGACTGGAGTAGTTTGAGATCAAATGAACCAGGATAAAAATACTGTGTTATTAAGCCTTTTGATTTAAGTTTTTCAATTCAACCCCCCCTTCTTGTGTTTTTCACATATTCAATTGGCATCAGAGAGCCTGGTTCTGAGCTTAAACACTTAACCGTGTCAATACAAGATCCAGCGTCAGAAAAACACAATGGTAGGACCAAGTCAAAACATCAGCAATGACAACAATAAAGAAAGGGACAGATTTAGTGGCAAACCTCCAGTCTTTGATGGAGAGAACTTTCACTACTGGAAAGACAGAATTGAGAGTTTCTTTCTGGCCCATGATGTTGATCTGTGGGACATGGTGACTGATGGATACACGCACCCAGTGGATGGATGTGGTCAGAAGATTGACAGGAAAATGATGTCTGATCAGCAAAAGCGTGAGTTTAGAAATAATCACAAAGCCAGAACAATTCTTCTCAGTGCCATTTCATATTCAAAATATGAGAAAATATCAAACAGAGAAACTGCCAAGAATATGTTTGATTCTCTGAGAATGACGCATGAAGACAACATTCAAGTCAAAGAAACAAAAGCCCTTGCGCTCATTATGAAGTATGAGGCATTCAAGATGGAAGGTAGTGAATCAATAGAAGCTATGTTTTCAAGATTCCAAATTCTTGTTGCTGGTCTAAAAGTTCTTGACAAAGGATATTCCACTGCTGATCACGTTAAGAAGATCATCAAAAGCTTGCCAAAACAGTGAAGGCCAATGGTCACAGCGCTTAAGCTAGCCAAGGATCTCAACAAAATCTCTGGAGGAACTTGTCAGCTCCCTCAGAAGTCACGAGATAGAGATAGAAGCAGATGAATCTCAAAAGCAATGGTAAGCCATTAGCTTTAAAATCCAACAGAAAATATTACTCCAAAGTTTTGCAGGATGTGGAAGAAACCTCTGATGGATCCTCATCAGAAGAAGACGAATTGTCTCTCCTCTCTAGAAGGGTGAACCAACTGTGGAAACAGAGGCAAAGGAAGTTCAGGAATCCCAAAAGATCAGAAAATCAGAATGAATCTTCCTCCAGATATAGAAGGTCAGAATCTTCCTCTAGACACAAAATATCTGAAGGCTCTTCAGGATACAGAAAGCCAAACAACAAAGACATCACCTGCTATGAGTGTAACGAGCAAGGGCACTACAAAATTGATTGCCCAAAGCTTCAGAAGGAGAAGCCCAAAAAGAAGTTTGGCAAGGAAAAGAAGAAAAGTCTCATGGCTACATGGGATGATTCTGACACATCTGAAGCTGACTCAGAATCAGATGATGAAAGAGCAAACATAGCTCTAATGGAAAACGTCTTTGAAGACTGTGAAGCTTCTGGTTCAGACTCAGAATCAGACACAGAAGAGGTATTCCCTGACTTTACTATAAACTTTACTAAGGCTGAACTGGTTGAAAGCCTTAATGAAATTCTGGAAAGGTATCAGCAGATCAAAGTCAAATTCAGAAACCTGAAAAGGAATCTTGCTTCTGACTCTGATAAGACTGAGAGTCTCAGATTGGAGAATTTTGAGTTAAAAGATAAAATTTCAAAATTAGAAAACCAATTGCAAAACTCTCAGAAGGAAACAATCCCTGAAACTCCCAGCAATGCTGATGAGATCATCAAAGAGTATGATCACAGCTTTTAGAAGTTTCTGGCTAAAAACATAGACAGAAGCAAAATGGCTTCAGTGATCTATGGAGTTAGCAGAAATGGCAGAAAAGGGATAAGATATCAAAGTAAGGTTCCTACACCAAAAAATACCATGGATTTAGTTATAAAATGTACTCCACTTTATTCACACTTTACATATGGGCACACACATGACATAAAATATAAAAGTAGTGATTACTCTGTCAAACCAAAATTCAACCAGAGTTTTGGTAAAACTAACAAATCAAGACCCAAGAAAATGTGGGTACCTAAGGATAAAATAATACATGTGGCAGATATCTTTAGCAGCAAAGCAAAGACACCAGTCATGGTACCTGGACTCTAGCTGCTCACGACACATGATGGGAAGAAGGCATATGTTCCAAATCCTGGAACTTAAGCATGGAGGCCACGTAGGCTTTGGAGGCAATCAGAGGGGAAAGATCAGTGGCTCTGGAATGGTAGGTAATGGAAATCTTCCCTCTATAAGTAATGTTTTATTAGTTGATGGATTAATGCATAATCTGTTATCCATAAGTCAATTAAGTGATAACGGTTATGATATAATCTTCAATCAAAATTCATGCAAAGCTGTTAGTCAGAAAGATGGGACTATCCTATTTAATGGAAAGAGGAAAAACAACATTTATAAAATCAAACTTTCTGAACTGAAAAGTCAGAATGTAAAATGTCTTCTGTCTTTTAATAACGAGCAATGGATCTGGCACAGAAGATTGGGACATGTTAGTATGAGAAGAATATCTCAGATTAACAAACTCAATCTGGTCAGAGGACTTCCTAACATGAAGTTCAATTCAGATGCTCTGTGTGAAGCATGTCAGAAAGGCAAGTTTGCAAAACCTGCTTTCAAATCCAAAAACATTGTTTCCACCTCTAAGCCATTAGAACTTCTGCACATTGACTTATTTGGACAAGTAAAAACTGCTCCAGTCAGTGGCAAGAAGTATGGGTTAGTAACCGTAGATGACTATAGCAGATGGACATGGGTAAAGTTCTTAAGGCACAAGGACGAGTCACACTCTATGTTTCTTACCTTCTTCAACCAAGTTCAAAATGAAAAAGATCTTAGAATCGTCAAAGTCAGAAGTGATCATGGTGGAGAATTTGAAAATAAAGATTTTGAATTATTCTTTAATGAAAAAGGCATTCTGCATGATTTCTCTTGTCCTAGAACTCCCCACAAAATGGAGTTGTAGAATGAAAGAACAGAACATTGCAAGAAATGGACAGAACCATGATCAATGAGACTAACGTTGCTAAGATCTTCTGGGCAGAAGCAATAAACACAGCGTGTTACATTCAGAATAGAATCTCCATAAGACCTATTCTGGAAAAGACTCCATATGAATTGTGGAAGAACAGAAAGCCCAACATTTCTTATTTTCACCCATTTGGATGTACATGTTTGATTTTGAATACAAAAAATTATTTGAACAAGTTTGACTCTAAAGCACAAAAGTGTATCATGTTAGGATACTTTGAACGCTCAAGAGGGTACATAGTATACAATACAGAAACGTAGATTGTTAAAGAGTCAATCAATGTTCGGTTTGATGATAAGATTTGTAATTGCAAGCTTCTCAAGTCATATTTAAAGCATTTGTTTTGATGAAGACAACATGGATATCGACATTCAAAGGATGTGCAAAAAGCTTATCAACATCATATAGAAGTCTTGAAGATTAGAAGAAGAATTATTAAAGAATCAACAAATGTCAAAAGGTTTAAATAATTCTTAATCTTGAATATAGTTGTTCATAAATATGCATTCATAATCATATACATATCCCACATTTTTTAATGTTAAGAAAAACCTTGTTTGAAATCTTTTTCAAAAAGAATTTTTGAAAATAAATTTTCAGGAACCGGTTCCTCCCTAACAGGGAACCGGGTTCCAAACTTGTTCAAAAACACGTCCCTGGATTTTGTACCAGAAATCGGGTTGTACCAATAGGGGAACCGGTTCCTGCGTGATATTTTTGAATTCTGACTTATTACGTTCACTAAGAACTGGGTTCTGCCTGTGTCGGAACCGGTTCCCAGCGAACCAGTGCAGCTTTTCTTTTGGTTTTTGAACATATTTCAAATGGTATCCTTTCATGAATGCATTGCAACTTTTCATATCAAATGGCATGAATGAAGAGGTACTTGTGACTTTATAAAATGTGCAGTTTTTCAGATTTCAAAAAACACTCTTCACTTTTCAAATCAACAAATATACTTCTTCAATAAACAATTTTCATCAATTCACATTTGCATACAAACTTTTAAGTGTTCATAAATTTTGTGAAACTTGCCATATACACTTTCATTAAATCATTACAAGTTTCATACATTGTGAACATTTATAATCATTGCTTGAGAATTGTTTCTATCTTGAAGAAGAAGATCAATTGAAGATTGATAGTGCTCTCCATCTATTTCAAATAAATCATTGTATTACAAAAGAAATTATTCCCTTACTATCCAGGATTGTTGGAAGTAAGTGTTGTGATTTGAAGAGGATTGTTCTTCATTCACATTAGTGTTTGTTTGATCTTAAAGGTGTTAATAACCTTTGGTCACCCTATAGGTTAGATAGTAAGCATAGGCTGTACAATCATTCTAACTATAGTGAAATCTCTTTCGTGTTGGAAAGGGGACTGGAGTACTCTCGGATTGTGAGGGGAACCAGGATATATCACCGTGTTCTTTACTTTTCCGCATTTATCGCTTTCATCACCATTATCAGGAAAAGATAAGATATAATCAAAACCTTCAAACACTTAACCAAAAATTACTACAAGCATTCTCATAAAACCGAATAAATTTTTATATACCTAATTCACCCCCCCCCCCTCTTAGGCACTCTTAGACTTACAATTGGCATCAGAGCAAGTTATAGGTAACTTGTTCCTAAAGATCCAGAATGGCTTCCGCAAATCCAAATCCGGTTTTCAAATATGGTGGTAGTAACAACAAGCCTCCATTGTTTTGTGGTGAATACTTTGACTTTTGGAAAATTCGCATGAAGGCTCATCTTGAAGCGCAAGGAGAAGAAATATGGAATGCTGTTGAGAATGGTCCATTTACTCCGGTGTGTGTTTTCAATGGTGTTGGGTCATCAAAGCCTAAAGCATCATGGGATGACGATGACAAGAAAAAAGTTCTCTTCGACAAAAAGGCAATCAATATTCTCCAAAGTGCTCTTAATATGGATGAATTTTTCCGAGTATCGGCATGTACAACGGCAAAGGAAATTTGGGATACTCTTGTAAAAACTCATGAAATAACCGCCGAAGTCAAAAGGTCTAGATTGAACACTTTGAGTCAAGAATATGAATTATTCAGAATGTTGCCCGAAGAATCCATCCTTGACTTGCAAAAGAGATTCGTTCACTTGACAAACCATTTGAAGGCACTTGGTAAGACTTTAACTAACGATGAATTAAATCTTAAAGTGCTTAGATCTTTAACTAGGGAATGGAAACCAAAAGTGACGGTAATATCCGAAAAGAAAAGCCTAGAAACTATGACTTCCGTAACACTTTTCGGAAAGCTTCAAGAATATGAGACGGAACTTGGAAGACTTGAAAAACATGAGAATCATGAGAAGAAATCCAAAGGCATTGCTTTGAAAGTTGATTCAAAAGAAAGTCAAGATAAAGATGCATCAGAGGAAGATGAAAATCTCTTGCTTCTTGTAAAAAGGTTAGGAAAATATTTTGGTCATAAAAATAATCTTCATAATGCTAACTTTGTCAAAAGAAAGAAATTCTATAAGCATAAAGATAAAGAAGCCTCCACATCAACACAAGATGTCACATGTTATGAATGTGGAAATCAAGGTCACATAAAGCCGGATTGTCCAAAACTCTCTAAGAAAAATGGATTCAAAGGCAAAAAGGAGTTCAAGAACAAAAAGGCTTATGTTGCATGGGAAGATAATGAGATAAGTTCTTCATCCGATTCGGAAAGCGAAGAATGTGCAAATATAGCATTGATGGCTTCACATCACTCCGACGATGAAGAAGAGGTTAGTAATGAATTTAATCTTTTTGATGATGATGTTCAAGGTGCTATTGATGAACTCTTGAAAGAATGCAAAAGTTTATACAAAAAGGTGTCAAATCAAGAAAAAGAACTTCTAATTTGTCTAGAAAAAATTGACACCATGACTAAATATTTTGATCTTCAAAAACATAATTTTATTAAAGAAAAGGAAAACTTTGCATGCTCCAAGTGTGAATCAAATGTCTTTCAAATTGTTCAATTGAAAAGAGTCATTGAACGATATGAAAAAGGACAAATAGGTTTGGAAGGATTACTAAGCCAACAACGTTATCCAAATGATAAAAGAGGTCTTGGTTATGTGAATACTAAGAAACCAAGTAACAATCCCACTGTTTTTTTAAAGGCTAGTAATAGTTCAAATCCCAAGAAAGTAGAAAAGAAGCAAGTTGTTCATAATCATCAAAAGAAAAAGGCTAATGTATCGAAAAAGAAAACATTTCCTAAGAAGCAATCTTATCCTTCTAGATATAGAAGTAACTTTGAACCTACTTGTTTTTATTGTGGTATTAAAGGCCATACACCTAATGCTTGCTATGTTAGAAACTTTAGTATGGCAAGTGGGCATTATGTGTGGGTGAAAAATGGAACTAACTATGAAGGACCCAAGGCAACTTGGGTACCTAACGAGAAATAATTTTTCTTTGTAGGTATGCTTGAAATCCACATCAAATGTTTGGTATCTTGATAGTGGATGTTCAAAGCATATGACAGGAGATGTACACCAATTTTCATATCTAGTACATAAAGCCAAAGGGTATGTCACCTATGGAGACAACACCAAAGGAAAGATACTTGGCGTTGGAATAGTTGGCACACCTCCATCCATTCAAATTGAGGATGTTCTCTATGTTGAAGGATTAAAGCACAACCTTCTTAGCATTAGTCAACTTTGCGATAGAGAGTTCAAGATCAAATTCAACAAAGAAGAATGCCTTATTATGGATGAGGCAACCAATGAGGTAAAACTCAAAGGTATAAGATCTAACAATATTTTTATGATTACTTTAGATGATTTGTCTATGAAGGTACAATGACTTATGGTAAACAACAATGACGCTTGGTTATGGCACAAGAGGATTGCTCACATTCACATGGAGCACTTGAACAAATTGGTTAAGCATGACTTAGTTATTGGTCTACCAAAGATGAAGTTCATCAAATACAAATTATGTAGTGCATGCCAAAAGGGCAAACAGACCAAATCAACTTTCAAATCTAAGAATGTGGTGTCTACTACAAGGCCACTACAATTGTTACACATGGATCTCTTTGGTCCATCAAGAACAAAAAGCTTCGAAGATAACTTGCTATTTTGGATGAAGGTGATCTCTAAATGTTTCTCATAAGGTGCACGTCTTATTTTTTCCCTTCAAAAATTTTATGTTTCAGAACACTCTGCTTCTACTCCTTCTTTTATATGTTTTTATTTGATAAAATATGTGTGTATATATTGTTTGTACAAAACTTTTCCTTTCATAACAATTTTTTCAAGTTTTTGGCAATATTTGCATGTGGAACCCGGTTCCCATAATGGTCGGAACCGGTTCCTGGTTCATTTTCCAGAAACGTTACTTTTTTCAAAAGCCAGGAACCGGGTTCCCTATAGTGCAGAACCGGTTCCCAGCATGCAGACCTGCCACACGCCCTTTCTTCCAGGCTGCCACGCGTTTTTTTTTTGTTTAATAATTATTATTTGTTTTATGTTTTTATGTAAAAACTTAAGTGTTTTTAATAAGCTTTATGTCATAGTCAACATTCATCTCTCATTCCAACTTCATCTTCCTCCTCTCAAACCCTTCCACCTTCATTGACACACCTCATAAAAGCTCCAACATCTCTTTTTCTTCACCAACATTTTAATATCCACTACTCCAAATCACTATAAAATCACCTCTCCTTCCATATTTCATACTCAAATATCCCAATCTCTCTCTATTCCGAAAATCCCAAATCAAACCTTAACTTTCAGATTTCTCACAAATCTCCATGGGTCCAAAGAGAGCTATCAAGTCCAGCAAGGGAAAGGCTCAGGTTGAAGAAGAGTCTTCTAACATTCATCCTCAGACCATCAAATCCAGAAGGCTCACCTTCAAATATCGTAATCAGAAGGTTCTTAAAGCTAAGTTCTGTAGGCTTCATACCTTTCCTGCTCATAGCTTTTTATTTCCTGCTCAGTTGGCCTCTGCTGGGGTTGCTAGGTTTGTAGGTAACAATGGTGAAGTGTTTCCTGACCTTGTTAGAGAATTTTATCACAACTTAAAACTTATCCCTGATGAATTTGGTGATATTACTCTAACCTCTCATGTTTTGTCAAAGAGTATCTGTTTAACTGTTGAGGAATTTGGTGAATTGTTGGGTATTCTGCATGAAGGTTTAGTTCTTGTTAATGGTGTTATTCCACATGATTGGCTACCATACAATAAGGTATAGGTTTTTATTAACATGTGTAGGCCAAACCAGCAAAATACTGCTCGTCAACAACTTCTCTCGTCATCCAATTTGTTGGGCTCAAATCTCTCTGTAAGTGACAGAATGCTCCACCTTATTATTGCCTATATCCTCTTTCCAAAGAATTCTAACCACTCTCGTATCAATGAGTTTGAATTAATGGTCCTTAATGCATTGAGACGCCGTTGTTCGGTTAATTGGGCACTCTCTATTATGTATCATATGCAAATTATGGAATCTCTAGATGGTGGTTTACCATATGCTCGAGCCATTTCTCACATTCTGGAAAATGCTAATGTTAACCTTCAACGGGAAGTTACAAGAATTCAAGGAGATAAGGAGGCTATTACAGATGCAACCGCTCTTAAGAACACCGGAATCATTCTTGATGCAAGAGGTCACTTTCACTACAAAGAGGATTTCGAACCAACTGTCCACTATGTTGCTTAACCTCCCGAAGGCGGAAACACCATAGACATGTTGTTTAATCAAATGACCATCTTCCAAAGACATGTGGATGATCCCTTTGATGTGCTCCAACAAGAAAATGCTTCCGCACGGCGACAACTACGCAATGTCCAAAGATCTCAAAAGCTTATTCTTGCTCACCTTGTTAGAAAAGAAGTTCAAGAGGAAGAGGAATCCGAAAGTGAAGATGATGGTAATGAGATGAATGAGGATGAAGATTAAAGACTAAATACTTTTAATTTCTATGTCTTTTCTTTCATTTTCGTGTTTTACTTTGTAATATCTAGACAATGTTCCATCTTATGTTTCGTGATGTTTAAGTATCTTATGTTTCATTGTTATTTGTTAAATCGTACAATTCGTTGTTTGTGTTTAAAATCGTGTTAATTTTTAAATGTATTTGTTTCACTCTTTTTTCCCCATCCTTTTTTATGTTAACAAAGGGGGAGAAGAATATGCATATGTGTTGTTTTGTTTCAAAGAAATTGCAGGCAGTCACTCCAAAATTCAAAGAATCATGGACTTAGGGGGAGCATACAATTTAGGGGGAGCCTTGCATTTTCTTAACATGTGTGCTACACAAAACAACATAAACATTTCAAGAATTGTTTTCAAGACTTGGTTGTCATCATCAAAAAGGGGGAGAATGTAATTGCAAGCTTCTCAATTCATATTTAAAGCATTTGTTTTGATGAAGACAACATGGATAACAACATTCAAAGGATGTGCAAAAAGCTTATCAACATCATATAGAAGTCTTGAAGATTAGAAGAAGAATTATTAAAGAATCAACAAATGTCAAAAGGTTTAAATAATTCTTAATCTTGAATATAGATGTTCACAAATATGCATTCATAATCATATACATATCTCACATTTTTTAATGTTAAGAAAAACCTTGTTTGAAATCTTTTTCAAAAAGAATTTTTGAAAATAAATTTTTAGGAACCGGTTCCTCCCTAACAGGGAACCGGGTTCCAAACTTGTTCAAAAACACGTCCCTGGATTTTGTACCAGGAACCGGGTTGTACCAATAGGGGAACCGGTTCCTGGGTGATATTTTTGAATTCTGACTTATAACATTCACTAAGAACCGGGTTCTTCCTGTGTCGGAACCGGTTCCCAGCGAACCAGTGCAGCTTTTCTTTTGGTTTTTGAACATATTTCAAATGGTATCCTTTCATGAATGCATTGCAACTTTTCATATCAAATGGCATGAATGAAGAGGTACTTGTGACTTTATAAAATGTGCAGTTTTTCAGATTTCAAAAAACACTCTTCACTTTTCAAATCAACAAATATACTTCTTCAATAAACAATTTTCATCAATTCACATTTTCATACAAACTTTCAAGTGTTCATAAATTTTTTGAAACTTGCCATATACACTTTCATTAAATCATTACAAGTTTCATACATTGTGAACATTTATAATCATTGCTTGAGAATTGTTTCTATCTTGAAGAAGAAGATCAATTGAAGATTGATAGTGCTCTCCATCTATTTCAAATAAATCATTATATTACAAAAGAAATCATTCCCTTACTATCCAGGATTGTTGGAAGTAAGTGTTGTGATTTGAAGAGGATTGTTCTTCATTCACATTAGTGTTTGTTTGATCTTAAAGGTGTTAAGAACCTTTGGTCACCCTATAGGTTAGATAGTAAGCATAGGTTGTACAATCATTCTAACTATAGTGAAATCTCTTTCGTGTTGGAAAGGGGACTGGAGTACTCTCGGATTGTGAGGGGAACCAGGATATATCACCGTGTTCTTTACTTTTCCGCATTTATCGCTTTCATCACCATTATCAGGAAAAGATAAGATATAATCAAAACCTTCAAACACTTAACCAAAAATTACTACAAGCATTCTCATAAAACCGAATAAATTTTTATATACCTAATTCACCCCCCCCCCCCCCCCCCCACCCCTCTTAGGCACTCTTAGACTTACAAGCTTGACTCTCAAAAGTCAAAGCAGAATGAATTCCTTGAAGGTATGGAAGTTGAACTCACGGGTACTGAAGACAACTCATCAGAGGCTCTTAACAGAGACACTCCCTCAACATCAGAAATAGTCACTGCAAGCAACCCAGCACCTTCTATTGATCAACTCCAGAAAATACCATCCAGAAGCAACATTGATCACCCAGAAGAAACGATCTTAGGAAGGAAGGAAGATCCAATCAGAACAAGATCTACCTTCAGAAACTCTGAAGAATCCCTCATGGGACTGGTTTCTCTGATTGAACCAACAACGATTGATGAAGCACTTCTGGACAATGACTGGATTCTGGCAATGCAAGAGGAGCTAAATCAATTCACAAGAAATGACGTATGGGATCCGGTTCCCAAACCAAAAGGATTCAACGTCATTGGTATAAAATGGGTGTTCAGAAACAAACTGAATGAACAAGGTGAAGTCATCAGAAACAAAGCACGACTGGTAGCACAAGGTTATAGTCAGTAAGAGGGGATAGACTATACAGAAACCTTTGCTCCAGTCGCCAGGTTAGAATCTATCAGACTTTTAATTTCTTTTGCTGTTAATAAAGGCATCACTCTGTATCAGATGGATGTCAAGAGTGCATTCTTAAACGGCTATATAGAAGAAGAGGTATATGTGCACCAACCCCCTGGTTTTGAAAGTTCCAAAAATCCAGAATATGTTTTCAAACTAAAGAAGTCACTCTATGGTCTGAAACAAGCTCCCAGAGCTTGGTATGAAAGACTAAGTAACTTCCTATTAGAAAAGGAATTCACCATAGGGAAAGTGGACAGAACCTTGTTCTGTAAGACAATTAAGAATGACATTCTAGTATGTCAGATTTATATAGATGACATCATATTTGGATCCACTAAACCCTCTCTGGGAAGAGAGTTTGCTAAATGTATGCAGGTTGAATTTGAGATGAGCCTAATGGGGGAACTAAAATTCTTTCTGGGCATTCAGATTAATCAAACTCCAGAAGGAACTTACATTCATCAAAGCATATATGTCAGAGAACTTCTGAAGAAATTTGATCTCTCAGAATGTAAGCCCTCAAGGATTCAAATGCATCCCACGTGCATTCTGGAAAAAGAAGAGGTAAGTAAAAAGGTAGAACAAAAGGTCTACAAAGGTATGATTGGTTCTCTTTTCTATCTGATGGCTTCAAGGCCTGACATTCTATTCAGTGTTTGCATTTGTTCTAGATTCCAATCAGATCCTAGAGAATCTCACTTAACAGCAATTAAGCGAATTTTCAAGTATCTGAAAGGTACTGCTAATCTGGGTTTGTTTTATAGAAAATCAAGTGATTACAGCTTAGTAGGATACTGTGATGTTGATTTTTCTGGAGATAGAGTAGAACGTAAAAGAACTCCTAGAAGTTGCCAGTTTTTGGTAGAAAATCTGATCTCATGGTCCAGCAAAAGACAATCCACAATAGCTCTATAAACAGCAGAAGTTGAATACATAGCAGTAGCTGGGTGTAGCACGCAAAGGCTCTGGATGAAAAGTCAACTTGAGGACTTCAATATATTTGAGAGTAACATCCCTATCCTCTGTGGCAATACTTCAGCTATTTGTCTCAGTAAAAATCCTATTTTGCATTCTAGGGCTAAGCATATAGAAATAAATTATCATTTTATTAGGGACTATATTCAGAATGGGATTCTCAATTTAAAATTCATTGACCCAGACCATCAATGGGCTGAGGTCTTTACAAAACCTCTTTCTGAAGATAGGTTTAACTTCATTCTGAAACATCTCAGCATGAAGCTTTACCCAGAATAAACTGTTTTATTTATATATCTTAATCTTCAGAATTTTTTTGTTATTTTCTGTGAACTGCTGATCAACCTGCCTTCAGAATTTTAGAAGTACAGATTGTATCAGAATCTATCCATGAAGATCTGAGCGTTTCATTTCAAGGATAGAAGTGTGTTGTTCACGTAAGCAAACAGTTGTCATCCATTCATTAGCTACCTTCTGAGGCTGAACACGCGTTCATTTTTCTGAAAGGTCAAATCGCTGATTGGATGCATTGAGACACATGTCATGGGTAACCGTTCCAATATCTTTCTGAATCCCCCAAAATCAGCTATCATTAATGCTTATAATCATTACAATTTATTTCTCTCTCTTGCAGTTTACATTTTCGAAATCTATTTAAACGCATCTTTCACTCTTTACACTCTTTCACTTTCTCTACAATCTAATTGTTTTCAGTTTGCATTTTTTTAAAAACCCTTTCACTTTCTTCTCAATTTTTCTGTGTGAACATGGCTTCCTCAAGCATCCAAAATTTCAGTACTCAGAGAACAGAATCCACAGAATAATATGAAGAATCATTCAGAACTCTTCTCACGGCCATTGACAACCTAGAAATACTTTCAGAATTGATTGTGGACTTTGAAAGTCTTCAAGAAAATGGGTTCAATCTCTCTGAAGAAGTAAAGGCTCAAGGATGGAACAGGTACTTTGACCGTCTTCTAGGTCCAACGTTCCCAATCCTTGTGAAGGAATATTGGATTCATGCTTCATCCTCCAACCATCAAGTTACTTCATATGTAATGGGGAAGAAGATAGTTATTACTGAAGACCTTATTGCAAGATTGATAGGTTACAGTGGTGGTGGCGTAAGGTGTATAGACATGGCTGAAAGATGTGCTGATGTCGCTTCAATTGCTAGAGAAATTTTCACTCTGGGTCTTCCCTCCAGTAAGATAAGGGATCTGAAGGACCATCACAGAATATGGGCTAAGATTATTCTGGGATGCATAAACCACGGGAAGCCAACCAGCTCTACTGACTACATAAACATTGACCAGCAGTTTCTGATCTACTTCATCTCCCAGAAGATTAAGGTGAATCTGGCTCATTTGATGTTCAATCATCTGAGGACGAGTGTTAAGGAGACTAGAGAAGATGAGCGCACTAAAATGGACTGGATACCCTTTGGAAGGCTCATATTAGATATTCTGACAGAGAATAGGCTGATAGAGCATCTAATAGAAGCACATGAAATCAGCTCTTTAGAGGCAACTGCTGGAAATCCTTTGAATGCGAAGAATCTGAAAAAGATGAAGATTATTGAGAACATCAAGAAGGAACCCAGTGTTACTTCTTTTGCAACAATCACCAGCAGAAGGATTCCTCTGGATGATTTCCCCATGTTCTCAGAAATTGATTCCATACCTGAGATTGTCGTCAGATACTTGGATGCATGAAAAGCAGATGGTACTGCACCAGAGTTAAACATTCAGGACTTACAACAGAAGGCTCCAGAAGTTGTGCTGAAGAAGAATAAGAAAAGGAAGGCGGCAGCAGAAGGATCATCACAGCGGACTCCCAAAGCTGCTAAAAAGAGAGGTAATCCTTCTAATGTCAATGTTTTAGAATCAATATCTTTATCAACATCTGAACCAATTCCTACCCAATCAGAATTTCCTACCCCACAAACCTTTGATGATTTTGACATAGGTTTTAACCCCTCTGAAACTTTAACTCTTATAGGAACTCACTCCCTACCTATCAATCCAAATACTAAAACAACTCAACCAGAACTTGCAAAAGTTCTGTCAGATATTGAAACTTTTGACCAGAATATTTCTTCTCCCACACCAGAAAATCCAAACTTTTAAATCACTACAGAAGCACCACAACCAAAAATTCCCCTCTCTCCTCAACTAGAAATACCACTACCTTCATCTCATCAACCAGAAATTCATCCACCTTCTCCACAACCTGAACAATCACAACCAAAAGGTCAAACTTCTGAGGTCGAACCTTCTGAATCCTGTGAACCAGAATCTCATAACGTTTCATCCAACCAAACAAATGATTCTGATACCATTCCCATTCCTGGAATCACTGAACCTCTGGCCATCCGTATTCCCCTGACAATTCTGGATATTCCCCAAATTCCCTCTTCACTAGAATCAACTCCACCAAATTCCCCAACTAGTCCAATAATTATACCAGACTCTCCCACTCCCTCACCAAAGAACAATCCAAATGACAACGCCAAAACTTTCATTGATTTAACTTTTTTTGAACGTCTTGTTGCCATAACCCACAAAACAGCCATTCCAAAACCAAAACCATCTGAACCCACACCAGATGTTGGTACTAGTTTATTGATGTTTGAAACAGAAATGCAGAAGTGGATAACCTCCCTGAAGCAAGCTAGTCTTGAGATGATTAACCCTGCTTCTTCAGATTATCTTTGGAGAAGTTTCAGAAATTGGTTAAGTTCTGAAACTCATAAGCTTCAAGAATATAGCTACGAACAAGCTCAATAGAACTTCAGTAATCTGCTAAAGGTAATTGAAGATCAAGTTCTGAGCCAACTTCTCAGGGAAGAAGTTCTCCCTCTGGACAATTCTCTCTGGTCAGAACATCGTCTAGCAGACAAAGTTCAACCAGAGTCAGAAGATCTCACTCTAACTGATACTCCAAAGCAGATGATTCCTGCAGAGGAACTGGTTCAAAAAGATGACGTTGCAGAATGCTCTGAGAAGCATCCAGTTACTGAAGATTCTCAAGCTTCCTCCTATGAAAGGCAGACTATGGAAGAACTGAAGAGAACAAATATTATTATGCAGGAAAGGATGGATAAACAGGATGACAAAATTTTGGAAATCAAGAGCATGTTAAGCAAACAAGAAGAAACCAACACCCAGATCAAGGGCTTGTTGGAAGCTTTGTTCATGCGCCTTCCTCCTCCATCTTAGATTTTCCTTTGTTTTAAAATTTGTTTATCTGTAATATTTTCTACATTGCTGTTGTTCTGAACTTCTTATCGTTGCTTCTAACTTTAATATAAATCCTTTTTGACTCTGATTATATGTTCTTTTTGATAACTGACAAAAAGGGGGAGAAAGAATAAGATATTTTCAATAACGGACTACTGAGACATAAGTCTCAAACATTCTGATCTACTTAATTTCCTTCTTCTGAAAAGCTTGAACATGTACAAAACTCTGATGAAAGACGTAGTCAAATTCTGATGCTCAAGGAATCTATGAATTTAAGGGAAGTAATCAACTCAGGGGGAGTTTTCTTCTTAATTCTATGCTTTTTATTCTTTATTCTTTATTGAAAAATCTGGTTTTTGTCATCATAAAAAAGGGGGAGATTGTTAGAACACAGTTTGATTCTACAACCCTTGATTAGAGTTTTGATGATAACAAAATACAAAGAATAATTAAATTCAAATATATATACAAAGAACAATTATGCTCCTTAAAATTATGTTTTGTACATGCAGAAGTTCTGATGGAATCAACATCAGAATGGAATCAACATCAGAAGATCAGTAATATGTGGTACACGCTGAAGCTACCAGATTATACGTTGAAGGTTGATGACCAGAATCTACGCCTAAACAAGTACACTCTGACTCTGATCAAAGACATCTTTACCAAGTCATCAACACTCTGAAGCGTTATCAGCAGTTAAAGTAAAGAAGACTCTGAAGCGTTATTAATTATTCAAGACAAAATTAAATGCTAACGGCTTTCTTCAGACAAGATCTTCTTCAAAAGGAAAGTGTGTTATTATCATTAAACTTGCTTTATGGACAATGTATCTTTGCCTTTCCTATATAAACAAGTCTGCTTGTGAAAAGAAGCACGTACGTACGCATAAAACAATTTGCCAAGCTATCCAAACCACTCATATTCAAGGCTTTAGCAAATTTATTTTATTCCAAGCTTAATTTGTGTAATTATCACAGTTGTGATATATTGTTTTGTAAGAAAACATTAACACACTCTTGTTCAATTATTTGTAAAATATTTCCTTGAGATAAACCGGTATGTGGTTATACTCAAGAAGACTTTAACAGTTGTTAAAGTAAGATGTTGTAATCCTTTGAGATTAGTGGATTGAGACCTCGTTGGAGAGAGGCGAAATCACCTTGACGGGTGGACTGGAGTAGTTTGAGATCAAACAAACCAGGATAAAAATATTGTGTTGTTAAGCCTTTTGATTTAAGTTTTTCAATTCAACCCCCCCTTCTTGTGTTTTTCACATCTTCAGACCGTGACTTCTCCATTCTCAGGTTTTCTCAATGTTTATCTTTCCCTTCACGTGGGATAAAAGACGTTTGATGGCGACTTCATTGTTTGATGATTTTTAGCCGGTTATTTCAGCCGGCGACATCACTGGGGACAGGTCGACCAAATGCTGGTCCATCTCGGAGTCGCTCCTAGCTCTTATTTCCTTTCTTTGGGTATTTATTTTGTATGCTTTCTATTTATTAATCCATTTTGTATATACTTGAGCATATGTATTCATTTCATTTTATTATTTTCCATATACTACTGCTGTATTGGATCTGCTTATTGTTTGGTGGGTGTTACAAGAGGTAAAAGGCCCAATACCCAGGCCAAGTGACAACCATCGGAATCCTAGAAATAGAGTGGAACACGACGAATAGGGGATGTAGAATACCATAGACATTTGTGTCGTCCTTCCTCAGATAAGGTTTTAATGAGGTGTTATCAGTATCACGTAGGTGTACGATGATAGTACTCTCAAGAGAACTTGTGATTTTGAGTTACCATTGCCTTACACTGACCTAGTCTTTACCCGTGAGTGGGGAGGGAACTATTTTATCACATGTAAAGATGGTGACTATGATCAGACAGTGACTATTGGTTCTAATGGTTATGTTATAGATTTCTGCTGGTGACTTATTCAGATGCTATATTCTATTGGTGACCGTATGTTTCTCAGATTTATTTTCTGAGTTCCTGACTTGTTTATTTAGAGGTTCATTCGAGCCTTTGATCTTGATATTCCCAACATGTTGAGAAAAGGCTCAACAGTATCCAGTTGCAGAAACCTTGATCCCGTATAATGGAAAATCCATATGGTACTTGGTTCTCATATGTGCGGAAGCTATGTCGGACCTTTGATCTAATGATACTCATAAGGTTCATAATAGTGCATCAATCATATTCAGAAGTGATAGAACTTTGATCCCATGTCCTTGCATTCATAACATGGTTAACCAAATGCTCAACATACATGTTTTGTTATTTCTATGGAATCATATTTGTAAGCCTTGTGTTAAACTTTTCCATCCCTTACTTGCGTGAAATCAAAATCAAAGCACGTAAATTCCTTTAAAATGATGGAACATGACATGGCATCCATTCATGAACCCCATGCATACTCATGCATTCATGATAGGTATTCGAAGATTGTGGATTCTTATTCTAACATGTTGTTCTCCTCAGAGGTTCAAACTTGATTTCTGGCTTCACATGCTCAGGGATCAGTTATGGAATAACTCTGTGTGGCATACATGCAAGCTTTGGCCCGTGGTCAAAAATTTCTTCGAGCAGGAAGATAATTGATTGAAGACTCAGATAAGCCAGGTCATGGAAGCTCTGATGATGATGTCAACAATCTTGCACCTACTACTACTGCAGAGGTTCCTTCTTCACCTTATCTTTTGGGGAACGCTTTCAACTAGGGAGTGTTATACAATCTTGAGTTCTTGGAACATCTTATCAGTAGATGGTCCTTATTTACTGTGGAATCTAATATCAGTTCTCATTTTTGTTGACCAACGTCAGATGTGGTTTCCACTCCGTGGCATCTGACTATTCAATTAGGGGCACCCTCCATACCTTTGTGTTCTCTGATCTGTTCGACATCAGCCAGTCTTCGTTCCCCTAGTGACTTCATGGAAAAAAACTTTTAAGAAAAAACAAAAGAAGCCTGATGAGCATTTTTATGTGATCCTAATGCATTACATCCTGTTATTTCAAGCTCTGTTCTTTGGGGTCCTCCTCCCGCAAACATCTTTTATGATTGTGATACACATGCTAGATGTATCTCCTATTCTGGGGCACCCAATTTTGATATTGAAAACTGTAAAGTGCTTGAAGTATAAAGTCTAGCACCTGTCTGGCGTCTCTTCCAAAATTCTATTTCCTATTGGCCAATAGTCAGACTCTTTCTCACTAGGTAGATGTTTCTATTGTTTTGATAGAAGACGAACTATATTATTTATTTGTGGCGTAATATGCTTAGTAAAGTAGTTTGTACCGATTCGCGTAATAAAGCATTCATTCGCTCTCCTGAAAGAATATTCTACACGTATATTCTGGGGAACCTGGCTATTAGATTAAAGTTGTATGTCATCCAGAGACAGGGTTCGAGACAGGATCAATCTAGAGACTGTTGTGTTCACATCAGACCAGATGGAGTTTTCTCTCGCCCATTTAAGCATCAAAACTGCAGAAACTCGTTGTTGTACCCCAAAATTTCGAAGATGAACAAGGTGTCTTTCGATTGGTATTTTGATAGGCTTCGACTGAGTGCCTAACCTCCTCCAAGCTTGCCTTTCCAAGCATCGATTGAAGCCTTGTCCTTTTGCTTGTTTGTTGTATACAAGCTTCAGCAGTGCATGTGTTTCCTTTGAAACAACCTCCTTCAATCCAAAAGGGAAGGGCCTCTTGTTAGTGCTCCTTCCATTTCACCATTGGCTTTGCATGATGATTTGATTCACAATGCAATGGCTACATGCATGCAAGCTTAATTCCTGCTTCGATTGGGAATTGGATTTCTTTGGAGCAAGCTTGGTTCCTGCTTCATTTAGGCATTTGGTTTCTTTGGATCCAGCTTTATTCCTGCTTCGACTAGGCAAATACTCCCTATGTGCGTGCCTTCAGTGCAAAAAGCAAGAATTCCCTACAAGTGTGTTTCGATTCACCAGTAATGAACTCCTACATACCAGCTTCGATTAGGCGCTGAGTATCCTTCAATCAAGCCTAGTTCATAAAGCTCTCACTGGGCAAAAGTCCCCTCAGCTTGTCACCAGCGCACGTATGCCTCTTCATGCTTGCCTTGGTTTCACAAGGCAAAGACCCATCAGCATGCCTTTGATTCACAAGACAAAAGGCCCCCTCTTCAGCCTGCCTTTAGCATATAAGGCCAAGACTCCTTCAGATTTTCCTTTGATCCACCAGGAAAAAAAGTTTCCTTCGACCCATAAGGCATTGGCTAGCTTTGCGCCAACTTTGCCTAGGCAATGGATTCCTTTATGCTTGGTTTGACTTGCCTCATGCTAGCATCCACAAGGAATAGGTTGCCTTTATTCCAGCTTCGACTGGGCAATGGCCCCCTTTGAAACAGTTGTACACACTTCAACATGCATGATAGCCCATTCGCAGGACACACCTTAGTGGCCCTATCAAAGAGGGCACAAATCATACATATGAAAGACACTCAAAAAGTCCCTTCGAAGGAGGCAACCAAAGTCCCATTCGAATGGTACACAAAAGATCCATTCAAAAGACCTAATCAAAGGAGGAAACTTGAGGCTAATCGAAGGGCATGGACTGAAGGTATTCGAAAGAGGGAAGCATGTCCAGGTTCATTCAAATTCAAAAAGGGACAAGTTTCCATGACTTTTGCAACGTTACAAAACATCATTCATGGCTTTGAAAACACTTGTTTATGGTTGTTTAAACCTTTGTTCTCTTGTCCCCTTCATCCCCTCTATATAAAGAACACACTAGCCAGGTCAAAGGGGGATGGACACAACCAGAGGGAGGAGATATACACATTATACGCACACGCTGCCTCATAAGACACAAAAATTGTCAAAAATCTCATTAGTAATCCAAATCGAAGGAATCTTCAACCACACTCCACTCACTCCTTGAAGTTTACAGAGAACGTGCCCAAGCACTAGGCATCTCCAACACCCCAGATCCATACACCACTATTGGTAAGGAAAAGTAAGGAATCAAATTCCATTTTTTTTCTTTGCATGGCATAGTCATTCGATTTTCATTCATGATCGAAGGGTCTGGGTGTGGTATCCAGGTCTGTATTTGTTTCCTTTTGTTTCTAACACTTGTTGCGGATCCAACATAAATAAGGCCAGTGCGCACAGAATCAAAGGACCTGGGCTTGGCACCCAGGTCATGCTTTTTGTTTTGCTACCATATCTTTGCAGATGCAGCGCCCTCACAGGTGAATCATCAGACGCCTCCAGCAACATTCTTTGCTGGATCGAAGGCTTGTCTTCACATGATCGAAGGCTATCCTTCACATGGATCGAAGACCACCTGTCTTCATAGGATCAGAGGCCTTCCTTCATGGATAAAAGACCATCATTTCTTTGATCGAAGGATTATTTTATTGCATTTATTCTTATTTTTACTCACTTCTTTTAAATACAAAATCAAATAAAGTAAATTCACAAAGAATTTAGGATTAGTTTTTTTTATTAATTAAATTAATTTCTGAAATAATTAATTATTTGATTTTAACATCCTCTTTTCAAAAAGAATTAAAATAAATTAGAATGTAGGTCTAATTTTATTTTCTCAATTTGTTTTCTTTGCATAAAAATAAAAAATAAAAAAAGATTTTTATACCTTGGTATTTTCAGGCGTCTTTTCTACTTCGGGCGCATTTATTTATTTTCGCATTTTTTCATATTATTATCTTCCTACTGGATGTATTAGATTAAAACTAGGATGTTTACTGATTTATCCCCCTCATTCTTGGACGTGTAATTAATCCCCAAAGTCATGTAATAGCGTAGGATTTATATTCCGGCACTTTATATTTCTGCACTTTAAATTCCTGTATATATATATTAACTGTTAGTAATTAGGCTTGTATGGAAAGACTAATAACCAAACACTAACAAACTTAACAAAAAGACAAAATTAACTGAAACATAACATACTTGCACATATACACCTCTAGGGTACCCCACTTTGGTTACCTTCGGAAATAAAACAGTCATGTCCCTCGAGACAGGGACACTTTAGTAAAGAACCATAAATCAAAAGAGCATAGTCCCACAATGACCCTACAGTTTCCTTTCGGTAAATAATCTAGTCCCTAAACAGAAATTGCTAAAGCGTCTCTACATTGTTGCCTTTATGATTGTATGTCCCTTAGAATGTCCCTCATACATCTAACGATGGGGCTTCTTACCAAATCAATGGTAAGATAGCAACATCTAAAGGAGGAGGAAAAGAATATTAGACCTTTTTGAGTAGGTAGGATGCTCATAGTTGCTCGCTTGCTCATAACAACAAAAAATCATTTTCATACATACACTTTCAATTGAAACATTTTTAAAAGTCAAAGTCCTTTGTACACATTCTTATAGAGACGAGAATCATTACAAAGGCAATTTTCAAAATCACTTTAAAAAAACACATTCCACAAACACCTTCGTGAACTATTTTCAAAAACCAACACTTTGTACGTGTTCTTATAGAGACGAGAACCATTACAAAGACGTTTTTTTCTAAATATTTTCAAACCCACACCACAAGCACATTTTCAAACAAAAGCAAGTGAATTAGCAAGAAACTAAGATACCATAGATAACTACGGATGGAAAAGGTGTTAACACCTTCCCTTTCCATAACCTATTCCCTTACTCAGAATAATCTCAAAAAAGTCTTTTTCTGTTCTTTTCACCCTTTCCTTAATTTGGATAAAAGAAAAGACGGTGGCGACTCTTTCTTACCACGACATTTGCAAACAAAAAACACAAAACATGTATTAAACTGTCAGTTTTGCCACCGTATCACAGTCGTTATAATCAAGAAACCCATACAGAGTCAAGTCTCCTCAACACTTGAAAACATCAGTTTATTTACTGCATTTTCATTTGCATTCTTGTTGTTTGTTTAAACATTGCTTGCATGTAGAAACTTGTCTATTTTTGAATGAAAATCTTAATGCAATAAATATTCTTGTCTTGAAGTGTTCCTTTCATTTTTATTCATCCATTCGTTATCACTCTTTTAAATGTTTTACTCGCATATTGATGCCAAGTTGCCAAGTCTTATGCTTAGGTAAATATTGGAGGGAGGATGACGATAATCTAAAAACGTAAGACAACTCTGGTTGTTATGCTTTTGAGTAAGACCCTACTGACGATGTACATGCCTTGTTTAAATTCCTAAACACCGAAGATATAAGGGAGATAAACCCTCACTAACCCCTCTGAGCCTTAAAAGTAGGAGTTTCTTTTTTGTTCATAAAAAACCCTCATTTTAACCCTGGGGTGGGTAGTGTTCAATTAATTTGATCAAGCATTCAGAACTCATCAAGAGTGTGCATCCAAGGATACAACATTGGTTATCCATCAAAAAGTTGAGGAAGGTCAAAACCACAACGGTTAACCCTTATCTATCAACAACGTGTGTCAATTAACAATATTCCAATGGGTATCTCTCGCACATTAAGAGGTCAAGAAATGGCGATACAACAATGGTTATCCCTCATCTACCAAAGATACAAACAATCACGGTAACTTCTAACAAATCAGAGATGGCATAAAGATCAACGACTTGTTCAAAATTGAAAGTATGAATAAGAAAGAAACAAAAAGCCCTGCTAAGTCGAAACTTGAAAACAAGTTGCTTAGGCAAAAGTTAGGGCATCCCGCTGGACTTCCAAATCGAAATTCAAAAAGAATCTGTCTAGGAAAAAGTTAGGGAGAACAAGAAAGAAGCTGAAAAGCCTAAAAGGCGATAAAAGGATTACAATGAAAATCCCTATCGAGAGAACAAGTTCGTGTGATCAGACACCAAAATTGGAGGTGAAGTTACTGTCGTGTCTAAGAAACCTCTTTGGTTCCTCAACCATCACAAACTCTTCTTGAAAGATGAACGCTTATGTCGAGTTAACTAAACATAGGAATGGAGAACATCATGTAGAATGGGTGGGCACCAAATAATTTTGAGCCTTAAATCCTTTTTTCTTAAACCGCGAACCAGGCCACGTTACAACCCATAAAAGTCCTAACTGAAGCATGGGTCAATTTGAAAGCGTGCTACAACGGGATAATGTTTAACTGACTCCTAAGAGGTATGTTTAAATATTTGTGTTGGCATCATGTGGTTGCATTACCTTTCATAAAAAATATTTTGCAAATTTTTCTCTCTAGCTAGTGACTCATTTACAACAGAGTTGTGACATCATTTCATTCAAAGTTTTTCAAACTTCAAGACTTACATATGTGTTGCATTAGAATTATCATGCTCATAATAAACATTCTTCTACATACAAAAAATCTGATTGACATCAAGTAAGTTTACAGATTGAACAAACGGTAAAGAGCTCAATCTTGTCAGAAAAGAGAGGCTTGAATACTCTGTTGAAGCAAGAGTTAGCTGTCACAAGAGATATGACTTATCCAGGGGCAAGTTAAACAGTGATTATGTCCAGAGAAAGCATCTTGGTGCTTCATAGTCTGAGTACCCTTTAGGGATGAAGTTAGCAGATTCTGCCAATCAGGGGCAATTAAGTCGAGAGTCAATCTCTCTGAGTTCAGTCAAATCTGGGGAATTCCCTCAAAGCTATCAATCAGAGGCTATCACGTCGATAAATCTCTTCAAGCTATACTCAATCAGAGGCTATCACGTCGATAAACCTATTCTTTTTCCAATCATTCCGAGGTAATCACATCGATAAATCTATTCATAATTCATTCAACATGGGGCAGTTACGTCGAGATTCGACAAATATCTCCACAAAAGTTGTAATCAAAAGCAGTTTATTTCGTGACTCAATACATTGGGGCAGGCCACCTCATATCATAATGTGGCACGGATATTATGGTCTTCTATTCAACACAAATTCTTTCAGAAATCCCACAGACAGGGGCACTCTGTATCCGTACTTGAAAAGTTGCTCAAGCCAATTATGTTGTACAAGACGAACCAAGCTAAAAGCGTCATAACGGTTATCCTTACTTGACCAGTACACGAAGCCTCCTTCATCTGATGCATACAATTTCAAACCTGATTCCCCAAGTAAATTCAAAAAGTCTGGAGTCATCTTTTGAATTGGCACGCGCAAGTGCATCCCCAGTGGAGTAAACCTGGGCAGTCGCAGAGCTAAACTGGGGCATTCACAGGTGTCCATGCCCATCTTTTATCCACAAGTGATTTAAGAGGTAATTCCCTAATGTGGCGCAAACTTGGGGTATGTATCCGGAGATATTCACATGGTGTCCAGTATCCATTCTTCGACATATTCAGTTCTACCATCCTCTCGATGGTTCAGGATATAGAGAAGTCAGGCCAAATTATCTCTTCCCCAATAACAAGGCAATTCGGAATTCAGTGACGTACCTGTAAACTTGCTCTGTCATCTATTCAATCTTCAATGGAGTGACCAATAATCTTTGGTATCATGGGCTCCCCAGTGCAAATTCTTATCAGTATCCCCAACAATCTTTGGTACTGCAGGTTTCCAGCGCCGGTATGTATTGGCATCATCAGTCATGAGAAATAGCTCCCAGTGAGCCTTCTCTTATGCCCATGAAGTCTATTTCTTGGCATTTCATATAGTTATCATTGAATAACATTTCATCCTCAAAAGCGCGTAGCCGATCCATTAGAATGGATCTTTGCGGAAATATAAATTCAAACATGCATACGAAGCATAAGCCAGATCAGGTACCTTACACGAAAGAATTGAATCATTCAAGGACAACAATACATCCCCATAAGAGAATATCATTCCCAAATCCCCAGCTGGTGACCTTCACATTCACAATTCCTAGTAAAATAAATACACCTTGTCATTCTAAACCCAGTTCTCGTCTGGTAGCCAGTTCCCGTCTGACAAATAATTCAGTTTTCCTAAACACTCGTCTGTGTCAATTTCCCAAACACTCATTTGTGTCAATTCCACACACTCGCATGTGTCAACTCCTAAACACTCATCAATGTCAGTCTCCCAAACACTCATCCATGTTTAACCTTTCCTTGATACTCGTTTGTATCTTCTTTTGATACTCGTCAGTATTGATTCAAGCACTCATCTGTGTTAAACTTTTCCTTGATACTCATCTATATCTTCTTTCAATACCCGTCTGTATTGATTCAAACATTCGTCCATGTTTAAACTTCCTTGATACTCGTCCGCATCTTCTTTTTGGTGATTATTTCCTGATTGATGCCACCCTGTGGGCCATCGTGTCTTGTTTGATGTCTCCCTTTTGGTTATTGTGTCCTGATCGATACCTCTCATGCAAATCATTGTGTCCTGATCGATGTATTCCTATTAGCCATCATGTCCTGATCGATGTCTCCCTTTTGGTTATCGTGTCCTGATTGATACCTCCCTTGTGAATCATCATATCCTGATCGATGTATTCATTTTAGCCATTGTGTCCTGATCGATCTCTTCCTTTTGGTTATCGTGTATTGGTTGATACCTCCCTTGCGAATAATTGTGTCCTGATCGATGTATTCTTGTTAGCCATCGTGTCCTGATCGATGTCTTCCTTTTGGTTATCGTGTCCTGATCGATACCTCCCATGCAAATCGTCGTGTCCTGATCGATGTATTCCTGTTAGCCATCATGTCCTGATCGATGTCTCCCTTTAAAGCATCGTGTCTTGATATATGTCTCCTTTTCAATCATCATGTCCTGATCCGTGTTTTCCTCTCAGTCATCATATCCTGATTGATGTACTATGATGTCGTCGTTTCCTGATCGACGTATACCTCCGGTTTAATCCCACATCTTTTAATTCCCCAATGGACGTTGCAAAAATAAATAACCACTCACACTTCCTTTCAAAACAAATTTTTGGCATTGGTATTTAATCATCTTCAACCTTAAACTTCCGAAAGGCACGCGCCAATCGTACCTTCAGGTTTAAGATTGTTAAATAAGGGCAGCTGTAATACCCCAAATTTGTCCTACCCTTTACTTTTATCTAGCTAAAGCTTTTGCATTCATCTGCATATATTCCATTAAGTCACTAACATGGTATACATTTACATTCAATAAGGCACTTGAGGTTCAAAATTTCAATGATCATGCACGATAAGGGTTTCATAGTGTTTTGAGATGCACATATCGAATAAGGCCGATTCATCTGTTTCTCCTCCAAGCATTGAATTGGAAAATTAGGGTTTCTCTGGCTTTGAGGTTTCCCTTTCCATTCAAGGGTCGTCAATGTATTCTTTCACCATCCTTGGTCTGAGGAGCTAGGTTTATGATGGTGACCATTGAAGACTTATTTCTTTATCACCAATGATTATGATAGAGAAGACTGTGAACTATGGCTTTGATGATAAGTTGTGTCTTCATTCAGCATATATCTCAGGAAGATTAGGGTTTGATCCATTACTTGGGTCTGTTCATCATTTAAGGAGGATTAGACCTGGGACTTCTATAATCATATGATTCAAATATCATGCATATCTTTAGGGACTTCTCAATTCATTCTTCTATGGTTATTAAGACAAGGCATGTAGGTTCAATGTGTTCAATACAATATCTCAATTACATATTGCTTGTTATGCAACGTAATTTGGATTAGTGGTTGAGGATAAAGCTTCATCAAGATCGGTATTGGTCAACAGATAATTGAGATGAGGTGTCATTAAAATGAATCCATGAGATCAATTTATTCAAAAGCATAAGTGGGGATTTGGTTCGTGACTAAATTTGGAAATGGTATATCCATATTAATTTCTTGGTATACGAGTTGCTTTGACTTTAGACATAAATCACTATGTTCAATGTTCATCAAGTTCATTCAAGAAATCTAAGGCAAAGAAATGAGGAAAAAATTCTTGTGACCTACAAAATTATGCTAAAGGTGTGCTACTAATGGCAAGACATTACCATGTTTCAAGATTTCATCAAATCATCATCAATATGGTTCCAAAACCAAAAGGGAAGATATGAAATTTGGAAGAGAGGGTTACTTGGGAATATTTGGATTTTATCATGGGGTTCAAAGAGTTTACAAGAGGATTACCAACCTTGCCAGATCATTACAACATCATATTGCATTACTTTTGTTTCTAGTGAATTACAAGTGCATTTGAGAATTTACACACACAAAAATGAGAAAGTGCAAAGAGATTACATGAGAATACTACTAAGCCTAAACCAAATCCTTAATCAATTCAAACTTCAAGATCCATGTTCTTCATCTCCAATTCTTCAAAGTATTACAATGCCTTGCTATTTTCTTAAACAAAGTCCAAAACCTTGCAATTGGTAGAAAGATGGTAAGCCAAATTTGTAGAAGCATTGCACCTTGAAAGTGGTCCGGAGTCCAGCCCTGCACTATATAAAAAAGGTCCATAAAAGTCAACTTAAAAAAAGGGCATATTGAATCACAAATAACCCTTCATCAATCAATTATCCAAAACCATGAACCCTCCACGTTTCTCAATCCATTTCATGGACATAAACAATTAACAACTTCAGGATTTGTCAACCATTTATTCATCACTAAAACCAAAATGTTTACACTATGTTTCCTCACAGAAAAATCAGAACAGGATCAGTCATTTCCTGTACAAACAAGCACCTACTAGCTCACATATATCCATAGTTTTTATCAAGCACCCACGCACAATATGGATTCAAGACGGGTCCAGAGATGAAGCGATTTTGAAGGATTAACTATTAACTAACTTCCAAACATAAACTTCAAAATAGAATTCCAATTCCCAAAAATAGAATTCACTAAGAGAATTACAAAAACTAACTGTTAACCGAATTCCAGTCAGCTTTTCTAACCATTTCTTCTAACATATATGTAACTAACAGCCTAAATCCTTCTAACTGCCAACTGCTAATAGAAATCAACATAGCAAACTCACAAACTAACAACCCACAATATAATTTCCTAACCAGCTCTAACCAATTCTACAACAAACTTCCAGCAGCAAAGAAAACAGAAGTGAAGAAGGGGATAATAGAAAGGCAACAAAAGGATAATAGAATTGGGAAGAAGAAAAAAATAAGATTCACGATTCATTTTCACAACACAAATTCAGAGAATACAGAAAACTCAACAAAGAGTGAAACTTCAAAAACTCACCAAGAAAAAGATCTCGTCTCTCGGCACTCTTTCTCCATCTTGATCACCATCATCACTCTACATCAATTGGCCTCAGAACCGCAGAGCTTTCATTCACCTTCTTCCTCCACCTCTCAGGATCTCTCTCTGCATCATTCTCTCTGAAACTTCAATTATCATCATCTTCATCTCTTCTCGGAAAAAATAATCGCATCATGATTTTCTCAGAGATTTCTCTCAAATCCTCGGAATCTTTTCAATCTGCGGCACCAAACCTTCATTTTCTATGCAATCTTCTTCAAGAATCAACATCTTCGTCAAGAACTCTACATCATCTTCTCTCGACTGAATCTTCTGCAACATTTTTCAACAATCTTCATCATTATCACTGCTTTCGTCTTTGTCGGTTCAATACAACACAACTGCAATTTCTCACGTTCATCAACAATGCCACAATAACGAAATCAGAAAGGAGAGTAGAGGAAGAAGAGGAGACAAAAAAAGCAAGATCGGATTCCTATTTCGGCCCCTTATTTTTTCTTTGTGCTTCATAGTGTGTAATGCAGCAATTACCAAGACCTATCTCTGTCTCATAGCAACTTTCACGGTGGTGTTATGCATCGAGATAGAGAGGGAGAGTCCACGACAGTTGAAGCGTTACTGACGAAGAGGAACGAAATCTGAGATGGAGCTTCGAATCAGAGGCAAGCTAATCACAAGCGGCGGAGAAACCACATTGGTGCAAAGCTGAATTAGAATTGATGATTTTGAGGTGTTGAGGTTATGACGCAGAGAAGAGAGCTCGAGAACGGTATGGCAGAGTGCTGATAATGGTCGTCGGAGAAGAGAAATTGAAAGATTGAAACGACAAAACCAATCGGAGACAGAGAGGACTGAGCGGCGCAATTTGTTGAAGGGGAAGGAGTCTGGTCATCCTTTTTCTCAACCCTAACTCAAATCAAGTTCCACTACTCAACTTCTTGAATTATCTTTTGTTTATTTTATAATTATCTGATTATTTTGCTAATGATCTAATAATAGTGAATCAGTAATGCTTATGGTGATGGATTTTGTCATTGAACCATGGGCTAGCCGAGAATCCATAGGCCCATTTACAAATTTTTTTGAAGCCATAGTTGCAACCAAAAACAGTGCTCATGGGCCCTTCTAGATGGGCCTCGCACCCAAGTAGTCTTTTGCTGGACATTCACTCCTTGTAACAGGTTCAGAAGCCCCTGTTTAGAGTGGTATTATTTGTTTTTTTCCTATTAATTTTTCTTCATTAATTTCAATAAACTCTTTGGTGATAAAATGATACATGAAAAATAATAGGAAATGCTTTGGAATTTTGGAAATTTGTTATATTTCAATTACGATCAATTATTGCACTAATTTTTTAGTCTTTGTTTAAGAGATCTTGATGCCACTTGCGTATGATAGTAGTGTTCAATCCATGATATATGTGGGCACAATTTTGGGATAACATTCTTGAATATTCCCAAAGGTTTCAAAGTAAATTAAGCCCATAATCTTCATAAAGTAAATTCGAGGAAGCTTTTGGTAGAGTTTTCTTATTGCTTGCATGGTTATGAAGAGGCAACAGAACTTCTCCATTCGGTATCATCGTGACCTTATTTTATTCCTCATTTCCGCACTTTATTGCTTTCTAGATACCATGATAAGTAGGAAATAAGGAGTGTGCGCTCGAAGTCGCTTTTTAAAGACCTGTAGCAGGCATTCCGCACTTCATTTTCTATATGTGTTATGCTTGTGTTTGTTTCTTTGGTTGCTGATCGATGAGTCACTCAATTTAGGAATTGAGATCACGACTTCTCTCTCAGTGCATGATCCCTATAGGATTTTATCGCTTTCCTTTATTTCTTGTTGATTGATGAGTCACTCAATTTAGAAATTGAGATCACGACTTCGCTCTCATTGCATATTCCCTATAGGATAGTTTTGTTAGACTTTATTTACCATGCTAACTTAGATAGGATATCTCTAGGTGTGCTCTCTTAAGCTTATTAGCTTGTTTTCTTTATCCTTTTATATACCATGTTCCCTTAGGACGGGCTTGCTCCCTTCTGATGCAAGTTAGACCTTAGGTTGTAAGCCATGCATGCTGACACTAGGTTAGAAATAGGCTAGTCTCCTTTATACTCTTTTCTTCCCCTTTTTTCATATTTTCATTCAAAACTAAAACCTTTTCTTAGCAAATCAAAAACATGCTAATAACGACTTAAACCCTTTTTCAAGGTAACAAAAATACAAACCAACTCAAACCTTTTTATGCACCCAAGCACCTTTTCTATAAAACCCTTTTCAGGTAAGGACATGATTAATTTACTTTTGTGCTAACGCATAAGTCTCAAAAGGTCGAGCTACGACAGAAGGCAGAATTAACATTGTCCATAAAAAACACAAAACAAACAAAAACATGTGAGCCGTGTAAGTTCAGATGCGCCTAAGAGGGGGGGGGGGTGAATTAGGTTCTTTAAAACTTTTTATGAATTGTATGAATATTTTTGCACAAGTTTCTTTTCTTTCTTTTTCTGATAAGTGATGAAAGCAGTAAATGCGGAAAGTAAAGAACACAGAGATGTATCCTGGTTCCCCTCACAGTCCGAGAGTACTCCAGTCCCCTTTCAACATGAAAGAGATTTCCTTATAGTTGGTAATTTGTACAAAGACTACCTAACAACCAAGAACAATCCTCTTGGACCAAGAACAATCCTCTTGGATTTTCACTAAGACCACAAAGAGAACAATCCTCCCTAAGTGTCTTTCTTGTTTCCAACAATCCTGAAAACAAGTATACAATAGTTTGTTTGATTTGTATAAGAGTTTGAATAATGAAAGAGCAATGTCAATCAGTTGATTGATCTTTTCTATTCAATATGAAATTTAATATGGAATACTCTTCTAAGTGCTCAAGAACAATTTTCAGTATGCATATGAAAATGATGAACAAAAATCTTGAGTATAAATAGTATGATCAAAAGAATAGAAAATTGTTAGTGATTGTTGTTGTATTGTTGTTGATTATTTTAAAATTCTAAACAAAAAATAATTTATAGTGTAGTAATACCTCTTCAATGAAACATATCAATGTTTAAACCATTTTTACTAACAAAATATATTTGAAAAGATACAAAGATTGCCATGAAAAGGTGTTACAAAAAGTTGCTGGAAAATAAATTTTTTCAAAATTTAAGGCACAACAACTGGTTGCACTAAAGCAACAATAGATTGCAGCACAACAACGTTTAAAAATATTTGAAAAATATAACTATGACAACCGATTGCCTTTGAGGAGCAATAGATTGCTCATAAGCCAACGTTCAAAAAATTTGAAAATAAGACACATGACAATCGATTGCTGCTAGATGACAATCGATTGTTTTCAAACAGAAGAAAATGTTTTTTAGATACAACCGATTGTCCTAGCATGACAATTGATTGCTTGTGTACAAAAATTGAAAAATCATTATTTTCAAAGATTTTAGGCAATTTAAAACATCCTTCTTCAATCATACATAGTATATACTAAAAATATTATTTTAATAAAGTAAATGCATGATTAAAAATAGTTTTGAGCACTAAGAGCATAAGATCAAAAATTTCATATACCTTAAGCCATAAGTCTTGAAATGTTGATCTTGATTAATGAATATTTGCTTGAGATAAATCTTCTATCTTGATCCATTCATTTTTGCATGCTAGCTGAAGGGGTGAAAAACACAAGAAGGGGGGTTGAATTGTAAAACTGAAATCTAAAGCAATTGACAAGATATTTTTATCCTGGTTCGTTTGATCTCAAACTACTCCAGTCCACCCGTCAAGGTGATTTCGCCTCTCTCCAACGAGGTCTTAATCCACTATATTCAACTGAATATTACAGACTGCTTTAACAACTGCTAAAGCCTTCTTGATTCAAACCACAACCCGGTTTGTCAAGGCAACACTTTCTTACAAAGGTATAAAACAATGTGTGTGGATGTTTTCTACAAAACTGTATCACAACTGTGATGTATACACAAATTGAAGCTTAGAAAATAGATTGCTAAACAGTAATGGAGTATAAGAGTATGTAGTTTAGCAAAACTGGTAGAACGAAGATTATGGTTCAGCTTTGTGCGTGTAGAGATTTGGAGAGCATTAACCATTTCAATCTTCAAAGCCTTGTTTATATAGCACTTGAGAAGATGAACGTTGAATGCAATATTCTTGATTCAATGCTAATAACAAGCTTTCCTTTTTGAGCAGATCTTGTCTAGAATGAGGCCGTTGGAATTAATTAGCTTTCAATGCACAGTACCGTTGCTTCTTTAACGCAAGTTCTGGCTTGGCTCATTCTGATTCTGCTTCGCTGCTGATGAACTATTGTGTTTCTGTATCAGAGTGTTGAGCGCAGTTCTGTTCATCAAGCTTCAGCATGTACGTGAGTTGATCATCTGATTTTGACGTTCTGATGTGGCAACTTCTGATACTGGTGTATGAAATCAAATTCTGATGCTGAATAGACGTGATCTTGCTTACATCAATCAGAGTATCTGCAAGTCAGAACATAATAATTTTAGGCAGCATATAGTTCATTCATGAAACTTATCAATGCTATATCTTTTCACTTTGTTATCATCAAAACTTAAATATAGGGTAGTAGATTCAAACATTGTTCTAACAATCTCCCCCTTTTTGATGATGACAAAAACTAGATATTTTAAATGAAAAATAACGTGAAAAGGTATCTGGAAAATTTATCAGAGTTAGGAAGTAAGGAGAAGTCAGAGTTAAGAGATACTCCCCCTGAGTTGATTACTTCCCTTTGATTATACGTGTTCTTCAGGATCAGATCTTTTTCTTTCTTTGAACATCAGATTATCAGAGTCTTTGACTTATCAGAAGCTTTGCTTTGGATCAGAACTTCATATTGATCAGAGCAACTTCATTTTGATCAGAGCTTCTTCGTTTTGATCAGAGCTTCTAGTCTTCGGAGTGTCCAGGAGCTTCCTTGTGCCTGTAGACTTTAAACAAAACAGAAAAACATTTCAAGTAATAAAGTTTAGAATGTTTGAGAATTTCTGTCTAGTTAGCCGTTATTGATTTAAATATCATTCTTGTTCTCCCCCTTTTTGTCAGCAATCAAAAAGTGTTGGTGATGTGCTAAAACAATTAAGATCAGAAAAACTAATCATATTAATAGTTCAGAATCAGAGCAAGAAAATATTACAAAACATAATCAAAACAGTACAACAGAAAATTAGGAAAACATGAAAAAGGTCATGCATGAAAAAAGATTTAAGGTTGAGGAGGCAGGCGTGTGAACAGGCGCTCCAGCATCGCTTGAATCTTTTCAGAAGTTTCATTCTGTTTATGAACCATGCTGACAACAGTGTCAATCTTGCTGTCCTGCACATCCATTCTTGCTTTCATCTTCTGATCGTTCTCATCCATCCGCTACTGTAGACGCAAGTCATTAAGCCTTAGTTCTTCCAGAGTCTGCCTGTCCAAGGCAGCTTGAGAAGCATCAGAAGGAGGAGGCTTCTCAGAACTTTCAGCAACATCCGCTGCTTGACTTTCATCCTGAATGGTATTGTCTTCTTCTGATGGTTGCACCTTTGCAGCTTGCTGTTTCTCAGACCAAGGTTCACTGTCCAGAGGGAGCACAACTTCCTGAGGCAGCTGACTTTCAACTTCCTTCAGCAGCTTGCTGAAGTTCTGTTGTGCCTGCTCATAGTTGATATCCTGCAACTTGAGGGCTTCAGCACGTACCCAAAGTCTGAACTGTGACCAGAGCTGATCAGAAGCAGCTGGGTTAATCATCCCAGGACAGACTTGCTTCAAAGAAGCAATCCATTGCAGCACACCTGTTTCAAAATTCAAAATACCAGAGCCAACATCTGGTTGCTTTGGTTTTGGGATAACAATTTTGTGTTTTAGATCAGCAAGACGGTCAAGACTGGTTAAGTCAATGAAAGTCCTGCTGGGGTTTTCTGAGGTTTTCTGAGATGCTGTTTGTTTTGGAGGAGGGGTATCAGAGTCAGATATTTCGATTGGAGTGGGTGGTGTTTTGGGAGTCTTTGGAGGTGTTGATTCTTCTGAAGATGGTAACTGGGGCATGACAATAGTGGTTCCACATGGCAACTGCATTGCCAGCGGTGAAGGTTGAGGTGAGTGAGGGTCAGATTTATGAGGAGAAGGGGTTTCAGAATGGTGAAACTCTGTTTGTGGTGAAGGAGGATTTATTTCTGGTTGGGGAGAGGGAGGTGGAATCTCTGATTGCTCAGGGATCAGAGGTTCTTTTGAGAGTGGTTGTTGTTGTATTTCTGGTTCGGGTTGTTGTTCTGGTTGTGGAGGAGGAACATTTTGTGGTTCAGAGTGTGGTTGAGCAGAGGCATGTTCACGCTCAATATCAGCCAGCACTTGGTCAAGTGCTGTTGTTGTTGAAATTGTTGGTTGTTTGGGGAGTTTGGTTCTAGGTCTTCTGAGTTTTAATGCCTCAGAAGGGTCTTCTTCTTGTATGGTTTCATCAATGGTAGGGATTGGGATGGATATTCTGTGAGAGGTTTGAGGAGGGATAGATGTTGGAATAGTAAAAGATTTTGAAATAGGGGCAGCAGATGAAATACCTCTTTTCTTTGGAGTCTGCTGAGATGATCCTTCTGATGGCGCTTTCCTCTTCTTTGTCTTCTTCAGAGTCACTTCTGGTTGGGGTTGACTCAGATCTTTGATATTCAGCTTTGAACCTGTATCTTCTGCCTTGTACGCATCTGGGTACCTGAGAAACATCTCTGGTTTGGATTCCATTTCAGAAAATACCGGAAAATCACTCAGAGGCACTCTTCTGCTGGAGATGTCAGCAGTGGAAGTAGCTCTGGGTTCCTTCTGAATATTTTCTATCAGCTTCATCTTTTTCAGATTCTTTGCGTTCAGAGGTTTCCCAATTGTTGGTTCAATAGTGCTCAGCTCCTGAGCTTCTATCATATGTTCAATCAGCCTATTCTCTGTCAGAATATCTGATATAAGCCTTCCAAACGGTATCCAGTCCCTCTTGGTTCTTTCTTCTTCCCTTGTTTCTTTCACACTGGTTTTGAGATGGTTGAACAAGAAGTGAGCCAGATTGATCTTAATCTTCTGATCAATAAAGTAGATCAGAAACTGCTGATCCACATTTATATAATCAGGAGAACTTGTTGGTTTCCTGTGGTTGAAGCACCCCAGAACAATCTTAGCCCATACTCTGCAGTGATCCTTCAGATCCTTAATCTTGCTGCTGGGCATTCCAAGAGTGAAAATCCTGTTAGCTACCACAGCTGTATCAGCACATCTTTCAGCCATGTCCACACAACGGACGCCACCACCACTTTGACCGATTAGCCTTGCAATGAGATCTTCAGAAATCACAATCTTCTTCCCCATGACAGAGGAGATAACTAGATGTTTTGAAACCTTAGCGTGAATCCAAAATTCCTTGACCAGCGCTGGGAATGTTGGTCCAACCAACCTATCGAAATACCTCTCCCACTTTTGAGCCCTAATTTCTTCAGTTAGGTCAAAACCATTTTCCTTCAAGCTTTCAAAGTCAATGATTAACTCAGAGAGCACTTCAAGGTTCTTCACCGGAGTGAGGAGAGTTCTGAGTGGCACTTGATATTGCTCAGAAGTTGCTTTCTTCTGATTGCCTGCAGAAATGCTGGAGGATGCCATTATTCACGCTAAAAAAGCTTTGAGAATGAATTGAGAAAAAAAAGGTTTGCAAGAGATGAACTCAGAAATATGCAGAAAAAGCTTGAGTGATAGTGAGAAAGCGTAAAGAATAAGAATGAGAGATTAATGTGCTTAAATAGAGTTTTCAAAATTATTTTGAAAAGATAAACGTTTTTAAGAGAGAGAAAAAATCATGATTGCCATTTATAAGCATGATTACTTTTCATTAAATGCTTGCTGATTTTGGGGGATTTGAGAAAGATACTTAAAAACGGTTACCAGACATGTGTCTCAATGCACCCAATCAGCGCTTTGCCTTCTCAGAAGCGTGCACGCGTTCTGCTTCAGAGATATGCTGATGATTGGATGACACTTGTTTGATGTAGTGATCAGCACGTCTGTCTTTGAGATTAGACTCTCAGATCTTTAGACTTGCATCTGATACAATCTGCATGTTCTATCTTTCTGAAAGGAGATTGATCAGAAGTTCACGGTAAAATAATTACATTCTGAAGGTAAATATATGGAATTAAAACATTTTCACTCTGGGCACACTTTCATGCTGAGATGTTTCAGAATGAAATTAAACCTATCTTCTGAAAGGGGTTTAGTAAAGATATCAGCCCATTGATGGTCTGTATCTATAAATTTTAAGTTCAAAATACCTTTCTGAATATAGTCCCTAATGAAGTGATGTTTTATTTCTATATGCTTAGCTCTAGAATGTAAAATAGGATTCTTACTTAAGCAAATAGCAGAAGTATTATCACAAAGTATAGGAATGTTACTCTCAAAAATCTGGAAGTCTTCAAGCTGACTTTTCATCCAGAGCATTTGTGTGCTACATCCTGCTGCTGCTATATACTCAGCTTCTGCTGTTGACAGAGCAATTGTTGATAGCCTTTTGCTGGACCAAGAGATCAGATTTTCTCCCAGAAACTGGCAGCTTCCAGAAGTACTTTTACGTTCCACTCTGTCTCCAGCAAAATCAGCATCACAGTAGCCTACTAAGCTGTAATCACTAGATTTTCTATAAAACAAACCCAGATTAGTAGTACCTTTCAGATACTTGAAAATTCGCTTAACAGCTGTTAAGTGAGATTCTCTAGGATCTGATTGGAATCTAGCACAGATACACACACTGAATAATATGTCAGGTCTTGAAGCAGTCAGATAGAGGAGAGAACCAATCATACCTCTGTAGACTTTCTGTTCTACACTTTTGCTTACCTCTTCTCTTTCCAGAATGCACGTGGGATGCATTGGAATCTTTGATGGCTTACATTCTGAGAGGTCAAATTTCTTCAGAAGATCTCTGATGTATTTGCTCTGATGAATGTAAGTTCCTTCTGGAGTTTGATTGATCTGAATTCCTAGAAAGAATTTCAGTTCCCCCATGAGGCTCATCTCAAATTCTGCCTGCATACACTTAGCAAATTTTCTTCCAAGAGAAGGATTAGTATAACCAAAAATGATATCATCAACATAAATTTGACAGACTAAGATGTCACTCTTAACTGTTTTACAGAATAGAGTAGTGTCCACTTTCCCTCTGGTGAATTCATTTTCAAGCAGAAAGTTACTTAGCCTTTCATACCAAGCTCTGGGAGCTTGTTTCAGACCATACAGTGACTTCTTTAGTTTGAAAACATGTTCTGGATGTTTTGTATTTTCAAAACCTGGGGGTTGGTGAACATAAACTTCTTCTTCTATATAACCATTTAAGAATGCACTTTTGACATCCATCTGATACAGAGTGATGCCTCTATTAACAGCAAATGAAATTAAAAGTCTGATAGATTCTAACCTGGCGACTGGGGCAAAGGTTTCTGTATAGTCTATCCCCTCTTGCTGACTATAACCTTGTGCAACCAGTCGTGCCTTGTTTCTGATGACTTCACCTTGTTCATTTAGCTTGTTTCTGAACACCCATCTTGTTCCAATGACGTTGAATCCTTTTGGTCTGGGAACGAGATCCCATACGTCGTTTCTGGTGAATTGATTCAGCTCTTCTTGCATTGCCAGAATCCAGTCATTATCCAGAAGTGCTTCATCAATAGAAGAAGGTTCAATCAGAGACACAAGTCCCATAAGAGTTTCTTCAAAGTTTCTGAAGCTTGCTCTTGTTCTGATTGGATCTTCCTTTCTTCCTAGGATAGTCTCTTCTGGGTGATCCAAGCTGCTTCTGGGTAATCTCTTCTGAGGTTGATCAGCAGCTGTTGAAGGATTTCTAGCAGTGCTCCTTTCAGACGTTGAAGGAATGTCTGTGTTGAGAGCTTCTGATGACTTGTCTTCAGAACCTGCAAATTCAATTTCTATACCTGCAAAAATTTCATTCTGCTTTGACTTTTCAGAGTCAAGCTTATCATCAAAACGAACACTGATTGATTCTTCCACAATCTGTGTTTCTGTATTGTATACTCTGTACCCTCTTGAGCGTTCAGAGTATCCTAACATAATACACTTCTGTGCCTTAGAGTCAAACTTGTTCAAATAATTCTTTGTATTTAATATAAAGCAAGTACATCCAAATGGATGAAAATATGAAATGTTGGGCTTTCTGTTCTTCCACAATTCATATGGAGTCTTTTCTAGAATAGGTCTTATTGAGATTCTATTCTGAATGTAGCACGCTGTGTTTATTGCCTCTGCCCAAAAAGTCTTAGCAACGTTTGTCTCATTGATCATGGTTCTGGCCATTTCTTGCAATGTTCTGTTCTTTCGTTCTACAACTCCATTTTGTTGGGGAGTTCTAGGACAAGAGAAATCATGCAGAATGCCTCTGTCATTAAAGAATGACTCAAAATCTTTATTTTCAAATTCTCCACCATGATCACTTCTGACTTTAACGATTCTAAGATCTTTTTCATTCTGAACTTGGTTACAGAAGGTAACAAACACAGAGTGTGACTCGTCCTTGTGTCTTAAGAACTTTACCCATGTCCATCTGCTATAGTCATCTACGATTACTAACCCATACTTCTTACCACTGACTGAAGCAGTTTTAACTGGTCCAAATAAGTCAATATGCAGAAGTTCTAATGGCTTAGAGGTAGAAACAACATTTTTGGATTTAAAAGAAGGTTTTGCAAATTTGCCTTTCTGACATGCTTCACACAGAGCATCTGAATTGAACTTCAAATTAGGAAGTCCTCTGACCAGATTGAGTTTGTTAATCTGAGATATTCTTCTCATACTAACATGCCCCAGTCTTCTGTGCCAGATCCACTGCTCGTTGTTAACAGACAGAAGACATTTTACATTCTGACTCTTTAGTTCAGAAAGTTTGATTTTGTAAATGTTGTTTTTCCTCTTTCCATTAAACAGGATAGTCCCATCTTTCTGACTAACAGCTTTACATGATTTTTGATTAAAGATTATATCATAACCGTTATCACTTAATTGACTTATGGATAACAGATTATGCATCAATCCATCTACTAGCAGAACATTATTAATATAGGGAAGATTTCCATTACCTACAGTTCCAGAGCCAATTATCTTTCCCCTCTGATTGCCTCCAAAGCCAACGTGGCCTCCAGGCTTAAGTTCCAGGCTTTGGAACATATGCCTTCTTCCCGTCATGTGTCGTGAGCAGCCAGAGTCCAGGTACCATGACTGGTGTTTCTGACTTGCTGCTAAAGATATCTGCAACATGTATTATTTTATCCTTAGGTACCCAGATTTTCTTGGGTCCTGTCTTGTTAGTTTTACCAAAACTCTGGTTGAATTTTGGTTTCACAGAGTGCTTACTGCTAGTATATTTGATATCATGTGTGTGACCATACACAAAGTGTGAATTTAGAGGAGTGTGTTTAATGGTCAAGTCCATGACATTCTTTGGTGTAGGAACCTTACCTTGGTATCCTATACCTTTCCTGCCGTTTCTGCTAACTCCGTAGATCATTGAAGCCATTCTGCTTCTATCTATGCTTTTAGCTAGGAACTTCTGGAAACTGTGATCATACTCCTTGATGATCTCATCAGCGTTGCTGGGAGTTTCAGAAATTGGTTCCTTCTGAGAGTTTTGTAAAGTGTTTTCTAATTTTGAAATCTTATCTCTCATCTCAGAATTTTCCAATTTGAGACTCTCAGACTTATTAGAGTCAGATTCAAGATTCCTTTTCAGGTCTCTGAATTTAGCTCTAATTTGCTGATAACGTTCCAGAATCTCATTAAGGCTTTCAGCAAGTTCAGCCTTTGTAAAGTTAACAGCGAAGTTAGGAAATACCTCTTCTGTGTCTGATTCTGAGTCTGATTCAGAAGCTTCACTATCTTCTGAAATGTTTGCCATGAGAGCTATGTTTGCCCTTTCATCATCTGATTCTGAGTCAGCTTCAGACGAGTCAGAGTCATCCCATGTAGCCATGAGACTTTTCTTCTTCTCTCTTCCAAACTTCTTTTTGGGCTTTTCCCTCTGAAGCTTTGGACAGTCACTCTTGTAGTGTCCTTGCTCATTGCACTCGTAGCAGATGATGTCTTTGGTGTTTGGCTTCTTGCTACTGGAGGAGCCTTCAGATCTTCTGTATCCAGAGGAAGAATCTGTCCTTCTGTATCTGGAAGAGGACTCGTTCTGATCAGATCTTCTGGGATTCCTGAACTTCCTTTGTCTTTGCTTCCACAGTTGATTTACTCTTCTGGAGAGAAGGGAAAGTTCGTCTTCTTCTGATGAGGATCCATCAGATGTTTCTTCAACTGCCTGCAAAACTTTAGACTCAAATTTTCTGTTAGATTTTAGTGCTAAAGGCTTACCTTGCTTCTGAGGCTCATCAGCTTCTAGCTCTATCTCATGACTTCTGAGGGAGCTTATAAGTTCCTCCAGAGTGATTTTGTTGAGATCTTTAGCTAGCTTTAGAGCAGTAACCATAGGCCTCCACTGCTTGGGTAAACTTCTGATTATTTTCTTGACATGGTCAGCAGTAGAGTATCCTTTGTCCAGAACTTTGAGACCAGCTACCAGAATCTGGAATCTAGAGAACATAGTTTCAATGGATTCAGATTCTTCCATTTTGAATGCCTCATACTTCTGAATGAGCGCCAGAGCTTTTGTTTCCTTGACTTGAACGTTGCCCTCATGCGTCATTCTGAGAGAATCAAAAATATTCTTTGCTGTGTCTCTGTTGGAGATCTTTTCATACTCAGTATAGGAGATGGCACTGAGGAGGATGGTTCTGGCCTTGTGGTGATTCTTGAAGTCACGCTTTTGTTGATCAGACATTGATTTTCTATCAATCTTCTGACCACTTGCATTCACAGGGTGCGTGTATCCATCTGTCACCATATCCCACAGATCAGCATCATGTGCTAGAAAGAAGCTTTCAATTCTGTCTTTCCAGTAATCAAAGTTTTCTCCATCAAAGACTGGAGGTTTGCCACTGAATCTGTCTCTGTCCTCATTGTTGTCATTGCTGATGTGAGAATTGTTTCCTGCCATTGTGTTTTTCTGACGCTGGATCTTGTACTGACACGGTTAAGTGTTTTAGCTCAGAACCAGGCGCTCTGATGCCAATTGAAGGGGTGAAAAACACAAGAAGGGGGGTTGAATTGTAAAACTGAAATCTAAAGCAATTGACAAGATATTTTTATCCTGGTTCGTTTGATCTCAAACTACTCCAGTCCACCCGTCAAGGTGATTTCGCCTCTCTCCAACGAGGTCTTAATCCACTATATTCAACTGAATATTACAGACTGCTTTAACAACTGCTAAAGCCTTCTTGATTCAAACCACAACCCGGTTTGTCAAGGCAACACTTTCTTACAAAGGTATAAAACAATGTGTGTGGATGTTTTCTACAAAACTGTATCACAACTGTGATGTATACACAAATTGAAGCTTAGAAAATAGATTGCTAAACAGTAATGGAGTATAAGAGTATGTAGTTTAGCAAAACTGGTAGAACGAAGATTATGGTTCAGCTTTGTGCGTGTAGAGATTTGGAGAGCATTAACCATTTCAATCTTCAAAGCCTTGTTTATATAGCACTTGAGAAGATGAACGTTGAATGCAATATTCTTGATTCAATGCTAATAACAAGCTTTCCTTTTTGAGCAGATCTTGTCTAGAATGAGGCCGTTGGAATTAATTAGCTTTCAATGCACAGTACCGTTGCTTCTTTAACGCAAGTTCTGGCTTGGCTCATTCTGATTCTGCTTCGCTGCTGATGAACTATTGTGTTTCTGTATCAGAGTGTTGAGCGCAGTTCTGTTCATCAAGCTTCAGCATGTACGTGAGTTGATCATCTGATTTTGACGTTCTGATGTGGCAACTTCTGATACTGGTGTATGAAATCAAATTCTGATGCTGAATAGACGTGATCTTGCTTACATCAATCAGAGTATCTGCAAGTCAGAACATAATAATTTTAGGCAGCATATAGTTCATTCATGAAACTTATAAATGCTATATCTTTTCACTTTGTTATCATCAAAACTTAAATATAGGGTAGTAGATTCAAACATTGTTCTAACACTAGCTTGTCTTCATCAAAACACTTGGAAAGCTTGATTTCACAGTCTCCCCCTTTTTAATGACGACAACCATTGCTTGAAGTTTGGAGTGCATCTTGGTTTTCTCTAATCAAGTTGTTTAAAAACTCCCCCTAAGTCAAAGACTCCCCCTTGATCTATTGCATGAGAGTTTTGAAGATTGCTTGCTTGCTTCAATTTGGGTTAGAGAAACACAAAAGAAACTACAAAGTCTTCTCCCCCTTTGTCATTAGCAAAAAGGGATGGGAAAGAAGATCATAAAAAAATTTGCACATAGAAACAACATAGCATAAATAAAGTTTGCATACATAGATATAACAGAAATAAAGTGCACAAAATGAAAAGGATCACAATACATGAAGTGTCTTAAACGAAACTAGAAAAATGACATAAAACATAAGAACATAAAGTACTAAGAAATAATAACTTAAAAACTAATCATCCATGCCTTCAACAAAGTCTTCATCATCTTGACCTTCACCATCATTGCCTTCATTGGTTTGAGGTTGAATGAAAGGGTAATGATATGGTTGAGCTTCATAAGGAGGGACATTGGTATGGTCATAGATATGAGCAAATTGATTGTTCATGTTGTTGTTCATGTATTGAAGATAGTCAAAAACTTGATTGTAAGAGTTTTCCATTGGTTGTGGAGGTTGGTTCTGAAGTGGTTGTTCTTGTGGAGGTTTGTTTTGTGGAGGAGTATGAATGTATGTGATGGTTCTATTAATCGGATCAAATTTGACGCCGGTTTTGGTATTACATACTTTCTTCGGAGTGATTTCATGTTTGGGGTTAGTCATAGGCACCATGTGTTCACCAGACAAGGGAACATTGAACTTCTCAAACACAAGGGTAAGCCAGGAGCCATAGGGCAAAGCAGAAGCATTTTCATTATGTAGTGCCATATGATGTAGAATAATATAAGACCAGTTGATTTGAATCCCATTCTTCATCGCATACAGAATCGGCATCTCACAATCATTGACATTGGAAATATTTGAGAACTTTGGCATAACCATATATTCCAAAAAGTAGTGGATGAAACGATCATCAATAGTGAGAATTCCTGCAAACCAAGAGTTCCTCTCCGGAGTTCCACCAATAAGCCTTTACCTTTTCTGAATAAAATCACGCTCGGGAATTCTTGCAATTCCATAGTAGAAGTCTCTTTTGTTGTAGCCAGGCAGATTCGCATTTGAGAGAAGTTTAATGCAAGCACCATCATTTGGAATACCCAAAGCTTCACCAAAATTCTGCATTGTGAGTTATATAGGAACCCCTTTGACATTTGAAATCATGCAACCTCTAGAAATGGTTAGATTGCTGTAGAAAATTCTAACCAAAGTGGGGTAAATGGGTCCATTAACACCAATCAACTTGTATATCCCTTGATATCTAAATAAAGCTGGAAAACTAAAGCATTCGGAATAGTAGTTGTCAAGATTACCGAACCTTGGTAGAAGAACCATCATCTTCTGAAAATGAGACACAAATCTTTCCCTTTGGCTTCTTGATGGAATGAGTTTTGAGATATCATCACCTTGAGATGAGGAAGAAGCTTTTCCCTTGCCTTTCTTTGATGTTGACATGGTGAGGGATGAGAGAATTGGAAGGGGAAATGGTATTTGGTGTTTGTAGGGTTTCTTGAAATAAAAGAGGATATATGAAGTTTAGGTTTTAGTTGGGCTTTTATAGATAGATAGGCGTTCAATGGATAGGTAAGGCATTCAATGGTTTAGACAAAACAATAAAGACTTGTAGCATAGAGATTCTTAAGTGTGTAAATATCTAAAAAATTGTGTCATAGGAAAGGACTAAGCATTAAAAAGTTGTTGACCAAACACTTAAAACATTCAAAAAGAGAATAAGAATCTTGTACAAAATAAATAATAGTAATGGCAATGGAAGAGAAAGAATAAAAGAGAGTGTAACTGAAAAAAATAAAAAATTTCAAAATTTTGAACTGTGCAATCGATTGTCGTTTGATGACAACCGATTGCATCCTTTGAAAAATGCAAACAGAGGCGAAAATAAGGAGGAAGCAACCGGTTGTCGTGGAGTGACAATCGATTGTTGTGAAGACAGAATCTAAAATTTTTTAGATACAATCGATTGTCACTCTATGACAACCGATTGTCATTAGTGAAAACGTGAAAAATACTTAATTTTTGGGAATTTCATGGTCATATATCAAAAATTTAGTAATAAAAACATGGATCATGATATATTACCATAAAGTTAAGATTAAGATCATAGCCATGTACCTTAATTAGATAATGTCATTTTCGTCCAAGATACCTAGCTCTTTTCGGATCTTGAAGAATGGTTCTCTTGCCAACGGTTTAGTGAAAATATCTGTTATTTGATTATGCTTATCCACGAAGGTGACTTTGACATCTCCTTGAAGTACATGATCACGAAGAAAGTGATGTCCAATGTCGATATGCTTTGTTCTAGAATGCATCACATGATTTTTTGTAATGTTGATTGCACTTGTGTTGTCGCATCAGAGTGGAATGCATCCAAGGTCGAGTCCGTAGTCACAGAGTTGTTGCTTGAGCCATAGAATTTGCACACAGCAACTACCCGCTGCAATATATTCCGCCTCGGTCGTACTAAGAGCCACACAAGCTTGTTTCATGCATGCCCAAGAGACTAATGCATTTCCCAAAATGTGACAAGTGCCACTTGTGCTTTTTCTATCTGTTTTACATCCTACATAATCAGCGTCATAATAACTAATTAAATTGCATATATTACCTTTCGGGTACCATAGTGTTGTACCCCAAATTTTGACCTAAGATACCATCTCCCATCTGCATCATTACATTACAAGTGTTTTGATCTATTGATTTTAAAAATTCATAACTTTTTTTCAGGCCGAGAGCTATTTATTTTGAACACTAAATTATTTAATCGATTCATGCTAAAACAATGTTTATTAATTATTTATTATCTTAAATTTAAATAATTGGAATTTGTTTTCCATTATTATATAATTTAAAGATGTATAGATAATAAAATAAATATTAGAAAAGAGGCGTATTAATCGTGCAGACAGTGTTTATTTATTATTCACTATCTTAAATTTAAATAACTGGAATTTATTCTCAGTTATTACATAATTTAAAGATTTATGAATAATATAATAAATATTTGAAAAGTTCATTAATTGGTCAATAATGATTATTTAATTATTTATCATTTATAAGTTAAATAATTGAAATTCTATTTTAATTATTATAATTTAGAAAATTATGAATAATGAATTAAATAATTGAAACTATTAATTGATCAATGATATTATTTATTTATTTGTTTATTATTCTGAATTTAGGTAATTGAGATTTATTTTCAATTATTATACAATTTAAAGAATTATAAACGATAAAGTAAATAAGTAGAGAGAAGGAAGAAATTAATTGGCAAATATTGGAATTTTATTCATTTTCTTCTAATTGTATAATTATTGTGTAAATATTGTATTTATTACAACGAATTTACAATAATGATTTTACAAAGTTAAAATGAAATAAAAACTAATCTAATGTTCTCTAATCCTAAATCTTCTATCCAATGCCTTTTTGTCTGCTCATTTGATTTTAACCTGCAAAACGATTAAAAGAGAATTAGAATTGAACAAATAATTAAAAGCAAAAATTATTTAATGTTCATCATTAAAAGCAACAGCTGGAATCAGTTTACCCTTTTTTGCAAATCACGGGATTTCTCCCGGTTCACAAAAAAGGGAGGAATTTTTATTTTTCATAAATGAATGCACAATTGTGAAACATGCACAAATTCATTTTATTTTTCAAAACTGCATAATTAAAAATTAATTGCATTTTTTCAAAGTCCCTGCATAATTTCAAAACAGCATATGCAAGCACAAAAAAAATTCCAACGTAAACCTACATGCCATGCACATAGAAGAAGCCAAAACATAGGCTCTACTGTTGCATTGGAAGTCAAAGAAATATTCAGTTTAAAACCATTATGCAAGCAATAATATTTCCTCATTCATCATATTCCAGCTCTGTTACAATTTCAGAATAAATAGTACACATCATTTTATGTATCAATGTACTTGAGAGAGAGAAGAGAGAAAGAAAAATGGTTTTGCAGGTTATGACTTAGGCAGGAATTAGAATACAGACAGAACAGCAGCAAGGCAATAAGAGAAGGAGCATAGAAAAGATTACCAAATGGGATGTAACAGTATAGTATGCAGAGGCCAAAGTAAAAATATATTAAAAAAATATACCAAGCCCTCAACGTAAACCTGAAGACCAAAAAAAACTGTTATAACATAACAAGAAAATCACTACACACATATCATCATCTATCTACCTCCAAGCAAAAAACAAAGAAAAAACTATCAAAAAGCAAAAACCATTTTTTTCCTCAAGCCCTCCTAAACCTGTTACTGCATAAACCTGCAATCTGCATAGAACCATTGTAGAACCAGACCACAACATCGCCTAAACCTCAATAACTTGTTTAAACCATAGAAAACCTCACCAAAACCGATTGAGCCCTCAAGCCAATATCACCATAAACCTGTCAAAAACCAATATGTCCTGAACCTTGGCCTAAACCTGCCTACCACATCATCAAAACCATATATCAAAAACCATATCAGAACCTAGAACCATAGACTACTGCCAAACTTGCCGAACCAACATAAATCAAAACATGGCCTAAACCAGTAAAACCAGTAAAACCTGCATCAACTACAGCTTACTGCATCACCATTTCAAACCAACTGCAAAAAAACCTGCCATTGCATCAACCAAAATCATTCAACATGGCCTAAACCATCAAGCCCCAAAACTTACTGCATAACCATTTCGAAACTAACAAAGTATAGACCATTGAAACCATGTCCAAACACACATAAAGCCTCAGATTATATCCTCATAGGCAACCCAAATTCAGGCAGCAAAATCACAAACGCAAAGAGGTAACAGGATCACAGTGAGAAGAAGAAAAAGAAGCTAGTCAAAAAAAGATTTTTCAACAGTAGCAAGCAAGCATTCAAAGCACATAACGAGGCAACAGTGATATGGGCAAGGAGAAGAAGAAAAGGTGTGACAAGAATATTCAAACCAGGCCACAGAAGCGAAGCTCACGTGCTTTTTCCTCCGCCCCCGGCCTCCTAGCTCGTCCAACCGTCCTCCTCCGTCTCCGCCTCTAGGTAACGATTTCCTTTCCCCCTTTTACTTTCATAACACCTCCCACAAACAATAAAACGAAATCAGAATCAAAGTGGATCAAAGTGGATCAAAGATTACAACATGCATTTACAATAAAACCCTAAACGAGTGATAGAACGAAATTTGTACCGTAAAATCCGTTGCCCCTTAACGTTTGGCTGGAGGGAAGAGGAAAGTGGGAGCTGGTGGCCATAGACAGGAGGAGATTTCAGAAGCGATTGAAGAAGATAACGCGCGAAGATGAAGAAGACGAACAACAAGGAGCGCCGCTTCTGTCCAAGAAACCTTAACCCTAATTTGCTTTCCCTTAACATTATATTTAACCCCTAAAAGAAACAAGTTATGAAATGGGCCTTACCCCGTTTTCCTGCCTAAGCCCAACGATTTGCTTTATTCACCCCCTATCTGGCTTCTGATGCTATTAATCTTGGGCCTCCTAAAACCCCTTTTTGCCCACTTTGTTTTCCTCTAGTTTGTTTTAATGAATCAACTTAATATACTTTTTGTTTTCTAATTAATAATAATAAACAACCTTTTTATATAGTTAATTAAATATATTTATTCTTAATGGTATTAATTACTAATGAACAATTTTGTTATATTAATTAGGGCCTTTTATAAAATTAGTTAAAAATACTCAATTTAGTATAAGACATTAAGTCATCTTTTAATAATACTTTATATTAAAAAAGAAGAACATATTAAATTTAGAAACATATGGAAATGAAAAATATTTTATTTAATTAATTCACTCGTTTTAGTTAATATCAAAACTCCAAAAATATATAAAAAATATATAGAGACTTAAAAACTAAAAAATATTTTATTCCCCTTAATTAATTCTCATTTTACTTTTATCCATTTTTAAAATGCGTAAAATTGAAAACTATTAAAAAATACTTTCTTTTCATTAATATTAAACAAAAATCATAAAAATGCATTATTCACATCATTTAGTCTATCATTTAACTATTGTTATTTAATCGTTATCCGCATAATTTTTCTGTTTATTTATTTCATATTTATTTGTTTATTCTGTTTACGTTTAAATCCAAGGGAAAAATGATAAATTTGTTGACTTCATGTCCTCAAGTCTAATTGCGCGAACTTTCGCATTTCATTAAAACTTAGGATAATTTTTCATCAAATATTCAATCTTTTCGAAACTTATACCTTTTAAGCAAAAACTTCGACACTAGGTCGTCGCATCTCCAAAAACCCGTCCGTACCCCTTTTCGGCCAAAACGATTCATTTTTTCAATCAAGCGAACAATTTTAATAAACAGATATTTCAAAAGGTTCCTATAGAGTACTATAGATGCATTGGGTGCTAATACCTTCCCATTGTATAACCAACCCCCGAACCATAGATCTTTTCAAAAACGCCTTGTATCTTGATTACTTTTAAAAAGTATTATTTACATTGCATATTTAGGCTTTTATTTCGCTCTTTTCCCTTTTCCTTTGGAAACAATAAAGCGCGGTGGCGACTCTTGCTTTTGTGAGACGAATTAACCAATAATTCGATCTCCGATTTACCCCGATACATTTTTTATCGCTACACATAGGCCAACATTAGTTGTTCCTTTGAGATATTTCATGATTGTTTTTACCGCCATAACTTGAGATTCCTTCGGGTTTTCTTGAAATCATGCACACAGACATACACTGAACATGATGTCAGGACGACTTGCCGTCAAGTATAATAGTGAACCAATCAAGCCTCGATATTTAGTAATATCAATGGAAATACCAGATTCATCTTGATCAACATAAGTCCCGCAGCCCATTGGCGTGTGCATTAATTTGCAATTATCCATATCAAATTTTTTCAAAAGTTCCTTGCAATATTTTTATTGATTGATGAAGATACCATCTTTTAGTTGCTTAATTTGCAATCCAAGGAAATAGTTCATCTTTCCCATCATAGACATCTCAATTTCTCCTTGCATCATCAACGAGAATTCTTCACACAAATCTTAGTTAGTTGAACCAAATATAATATCATCGACATAGACTTGTACTAATAAAGTGTTACCTTTGATCTTCTTTATGAACAAGGTCTTATCCACTTTACCTTTCTCGAAACCTTTTTCGCATAAGAATGTACTGAGTCTGTCATACCATGCTCTAGGTGCTTGTTTTAAACCATAAAGAGCTTTTCTCAACTTAAATACATGTGAAGGATTCTTGAATTCTTCAAAGCCCGGGGGTTGTTTGACATAGACTTCTTCATTGATGTAGCCATTTAAGAATGCGCTTTTGACGTCCATTTGGTAAAGCTGAAAATTCAATAGCGTAAGCAAGTAAAACACATATAGCTTCTAACCTTGCAATCGGAGCGAAAGTTTCTTCAAAGTCAATTCCCTATTCTTGGTTGTATCATTGGGCTACCAATATTGCTTTGTTTCGAACAATTATACCGTTCTCATCAAGTTTGTTTTTGAACACCCATCTGGTACCTATGATGTGTTTGTCACTTGGTCTAGGAACAAGTTCCCAAACTTGATTTCTCTCGAACTGATTTAATTCTTCTTGCATAGCAATCATCCATTGGTCGTATCCTAATGCGTCATCGAATTTGGAAGGTTCGATTTGAGAAACGAACGCCATGTTCAAGCAAGCATCTTTGAGATTCAATCTTGTTGAAACGCCTTGACTGATGTCACCGATGATTTTATCAATAGGGTGATCTCTATGGGTTCTCCATTCCTTAGGTAGATCATTGACATTTGATTCTTCCGGAATTTATTTTTCTTGTTGTTCCAATTGATTCTCATTGTTGGTCTTGGAGCCATCTTGTTGAGGAATATCTAAAATCTCATCATCATTATTTAAAACAATAGTATCCTCCTCGGAGGGGTTAGATTCATCAAATGATACGTGCATAGATTCCTCAATATTTAAAGTTCTTTTATTGTAAATATGATAAGCTATACTAGATAAGGAGTATCCAAGAAAAATACCTTCATCTGATTTTTCATCAAACTTACCAAGGTTGTCTTTGTCGTTGTTAAGGACAAAACATTTGCAGCCAAAGACATGAAAGAATGAAATATTTGGTTTCCTTCCTCGAAAGAGTTCATACGGAGTCTTCTTCAAGATAGGTCGAATATTAACTCTATTTCTTACAAAGCATGCTGTGCTTACCGCATCCGCCCAAAAGTATTTTGGAAGGTTTGAATCACTAAGCATTGTCCTTGCAAGTTCAATAAGAGACCTATTCTTACTTTCTACAACTCCATTCTGTTGAGGAGTCCTTGGTGCTGAGAAATTATGTGATATTCCATGTTCTTCACAGAAATCTTCAAAGGAAGAATTCCAGAATTCTCCACCACGGTCGCTTCTTATGGAGGCAATAAATAGTGACTTCTCATTTTGAATTTGCTTTGTATATTTCTTGAACGCCTTGAATGCATCATTTTTCTGTATTAAAAAGAGTGTCCAAGTATATCTAGAAAAGTCATCAACAATAACTAGAGCGTATACATTACCTCCGAAGCTCCTCGTTCTAGAAGGGCCAAACAAGTCCATATGAAGAAATTGTAGTGGCCTAGTAGTAGACACCACATTCTTGGATTTGAAAGTTGATTTTGTTTGCTTTCCCTTTTGACATGCATCGCAAAGTCTATCTTTGATGAACTTTATCTTAGGCAATCCAACAACAAGGTCATGCTTAATCAATTTGTTTAAATGCTCCATATGAAAATGAGCGATTCTTTTGTGCCATAGCTACGAGTCGTTGTTGCTTGCCATGAGACATTTATCCTTCAAAGACAAATCGTTAAGGGAAATCATAAAAATATTATTTACTCTTTTACCTTTAAGTTTAGCCTCATGTGTGACTTCATCTTCTATCAAACATTCATCTTTAGTGAACTTGATCTTGAAGCCTTTGTCACATAGTTGGCTAATACTTAGAAGATTGTGCTTTAGTCCTTCGACATAAATAACATCTTCAATTGATATGAGAGGTGGACCACCAACTTTGCCTATGCCAAGAATCTTTCCTTTGTTGTCATCTCCATACATCACATAACCCTTGGCCTTAAGCGTTAGATGTGAAAATTTGGCGATATCTCCCGTCATATGCTTGGAACAACCACTATCGAGATACTATAGATTTGAAGTGGTCGTCAAGCTTACCTACAAAACAAGATTAGATTTTGTTAGGTACCCAAGTTGCTTTGGGTCCTTCATAATTAGTTCCTTTCTTAACCCACACATAATGCCCATTTGCTATGCCAAAGTTTCTAACATAACAAGCATTAGGTGTGTTTCCTTGAATACCACAATAAAAACAAGTAGGTTCAAATTTACTTCTATATCTATAAGGATAAGATTTCTTCTTAGAGGGTATTTTCTTTTTGGGATAGTGATGAACTATTTTGGGAGTGATTTCTTTCTCTTTGGTTGGTTGGTCGCTAGCCTTGACAAACATGGTTTTGTTGGTACTTGGTTTTGAAGATTTTGAGTGTCCAAGACCACTTTTGTCATTTGAGTATCTTTGTTGGCTAAGAACACCTTCCAATCCAATTTGTCCTTTTTCATACCTTTCAATAACCCTTTTCAATTGGACAACTTGGAATGAGAGAGATTCACACTTTGTGCATACACAATTCTGTTTTTCATCACTAACTTTTTGCTTTTCATATTTGAGATCTTTTTCAATAAATCCACATTTTTATTTCAACGATGCAATTAGTTTCTTTTGTGATGAGATAGTTTTGTACAAAATTCTGCATTCACTTAACCGTTCATTTATAGCACCTTGTGCATCACTATCAAAAAGAGAGAATACGTTACTAACCTCATCATCTTCGCTTTCGGAGTGGTGTGAGGCCATTAATGCAAGATTGCAACTTTCGTCGCTATCAGAGTCGGATGAAGAACTTAGTTCAACATCTTCCCATGAAACATATGCATTCTTATCTTTTGATTCCTTCTTGCCTTTGTAGCCACTTTTCTTTGAAAGTTTTAGACAGTCCGGTTTGATGTGACCTTGTTTACCACATTCATAAAAAGTAACTTCTTGTGTTGATGAGGATCCTTCCTTCTTCTTGAAGTGTTTCTTCTTCTTTGATTGCGAGAAGGCTTTGTCATTTTTACCAAAGAATTTTCCAAGTATTCTAACGAGAAGCATGAAGTTTTCATCTTCATCATGATTATCTTTCTTTTCGTCTTCCTTGTAGTCAATCTTCAAGGCAATGTTCTTAGACTTCTTTTCTTGATTTTCACGCTTTTCCAATCTACCAAGTTCTGTCTCGTATTCTTGAAGTTTACCGAACAAAGTTGCGGATGTCATAGTAGCGAGACTCTTCTTTTCTGAGATTGCCGTTACTTTTGGTTTCCATTCTCTAGTCAAGGATCTGAGCACTTTTAGGTTCAATTCATCATTAGTAAATGTTTTTCCAAGTGCCCTTAGATGATTTGTTAGATGCACAAATCTATTTTGTAAGTCAAGAATGGATTCTCTGGGTTGCATGCGGAATAATTCATATTCTTGACTTAACGTATTAAGTCTCGATCTCTTAACTTCAGTTGTTCCTTCATGTGTTTCAACCAGTGTATCCCAAATTTATTTTGTCGTTGTGCATGCTGAGACACGAAAGAATTCATCCATACTAAGTGCGCTTTGAAGGAGGTTTATTGCCTTTTTGTCATACAAGACCTTTTTCTTATCATCATCATCCCATGTAGTTTTAGGTTTTGATAAACCAACGCCGTTTACTACAGTTACCGGAACAAAAGGGCCATTTTGGACAACATCCCATATTTCTTCTCCTTGAGCTTCTAGATGAGCCTTCATACGGATCTTCCAGAAATAAAAATATTCACCACAGAAATAGAGGAGGCTTGTTGCTACTGCCATCGTCTCTGAACACATAATTGTTGTTTGCGGAAGCCATTCTGGATCTAGTAGGAACAGGTTACCTATAACTTGCTCTGATGCCAATTGTAAGTTCAGATGCGCCTAAGAGGGGCGGGGGGGGGGGGGGGGGGGGGGGGTGAATTAGGTTCCTTAAAACTTTTTCTGAATTGTATGAATATTTTTGCACAAGTTTCTTTTCTTTCTTTTTCTGATAAGTGATGAAAGCAGTAAATGTGGAAAGTAAAGAACACAGAGATGTAACCTGGTTCCCCTCACAGTCCGAGAGTACTCCAGTCCCCTTTCAACATGAAAGAGATTTCCTTATAGTTGGTAATTTATACAAAGACTACCTAACAACCAAGAACAATCCTCTTGGACCAAGAACAATCCTCTTGGATTTTCACTAAGACCACAAAGAGAACAATCATCCCTAAGTGTCTTTCTTGTTTCCAACAATCCTGAAAACAAGTATACAATAGTTTGTTTGATTTGTATAACATTTTGAATAATGAAAGAGCAATGTCAATCACTTGATTGATCTTTTCTATTCAATATGAAATTTAATATGGAATACTCTTCTAAGTGCTCAAGAACAATTTTCAGTATGCATATGAAAATGATGAACAAAACTCTTGAGTATAAAGAGTATGATCAAAAGAATAGAAAATTGTTAGTGATTGTTGTTGTATTGTTGTTGATTATTTTAAAATTCTAAACAAAAAATAATTTATAGTGTAGTAATACCTCTTCAATGAAACATAGCAATGTTTAAACCATTTTTACTAACAAAATGTATTTGAAAAGTTACAAAGATTGCCATGAAAAGGTGTTACAAAAAGTTGCGGGAAAAATAAATTTTTTCGAAATTTAAGGCACAACAATCGGTTGCACTAAAGCAACAATCGATTGCAGCACAACAACGTTTAAAAATATTTGAAAAATATAACTATGACAACCGTTTGTCATTGAGGAGCAATCAGTTTCTCATAAGCCAACATTCAAAAAATTTGAAAATAAAACACATGACAATCGATTGCTGCTAGATGACAATCGATTGTTTTCAAACAGAAGCAAATGTTTTTTGGATGCAACTGATTGTCCTAGCATGACAATCGATTGCTTGTGTACAAAAATTGAAAAATCATTATTTTCAAATATTTTAAGCAATTTAAAACATCCTTCTTCAATCATACATAGTATATACTCAAAATATTATTTTAATAAAGTAAATGCATGATTAAAAATAGTTTTGAGCACTAAGAGCATAAGATCAAAAATTTCATATACCTTAAGCCATAAGTCTTGAAATGTAGATCTTGATTAATGAATCTTTGCTTGAGATAAATCTTCTATCTTGATCCATTCATTTTTGCATGCTAGCTTGTCTTCATCAAAACACTTGGAAAGCTTGATTTCACAAGTCGAAATACAGTAGCTCTGATTCCTCAAAGAGGATACATGGGCATTCGGGTAGGGCCCAAGCGAGTACAACATTATTTTCTACTCTCCTTTGCCCGCATCCTTCCTCGGTAGTAAACAGTAAGCATAGATTAAACACATCCATAAGATATATAACAAGAGTATATATCGTAGAGTACTATGGGCATGTGGGGTGCTAATACCTTCGCCTCGCGTAACGGACTCCCTTACCCAATCTCTCGGTTGCAAGACCGTGACTTCTCCCTTCTTAGGTTTTCTCGATGTTTACCTTTCCCTTCATGTGGGATAAAATATGTTCAATGGAGTCTTCATTGTTTGATGATTTTCAGCCGGTTATTTCATCGTCATTATGGGAGATAGTTCGTTGTTGAGATTTGTTACTCCGATGAATGGTAGTTTTGTCATTATGGGATATAGTTCATTGTTGATATTTGTTATTGCGATGAATGGTAGTCTCGTCAATATGGGAAATAGTTTGTTGTTGAGATTTGTTACTCAGATGAATGGTAGTCTCGTCATTATGGGAGATAGTTCGTTGTTGAGATTTCTTACTCCGATGGATAGTAGTCTCGTCATTATGGGAGATAGTTTGTTGTCGAGATTTATTACTCTGATGAATGGTAGTCTCGTCATTATGGGAGATAGTTCGTTGTTGAGATTTGTTACTTCAATGGATGATAGGCTCGTCATTATGGGAGATAGTTATTTGTTGAGATTTGTTACTCCAATGAATGGTAGTCTTGTCATTATGGAAGATAGTTCATTGTTGAGATTTGTTACTTCGATGGATGGTAGTCTCGTCATTATGGGAGATAGTTTGTTGTTGATATTTTTTACTCCGATGAATGGTGGTCTCGTCATTAGGGGAGATAGTTCATTGTTGAGGTTTGTTACTCTGATGAATGGTGGTCTCGTCATTATGGTAGATAGTTCATTATTAAAATTTGTTACTCCGATGAATGGTGGTCTCGTCATTAGGGGAGATAGTTCATCGTTAAGATTCACTTTTCTCTGAAGAATTCATTAGTTTCCAGTCATAAGTATTGATGATGGTAATTTGTGACCTACCCTAATATTGGTATTTACTGGTATTATCCTACCATTTCTTTCCCCCTGTGGGTCGACTTTATCTTTTTTTCTATCTTCTCAATGAGTGTATAGTTGACAGTTATCTATCAATCACTATTATCCTCTACTTTCTCTCCTCAATTTTTGAGTTGATGTTGCTTTATCTCCTCCTTGGCCTTTACCCCAATAGAGTCGAGTCTTTTTTTCACCAATGATTTATTTTCCTGGTCGAATTCTCTTTTGATCCTTTATCTTTTGTTCCCCAGCGGTGTTCGGTGTCACCTTTAGATCTGTTTATTTGCATGCACAATCATAAGCATTGCATGGCCTCTCATGGCCAAAAATAGGGCTTGTTTTTATATTTAAGTATCTTCAATCGCGTCGACACGAAGATTTTAACCTTCGTATCTCTGGATATAAGACACTTAAATAAGGGAAGATGTTGTAACCTAATTTTTCCCCTAAGATTCCTCTATCATCTCATATCAAATCAATCATATCAAGATCACACTAAGGTTTTGGTTCTTCTCCCTATCTTTAGTTTTGCTCATGGGGGATAACTAAGCACATTGATTTGTATATTGTGACCATATATGTTTTATATTGATTAAATTTTAACTAACAAATAAAATGAATGTTTGCTCTAATTGATCATACTATAGGTGAGGGCACAACATATTTCATCAGGTTGATTTATAGGTTCATGAGTTTATTTCCATTCCTTCTTCAACAAAGCTTCATTGAAATTCAAGCTTCATCATTGAAGATGCTTTAAATTAATATCATGACAAGGTCTACTATGATTCATCATGCCTCAATTTGTCAAAGAAAATCAAAAGATTAAAGGTTTGATTGAAGAAGTTTTACCTAATTCGACAAGTTACTGATTTCTTGATCATAAGTGCATAACTCTCTCAATTATTAATATTTGGAGATGATTATTGTTTCTATGGGTTCTTATTATCATCCACAACAATTTCTATTCATATGGAAAAAGTGATTGTGAAAGAAATATTGTCAAAATTGAAAGGGGTTCCAAGTCATTTTGGTGCTCTAGAAGTTATGGTTTGGAATTTCTAAGGGCTATATCTTGCTCATCTTTTGAGATTTTTGAGTGATTACAAAGACATTTTTCTCTTTAAAGAGTCATCAACCAATCACTTCAAAAGCTTCAAGCAAATTTTGTGTTGAAGATTCCTATTGATTGAGAAAGATTACATGTCTTCTAGAGAGGCTATTAAATTCCCTTTATGTGACTTCAAAAGATCATAACTTGGTTAATTTTTATCTCCTTGAGCCTATTGTTTTTCCATAATGATCTTAAGGATGCAAACTTCAATTCTTCTTTTATGTAAAAGACTTGAAAATGCGTGAAAGATGCCCTAAGAATTCAAAAGATTATAGGTCACCTCATTGATTTTCACTAATTTCACAAGGCCATAACTTATTCAATACTTGGTATTTTTGAGTGATTCAAGTTTCACAATTCTCTTTGGGAAGTCTACTTCAGGCTAGCATCAATGATCAAAGCTAAATTTTTTAGGAAGGCCTTGTTTAAACTCAAAACATTATAGGTCACTTTTAACTTAGAATTTTTCTAAGTACAAAAAGTCAACATCTTTTTCTCAACTTTGACTCATCACAACTCTTAGCTCAAGCATCCATTTGATCTCATTCTTGGCACATTGCAAATATGGTGACCTTACCTTTCAAATGCTTCAAGAATTATGCCCTAAGATCCCTTGATCTATGAACACCATGGATTCAAAGTTGGTACCTTGAAACTGAAGTTTTCTCCAAATTCAGAATTTAAATCCATATTGTGCCTTCTAAACACAGTTTTCATGCATTTTTGCTTCAAATCATGTTTAGAAACTTTCAAAAAGCATTTAGCATCATAAAACACATGATTTGGCTGAGTTTTGATGCTAAACAAGTCACACATTATTCATATTTCAGATTCAAATGAATTCATTCAATTACTCTCTCATTCGCACCCTTAAGCATTGCCTCGTCCTCTCCTATAAATAAGATGCATATTCCACCTATTTTCACAATATTTCGATAGCTAATTGACCCTTATTCAGATCCCACATGAACTCTAAATTTGAATTTATGATTTCTTTCATTCTCACTCCAAAACACCAAAAGCTCCATTCAGTTAGCTCCATTGAACTTCTCTTAAGCTAACCATACTCTTACCTTCAAGAATTGTGACCTATACTGATCTACAGAAGTCCAATATCAGAGCCACTTTTTTCTACTTCATTCAGATAGATTTCTTAGTAAAATCAGTCCAAATAAAAGACTAATCTACTCTCTTCATCCTTCTGACTCTCGTCCTTTTTACAATTTGTGATTTCATTGAGATTTGAGTGAGATATTCAAGAATTTCATGCTCGCTATTATTTCTGCTTTTTCTAAATTCAAGCCTTATTCAGTTTATATAAATTTGGCACGAGGTTACCATTAGAATTGCCTTGAAGAGACAAATCTAATGGTACCGGTCTGGTCCTCTAATTTTACAGTTTGAGGAACCCCAATCTAGGGCGTCCGGAGGTTGAAGACGACCTACGTGTTGTGCTTCAACCAATGAAGGTGTGACATGTAATTTCTTGAATTCAATCCAGTGTGTTTGCTTTATCATACGCGTGCTTTGAGAACCTTTGGATCTGATTACTTACATTAGTCAGACTCCATCCAACGCGCCTGAATTTTAGTTGGTTTTAAATATTAAAAGGTGACCCGGTGCAATTTCCAAAGTTGACCATGATATGCACATCGTGCGTGATCCTTTGGATCTGATTACTAGCATGTTCTGACTTTCATCCAATGGTCCACATTTTTTTAAACTTTATTTTATTTTCTATTTTTTACACCAAACTTCAAAAAATCACAGAAAATTCATTTTTGACTAAAAAATTATGAAAAAATTCACAAAAATATTTTTACATTTTTATTTTTTTTATTTTTATTTTTTCATGATTTTAATTTCAAATATGATATTTTTTTTATAATTTTTCCTTTGTTTTGACTTGTTCCTAATTATTTAAAAATACTTTTTGGAATTTTTAAATTTTAAATTAAAAAAAAATCATTTTCCCTATTTCTGAACTTCTGAAACTTTTCTAGAATTTTATTTTGACTTCTACTATATCTTTTTTTTACTTATTTGAGTAATTTTAATTAGTTTAAAAATGCTTTTTTGTTTTAAATAATTACCAAAAATTTTATAAAAATACTTAGGATCACTTCTGATTTTTCTATGGTCTCTTTTAATTTTCTTTGATATTTTGAATATAGTTTGATATGTTTCCTTTTATTTTCATTTTAAAAATCATTTTCCCATTTTATTTTGTTCATTAAATGCAATTTTTTTAAATATATTCTGGCTATGTGACTTTTTATCATGAGCTTCATTAACATCATTGAATCTTGGGTGTTGAGTTTAACTCCACCAAAATGGATGGATGATTTTTATGATAGTTTGATTATAATCTTTGATTTAAATATTTTCCCTCCCTCTTCATCGTATCCCCTTTTCATTTGTGCTACATGTTGTTAGATGATGATCTATATATCATCTCTCTAAACATATTGCACATAGATTGCTATTGACCGACCTAAAAATAGGTGCAACTTTTACATAAGTCCACTTACGATTGCTTCACATGGCGCTAAATTTTGTCTCGATTCGAGAAATGATCATTCGTGGCCCAAACCTATGTTTGCAAGCCCAAGTATATTTAATTTGAAACCTTTGATCCAATAACCTTGAGGTTCATTGTTAGGAGGCTTTGGTCTTATCAATCCTCTAATGAATTTTCATAAAATTTGGTCTAAGTGAATCATTTAAACATCATTGATCATTTGATTGTTGTCTCGAGAATTTGAAATGAATGATATACTTGACAAAAAGCAAATGAAACTTGTTGTTTAGAGGCTTTGATTTTATAAATCTTCTAATTAGTTTTCAAATGCAAGTTTCAAGATGGTCCTTCAACTAACCTCTAATTTCTAACTTATTAACAATTGATTTTTATTTTTTATGATTTTACTTTACACCTTTACTTTTACACACCATTTATTTTAGCATTTACAATTCGTTTTATTTTCATCTTTGCTCACTTGAGCATTTATCTTTATGTCATTTTTATTTTGCTCACTTGAGGTTTTCATTTACTTTTTGAAGATACCTAATAATCAACTTGAATAATAAAAAAACTTTAATGTTACTTGGAATATTTGGCTACTATCCTTGGTATTTTAGAGTTTGGACTTCTTGGACTTAGGAGTAGAGACCTGGACCACTCTTGAGACCATGTGACTTCTATTGTTATTTTGTCTGGAGTTCTTGGGGTTTACTCCGAGACATTGGGTTGTTTGTTTTCTTTGTGTGCAGGTTATTCTGATTATATGCCTTATCTATGATTGGGAATTCACCTGTATACACTCGTTACTCTGCCCAATTTTTGTGAAGACTTAATTCATTTGAAGCTTGGTTTTATTAAGAGGTTTATTATCTTTTCTTGTTTGGTTTTAATCCAAAGGATGAGAATTTTACATTAACTCATTATGTCAAGTGTTGGCTTCTTGTTGGTTAGACAGTTCTTTTCCCTAGCTTTTACCTTATGCGTTAGGATATTCCCTTCATCTCCTCCCATCTTCTTTAATTTCAAAAATATTCTCCCTCCTTTTTAAAACTCTTATTGTTTCCAAACTTGAACCGCTTTCACAATAAACTTGGACTTAGGTCCATGCATTTTCAAAAATATTTTCTTAATCAAACTTTAACCAACTTAATAATACTTTGACATCTTTTGTGAGAAGACTAAAAGTCAATCAATCTCATTCAAACTTTTTTGCCACTTTGTCTTTTTATTTTAAAATTTCTCAAAAGATTAGAATCTTGTTAATCCTTGTAGTGATGCAAGCTACTATACTTCTGCGATATGTAACAAAGTGAAATATTTACCACTTGGGTGTTGAGTGAGGCTTTGTTGATTTTAAAATCCAAGCTATATCCTTAACTTTGAGATGATGCAAATTCTCTTTTCTCATAATCGTAGGTAGTAAGTATGTTTCTCCACTCGGAGATGACGATGATGTCTCATCTCTTAAAATTAACTAACACATTTGTTTTTTAAAATTTTTAAAGCTGAACTACGAGTACCCTGATCCCATATTGCACGGAAGGTGGTACGTAAGCACTAAAGGTTCCCAACCGCGGCGGGTGCAAAAATTGTAAAAAATATTTCTTTTCTCACCTCCACCATCTATTTTAGTTTACAAAACTTATAGCCAAAATACCGTAAATGTTTAGGGTGATAATACCTTCCCTTTGCATAACCAACCCCCGAACTTAGATTCTCTTCCCCTCTTTTTTGGCTTATTCGCTCTTTTTTCATTCCTCTTGAAACAATAAAGTGCGGTGGCGATTTTTATTTGATCTGTGCGAGTCAAGTCAATCCAATGGCTTTGTCTCAACATTTCTACCGCTACAGAGTGGACTGAGAAGTTTGAATTTGTTGAGTTATTTTCTTTGTTTTTTTATTATCAATGGAATATTTCATTTTTCTATTATTTCTTATTCTTGTTTATTGATAATATAGTTTTTGAGAATTACTAATTAACAAAAAAACATGGCATCTGGAAAATAGGCCAAGTGATAAATCGTTGAAAAAAGTTTTAAATGCGGAAACGAGGATTGGAAGCATGGTTTCTTATAGTTATATTACCTCGGTTCTCAAAAAAACCGAGATAAATATTTTTTATGGATAAAAAGGCGCTAACTTATAGCTGTGTTACCTCGGTTTTTTATAACGCTGATGTAACATGTTGTTTATCTTATTAAAAAATCAAACAATGCACTCCTAGGACATATCATCTCGGTTTTTAGTATGTTGGAGATGAAATCTTCGTCATAAAAAGTGTTATTCATTGTAGTACCCTTACCTTAATTTTCCAGCAGCAATAAGCTCTAACAATGACTTTTTCTGCTTCCAACCCTTGTTTTGAACTCTTTCACAAAAACTCTTCTTTCTCCTAATTTCTCAATTGCACGTACTGACTCAAATAATCTCCACTAATCCTTTTTTATTAAAAACCTAACTTATTATTTTAATAATCACACCTTGGTTCTAACTTATTCTCAATATCACCACTTCCTTTATTTCCTCACAGTTTCTATTTTCCATCCAATTCCAATTAAACCTTTATTTTCTATTTATTTTAATTAAATAAAAGTAACCAAATTTTTTAATTAAATTATAATAATTTATTCACATCTCAACTATTCCTATTAAAATACCTAAGCACACAAATAATTCCTTAAATCAATATTAAACTCAATTAAAATTAAAATACGAGAAACACGGTGTTACAACTCTCTCCACTTAAAGAATTTTTGCCCTCAAAAATTACCTGAAGGAAACAAATCTAGATATGAATTCTTCATCTGACTCTCTAGCTCCCACCTCACGCTTCCACCAACAGGTCCTCCCCACACCACCTTTGCCAAATAAATCTCTTTACCTCTCAAGTGTTTGACTTCTCCATCCTCTACTCTCAAGGGTGATGCCTCAACAGTCAAGTTCTCTCTAACTTGAACATCATTCACTTGAATCACATGAGATGAATCATGAATATACTTCCGAAGCTAAAACACATGAAAGACATCATGAAGATTTAAAATAAATGGTGGTAAGGCAACTCCATAGGCAACTTCTCCAACTCTCTGGAGAATCTAATAAGGACCAATGGGATGAGGGGTAAGCTTCTGCGATCAATATTTTAATGCATGACTAACACCAGTCACTAGAGTGACTCTATAAAACAAATGGCCACCCTTTTGAAACTCAAGAGATTTCCTCCTCTTATCATGTTAACTCTTCTACCTGCTCTGCAATGTTTTCACCTTCTCCTAAATCATCTTAATTTTCTCAGTAGTCTGCTGAACAATCTTAGGTCGAAGTACAACACTATCATCAGACTCATACCAACACAAAGGCATCTGACACCTTTGGTCATACAAAGATTCATACGGAGCCATTCTAGTAATAGAATGGTAATTATTGTTATAAGAAAATTCGATCAATGGAAAGTAATTGTCCTAGTTACCTCTCTGCTACAAAATAAAAGTCCTTAGTAAATCCTAAAAATATTGGATAGTCCTCTCAGTCTGATTGTCTATCTGCAGATGATAAGCATGACTAAAACTCAATTTAGTTCCTAACGCTTCCGATAACTCTCCAAAAACCTTGAGGTGAATCTCAAATCTCTATTTGAAAAAATACTCGAAGGAATACCATGCAAACAAATAATCTTCTCAATATAAATTTTAGCTAACTTCTTCAAAGGATAATTGATCTTTATCACAATAAAATGAGACGACTTAGTCAATATATCCAGAATAACCCAAATCGAATCACTTCCTTTAGAAGTATTAGGAAAACTTGTCATGAAATCCATTGAAGTGTTATCCCACTTCCACTATGGAATACTCAATGATTGCATCAATCAAGACAATTTCTGATATTTAATCTTCGACTTATGGTAAATCAAACAAGAATACAAAAATTCTATAATCTCCTTCTTCATACCTGGCCACCAAAATATCTTTTTAAGGTCTTGATACATTTTAGTAGCTCCAAGGTGAATACTAAAACTATTCTTGTGACCTTCTTTAAGAATTCTCTTTTTAAGCTTTAGAAAATATGGCACACAAACTCTATCTTAAAATCACATAAATCTATTCTCATCTATTATAAAATCTTCTTCTTTACCATGATTGATTAATGCCAACTGGTTAATCAATCCCAAGTCTAATTTCTGACTTTCTCTTATTTCTTCAAGAATGCCGCTAGTTAACCTAAACATACCCTACTTCATACTTTGCGCCGTCATCTCACATACTAAGCTAAGTTCTATTAACTTCTCAATAAAATCCAATTCTCGAAACATAATCACCAACATATGCAGGGACTTCATATTCAATGAATTTTCCACCATATTAGCTTTACTTGGATGGTAACTCAACTCAAAATCATAGTCCCTCAAAAATTCAAGCCACCTTATCTGCTTCATATTTCATTCTTTCTGATCAAATAGATACCTCAAGATCTTATGATCGTTGAATACCTCAAACTAAGAACCATATAGATAGCGCCTCCACATCATAAGCACAAACACTACATATGTTAGCTCTAATTCATGGGTAGGATAGTTCCTCTCATGAATCTTCATATGTCTCAATTCATAAGCCACAACCTGGCCATTATGCATAAGTAAACCACCTAAGCCCATCTTGGACGTATCACAATACACACAAAAAATATTCCTTCGCATTTGGTAAAATAAAATTTGGCACAAACATCAACCTTTTATTCAGTTCTTGGAAACTTTCTTCACACTGAACACTCCACACAAACGCTTGACCCTTTAGAGTCAATTGAGTCAAAGGAAACACTAGCTTCCAGAAGCCCTCAATAAATATCCTATAGCAAGCATCCAAACCCAGAAAACGGTTGATCTCGATAACTGACGTAGGAGTCTCCCATTGCAAAATTGTGTCCATCTTAGATGGATCAACTGCTATACCACCACTGGAAATCAAATGACTAAGGAAACTCACTTCTCGCAACCAAAAATCACACTTGGACAATTTGGCATACATTTGCTTCTCCCATAAAACCTCCAATATAACTCCCTTATGTCATGCACGCTCCTCATCTATTTTAGAATATACCAAAATTCTATTGGTGAACACAACCACAAACTTATCCAAGTAAGGATGGAAGATCTTGTTCATATATTCCATAAACATACCTGACGCATTAGATGCTCCAAATGGAATTATCGGATAAACATTGTGACTATATCGACTCCAAAATGTAGTCTTCAGGATATCTTTTGACTTTACATGAATCTGATTATAACATTATCTTAAGTCAATCTTAATGAACACACAAGCACCAACCAACTAATCCATCAAGTTATCGATCCTAGGAAGAGTATACTTATTCTTAATAGTAACCTTATTCAGTTATCGATAGTCAACACACAACCTCATGCTACCATACTTCTTTTTAACCAAAAACACTAGTGTTCCCCTAGTGAAACACTAGGTCTGGAAAATTTCTTCTCTAATAGATGTTCTGATTGTTTCTTCATCCCACTTAACTTTAAAGAAGGCATATATATGGTGTCATCAACACATGTCTAGTACTAGGTACTAAAGCTATGGAGAACTCAACTTCTTGGTCCGATAGTAATTCATAAATATCCTTAGGAAAAACACTAGGGAACTCACACACAAGAGGCAGTTCAACACTCACATCCTCCTTATCCACTCTCAAGGAAGCAAACATCATGTGCATGTGATCGTTCTCCTCCAAGAACATATCCCTTTGACGCGCATATATCAATTTCAAATCAGTGATCTCTTCGGGTTTGGGAAACATTACAATCTTATAAAAAACCTGCACTCTTGCAATCAGCGGAATGGTGAACCAACATTCCATAATTGAAAAATCTTAGAGTAGAAAAAGCTCCTCCCCCACTTGTTTAAATCCCACTCCTGTTGGAAAATGGTTAAGAAAGAAAACGAGCATTGAAAGTGTTCACATACATATCGTATGCCATGGATATAAACAAATTCACACAACCAAGGCCGAATATGCAGACCAACTAAGATACCAACTATGTCACACCCTACTTACCCAACAAACAATTTATAAAAATAATCATAGTTTACATTCACCAATAGGGTGTCACACATTCTCAACTTAAAATTTTCACAACTCAAGCACATCGCTACAAAATTTATAAAACATTTTAAATAACACCTCATAGTCTCAAATAGGATTAACTTCAAAATGAATAAAATATTAGTTTCATAACATTTAACAATAAGCATAATAAAGAAATAATAATCACATTCCCATTGTTACACTATCAAAGTGACACCAAGTAGTAAAATAAATGCAAAAAACAATAAACGAATAAGACATAATCCATCTTCCACACAACAACATCTAAGTCTTCTCAGTCTCTACACGAGTATCTACATCATAGGCATAAAGCCAACATAACAAGTAAATAGGAGGTGAGAGTAAATTTAAAATATGTTAGCCGTGCAAAAGAATGCAATGATAGATATCATCAACAATCAATTATTCAAACTACACAACGACAATCAATTTAAGACACATGTATGTATGCAATGCAATTCAACTTCTCAACTTTATATGCACGTGGTACCAAAATTTTGGAAGCCTAAAGGTATGTTATTGAAATCATCGCATCGTTGATGACATCTCTAGATCATACGACACACCACTAGTTCCATCCCCGGACCTGGAAACATCAACACCTAACTCATAAATGATACATGAATGACAATTAAACATCATGCATGGTTCACCTCAACCTTCACCTGAATAATTCAACAATGGCTCCATCTCTAAACCAAATACACCAGCATAACAAAGTCATAACACAAGACCACACTATACTCAGTTCCATATCTGAATCGAACACAACCATCAACAATTAATAGAATATGTTAAAAATAATCAACAACATATCAATCAATACCAAACAATAATACACAGTGAAAATTGATACTCAATATAACCAAAAAATTCCCAGCAACAGAACTCTATCAAAGAAATTGAGTCGAAACAAATCAACTATGCATTGTTAGCCTCGTCAGGTGAGACAGTATCTCAATTGACAAGCTCTTTCCAGGCGATGTTCTCCTTTTCCAGGTGGGCTCACAAAACCAGAACCCATTACCTTTATGAACAACTCACCAAACGAGCCTCTTGTCTCACCATGCGAAAATGCACGAACCTGCACAAATCAGAGTATTGTTTTCACTATTAGAGCTATCCCAAAGCTCTGATTTCGACCCAATTCACCTAGTTCACATTGAATTTCATAAACATATATTATACCATGATTAATGCTTCACATAATCACTTATTTTACCTTCAATCCACCAATTTGATATGAATTTCAAGTTTAACACCAAACATACATTAATGGTAGCAACACAACAATCCATACAATTACACTGTACATAATTTATAGCATAAAACAAGAGCAAGAATTTCATATTAAACATACCAATAACAACAGAGTTTATATCAATTCCTCTCAAGGGCACACAAACATCAATAATGGTGAAAAAAGTGGAAAACCTATTAGAGCATGAGGATCCCTATCCACCCTTCATGAAAATCACACCCATATAAGATTAGTTCTCCCCCTTACCTTAATTTTCCAGCAGCAATAAGCTCAAACAATAGCTTCTCCTTCCAACTCTTGTTTTGCACTCTCTCACAAAATCTCTTCTTTCTCTTAATAGCTCAATTACACGTATTGACTCAAACAATCCCCACTAATCCCTTTTTATTAAAACCTAATTTAATCTTTTAATAATCACACCTTGACCCCTAACTTACTCTCAATTATCACCAGTTCTCTTATTTCCTCACACTTTCTACTTTCCACCCAATTCCCCTTAAACATTTATTTTCTATTTATTTTAATTAATTAAATTTAACCAATAATACTAATTAAATTCTAATAATTTCTACACACCTAAACTATTCCCGATAAAATACTCAAGCACATAAATAATTCCTAAAAATCAATATTAAACTCAATTAAAATTAAAATACGAGAAACAGAGTGTTACACATTCATAATAAAAAATTTCAATGTTTTCGGCTTAATGTAATGGAAGATGTAGGTGAAGGAATGCCCCAAAAGAGTCGTTTGTATTTCCCATTGAAATCTTATGGTAAATTTTATTAACACGGTGGAAGAAGGATTATATAAAGAAGTAAATAAATATGAGCGTCAAGTAGAAACATTTGATAGTGAGAATGTATTAAGAAGAAGAGGGGTTTTAAGTACTATTGAATCAAGTGTTTTAGTGTCAACTAACACTAAATAAACCCAATATCCTTAAGCAAAATGAGCCCCCTCCTCATCTAAAGAATTTTCTTCCTTTATTGAGTTTGAAGAAAGAAATGCCTTAAAGAGTGTTAAGCAAAAACTTAGGGAGTACATGGATGGAGTACACTTGATTTAAGGAAAGAAATCTAGTTAACTTTTGGCATAATATCAAGTGTAATTTCAAACTAATTGGATACATTAACACACGTATGGAAGAAGCACCTAATTAGAGAATCAGTTGGTTAAGATAAGGACCTTAAATAAGCATTGTGTGGGAGGTGACCCATCGATTGATGTCTGTAACACCCCATAAACCCCGCAGAAATAATATAGTATAATCAGAGTAAATTAGCATGCATATCAACGAGGGCGTCACATTTACTTCACGAAACTCAAGAAATACAAATACACTGGTCTTGATCATAACACGCATTTAGAATCATGTTTCATACAATAACACATATGCATCTTGTAACACTCGAGGCAGAAAAAGGCGAGGAGTGGTTGCACCGCATGAAACACCCAAGGCCTAAGAGGGAAAAGGTGGTCACCACATTGGAATGAGAGGGATCCCGAGCCTATGCAGGTATGGGACCGCATAGTTGAAGTAAGCTTATAAGGATTAATTAGTACTACCTATACCAACAAGATGCATCTTCTTTTCGGTAGCTCCTTCATAAGAACTCTGCAGTTAAGCGTGCTTGACTTGGAGCAATTATGGGATGGGTGACTTTCGGGGAAGTTTCCCAGAAAGTGTGTGAGTGAGGATAAAACACGTTGAAAAGACTCTTGTTGGTTTGCGGGGTCTGTCAATAATCCTAAAGGCAGCCTGGAGCGTTACACATCTAGCAGCGAAATAGTTCTTTTTCAAAATAATATTAATGATTGAAATCTCATATTGAAAATCATATCATTAAATATTAGGCACTAAAGGCCATCACCACATACAATCTCAATCCAACATAAATATCTAGAGAGTGTAACAATATCTCTCAAGTAAACATGAATATAATAAAATAACATGAATCCAATCGTTCCCCGTGTTACATGAACACGAGCATGACTCACTACCTAGTAAAACGGATAAATAAGGACTAGCTCCTCCAACTACTCCTTCCTAGAAGCACCTCTATCTTCTGCACCCGAGTGATGTCGTATAAAACATCATTCCAACAAATGGGTGAGAATTCATATCATTATGGAAATATATAATAATAAGTAATGCATCACAACATCCATCAAAAGAATTCATCACACTTCACATAATCATGTAGTCAACATACTTCAACACAATTCACATGATTATATATACAACATTGCTAAATTATTCAAGATTCAAATATAATCAATCATAATTACCACAAAAGTAAAATTCACATCAATATCACATATTTCACACTAATTCAACAATTCACATCAACACATGTGACTCTAATGCAACTCAATGAAATATGCATGTGGTACCAATTGTTATCCTTACCGGTCCTGCCGAGTCCATAAAAAAAGCTCGTCAGCCTTAAGCTTTCAAACCCCTCAATTTTAGGTTTGGGACAAATCAATAATTCCCACGGAAATACCAAACATTGCCTCTTAACACAAATGATAAATGTGCAATCTCAACATAAATATGCAATTAAGACCATCAACATATCTTAATCATACAAGCATATTACACATAATTCAACATATTTTAATTATCTTCACCAAATTACACAACATACATCAATCATGTCATCATTCACATACAATGCATTCTCATAGAATTCATCAACTCAACACACCATAATAGAACATAGCAAACAATGTCAAAACATGTTATTCTCATTTATCATTAATTTACAACATACATATACAAAAAATCAAGTGTCGTGTTCATAGAATTCTCAATTCAACACACCACAATAACATATAGCAAACAATGCCTAATAATGTTATTCTCATCCAATTTCATTTCACATATACATGTACACAAAATTCAAGTATCATGTTCATACTAAGAATGTTCCAACGTGTCTTTTATTTTAAGTCTTAAAAACCTCAATTAAAACCCCCCTTCTTGTGTTTTTCCATTCTTCAATTGGTATCAGAGCGCCTGGTTCAAGTGCAAACACTTAACTGTGTCAGAAAAAGATCCAAGCAAGAAAAACACTATGGTGGGACCAAGTCAGATCATCAACAATGATTATCATGATGAGAAAGAAAGAATCAATGCCAAACCTCCATTATTTGATGGTGAAAACTTTGATTACTCGAAAGACATAATCGAAAGTTTCTTTCTAGCTCATGACGCTGATCTCTGGGATATGGTGACTGATGGGTACATATATCTAGTTGACAAAAGAGGTTAGAATATCGATAGAAAAAGAATGACAAATCATCAAAAGAAATAATTCATAAATGATCACAAAGCCAGATTAATCCTCTTGAGTGTTATCTCGTACACCGAGTATGAGAAGATCACAAATAGAGAATCAGCAAAACACATGTTTGACTCCTTGAGAATGACGCATGAAGGCAACACGCAAGTTAAATAAACCAAAGCTCTTGCTCTCATTTATAAGTATGAAGCTTTCAAAATGGAAGAAGATGAAACCATTGAAACAGTGTTCTCAAGATTTCAAATTCTGGTTGCTAGACTAAAAGTTCTAGATAAAGGGTACTCAACAGCAAATCATGGAAAGAAAATCATCATAAGTTTATCCAAGAAATGGAGACCGTGGTCACAACCCTAAAACTGGCCAAAGATCTGAACAAAATATCTCTCCAAGAACTTATTAGTTCCCTGAGAAGTCATGAGATAGAACTAGAAGAAGATGATCCCCGAAAGCAAGGTAAGTCTCTCGCTCTTAAATCTAATAAAAAATATGAACCTAAATTTTTTTAGGAAAAAGAATAAAACTCTGGTGGATTCTCGTCATAAGAAGACAAACTATCTCTTCTCTTTAGAAGAGTCAATCAATGGTGGAAGCACAGGCAGAGGATGTTCAGAACTCCCAGAAGAACATGGAATCATTCTGAACCATCTTCTGGATATAGAAAATCAAGTAATAGAGATATTGTTTGCTACAAATGCAATGAACAAGTTCATTACAAAAGCGACTATCCAAATATTCAGAAAGAAAAACCTAAAAAGAAGTTCTTCGAAGAGAAGTAGAAAGCCTTATGGCAACATAGGATGACTCAGAATCTTCTGAAGATGAAACATAATCAGAAGATGAACGAGCCAACATACCCTTAATGGACAACGTATCAGATGAAACTAGATCATCTGAATCAGTATCAAACTCAGAGGCAGGAGTGGTATTCTCTAACTTTTCTATATCTCAATTAGAAGAAAGTGAAGATTGAAAAACACAAGAAGGGGGGGGGGGGGTTGAATTGAGATCTTAAAAAACAATGCAAATGACACGATGGTTTTTATCCTTGTTCGTTTGAACTCAAACTACTCCAGTCCACACGCCAAGGTGATTTCGCCACTCTCCAACGAGGTCTTAATTCACTAATCAAACTGATTACAAATCTACTTCGACAACTGCCAAAGTCTTCTTGAGTATCACCACAACCCGGTATATCTCAAGGAATTTCACTAACAATAGTATGAACAAAGTAGTGTACAATATGTTTTTTGTTACAAAACCAGTATCACAAACTTGTGATGCATTACACAATTTAGAGAATAATATGAATAATGAGTAGCAGCATTGAAAGATTGTGAATTGCAGTGTTGTAAATCGTGAACAATTTAACCTTGTCCTTTGTTTAAATAGGCGCAGAAATCTTGTGCAAATGGAAACTTGATAATTGTCAGTTAATGCACTTTCCTCAATTAGAAGATCCTTGTCTGTTTGTAGCAGTTGCAATTGATACAACTTTGATGAATAGTAACACTTCAAAACATTAAGGAGTCTATTTGCTGCTTTGCTTCAGAACATGGAAGGTCAGAATCATAAGGTCCTGTTTGCTGCGTTAGACTTCCGTTCAGAGTGAAAACGTCTTTCTCTTAGTGCAACTTTTGATCTTCATTCATCTGAACATTCTGATATAAGTCTACGTTTATAGTTGGAACAACCTTGTAACTTAACTTCTGATCTGCTTCCATCAGAACTTCTCTAAAAAATAGAATATAATTTTAGAGTACATATTTGTTCTTTGTGTTTGTTATCATCAAAACTCTTACGAGGGTTCTAAAATAAAATTATGTTCTAACAATCTCCCCCTTTTTGATGATGACAAAAACTAGGATATTTCAATAAAAATAGACAGAACATAAAGCATTAGAGAGTCTCCCCCTGAGTTGAGTACTCAGATAGAGATGAATTACTTCGCTGAAATTCATTCTGATCAGAGCTTTTGATGCATCTCCTTTTGTCTTCATCAAAGTTTTGTTTCTGTTTTGCTTTTAGAAAAAAACGAGAAGTTATGATATTCAAAATGTTTGAGACCTTGTACTGATATACTGTTATTGAAAATATCTTACGTTCTCCCCTTTTTTGTCAGGAATCAAAAAGCAATATAATCACTAATATTTAGAGTCAAAAAAATGATTTATATTAAAATATGATTTCAATAACATTTTCAGAGCCAGATAAAATAAGATAAATGAATGCAGAAAATAAGTTATAAAAAAACTAAGGTTGAGGAGGGGGAAGTCGTGTGAACAATGCTTCCATCAAGCTCTTAATCTAAGTACTTGATTCCTCTTGTTTTCCCAGCATTTCCTTGATTTCTTTGCTCGTGTCTTCTTGCTTGTCCAATCTTTCTTTTATTACTGAATTCTCTTTCTTTAACTCTTCCAGAGTTTGCATAACTAAAGATGAAGTTGGTGTATCCATAAAAGATGCAAGTTTCTCAAAACACTCTGTAGCATTTTTTGATTCAGTGGCTTCTTCAGTTGTTGTACCTTTTTCGTGAATAATAGCCAGAGGAAGATTTTTAGAGCATGGTTCAATAACTTCTGAAGGTTGGTGCTCTTTCTAGGGAGTATTGTCCAGCAGAAAGATAGATTTCCTTTCCCAGTGACTCAAAACTTGATCCTTGAAAACTTTCAGCTGATCACTAAAGTTTTGTTGGGCCAGTTCATAGTTTAATTCTTTGAGCTTATGGGATTCTGATTTGAACCATCTTCTGAACCGATTCCAGTGAGAATCAGAAGCAGTAGGATTTGGATTTTCTAAACTTGCTTGCTTCAAAGAGTTAACCCATTCCATTAATTTTGTTTCAAAAATCAATAAGTTTCTACCAACATCTGCTTTGGTTATAGTTTGTTTAGGTTTGGGAATTGAAATTTTGTGAGAGGTTAAAGCTAGGTGATCCAGCGCTTCTAAGTCAATGATTTTTCTGAGGTGATCATCTGGACAGTTAATAGGAGAGGGAGTAGGTGAATCAGAAATGATGATTGGTGATCGAGGTGTGTTTGGTGGAGTGGAATGATAAGGTGATGGAATTTCTGGAATATCTAGGATGGAGAGAGGTTGACGAACCATGAGAGGTTCTATTATTCCAGGAACTGGTGTGGTGGTATCAAAGTCTGTGTAAGAATCTTCTGGTTGGTTTGCGGTAGCGTTTGGATTTTCTGGGTGAGTGGTTTGGAAGTTTTGATTTTTTGTTTGAGGAGGTTGAAGGTTTGGATTTTCTGGGTTAGGAGTTTGAAAATCTTGATCAAATAGATCAATATCAGAAAGAACTCCATCAAGTTATGGTTTATTTTGTTCTAAATGTCGATTGGGAGAGTGAGGTTCGTTTAGTATGTTTTCCAGAGTTACAGAAGGTTCAAACTCTATATCAAAGTCTTCAAATGTTTGAGGTGAGGGATCTTCTATTGGTTTAAGAGAGGAGGGTGTTTCAGATGTTGGAAAAACTACTGATTCTACAACAGAAATAAAAGAAGTGTTACCTTTCTTTTTAGCAGCTTTTAGAGTCCTCTGAGAAGATCCTTCTCCTGCAGCTTTTCTCTTTTGGGACTTCTTTAGGACAACATCTGGAGCTTGATGATGCAGATCACGAATTTTTATCTCTAGATTAGTTCCATCCTTCTTGCATGCTTCTAAGTATCTTACCATTATTTCTGGTGAAGCATCAATCTCATAAAATAGAGGAAAACCTTTCATATGGATTCTCCTTGTCGTGATCACTTCATGTGTAGCAATGGTTAGCTCCTTCTTAATGTTGTCAATAATCTTCATCTTTTTCAGATTCTTGGCATTAATGGGTTTTCCAGCACACGCCTCCATCATGCTTATCTGCTGAGCTTCTGTGAGATGCTTTATTAACCTGTTCTCAGTCAGAATATCAGAAATTATCCTGCCCAGAGGTATCCAATCCCTCTTGGTCCTTTCATCTACTCTTGTTTCCTTCACGCTTGTTCTCAGATGATTGAAAATCAAGTGAGGAAGGTTTGTTCTTGTCTTCTTTGAAATGAAATATTGCAAAAACTGTTGATCAATATTGATGTAGTCAGGAGAGCTTGTTGGCTTCCTGTGGTTTATACAACCCAGATTCTGTAGTAGTCCTTCAGATCTCTAATATTGCTGGATGGCTTCCCAAAAGTGAAGATTACTCTTGATATGGCGTTTAGGTCAGAACATTTCTCAGCCATGTCATTGCACTTAATTCCTCCGCCATTGTAACTGATCAGCTTTGCAATCAAATCTTCAGTAATTACAATTTTCTTCCCCATTACATAAGACGTCACTTGGTGATTTGAGGAATCCATAACTCCTTTACCAGAATTGGGAACACAGGACCTAGAAGATGATCTAAATACCTGTTCCAACCTTGAACAGTTACATTTGCAGAAAGATTAAACCCATTCTCCTTCATGCTTTCAAAGTCGATAATAAGCTCACAGAGAACTTCAAGAGAATCAATTGGAGTGAGAAAGGTTCTTATTGGTTCTTCGTATTGTTTTGCTGTTGATGATGAACCAGGAGCACATTGAAGATTTTTAGCGCTTGAAGAAGATGCCATTGTTCACATTGAATGTTTGAGATTTTTGAGAAAATGGGTTTTTGCAAACGAAAACTAGAGAGAAAAATAGAAGCGAGAAAAGTGAAAGTGATAGTGAGGTGTGTATTTATAATCAATTTGAAAACTTAATCAATAAGAAATAGAAAACAAATTAATGATTACATAGCAATTATGAATCCTGAAAATAGGGGTTGGCATGGACATAAGAAACAGTTACCAATGACACGCGTCTCAACGCACCCAATTAAAGCTTTAGGCCTTTCTGAATTTGAATGCATGTTCATCCTTAGAAGGAAGCTTGTGAGAGGATGACAGATGTTGATAATGTGAACTGTACGCCTCTATCTTTGAAATGAATCGTTCAGATCTTCTTAGATAGATTCTGATGCAATTGTTCTTCTAACTTCTGAAGACTTGTTGATCAGATGTTCACAAAGAAAACATAAAACTCTAAGGGTTAATGTATATATAAATAAAACTCATATTCTGGACATAATTTCATGCTAAGATGTTTCAGAATGAAATTAAACCTATCTTCAGAAAGTTGTTTAGTAAAAACATCAGCCCATTGATGGTCTGTGTCAATAAATTTTAAAGAATTCCTTTATCACTGAATATAGGAATGTTACTCTCAAATATGTTGAAGTCTTCAAACTGACTCTTCATCCAGAGCATTTGTGTGTTGCATCCAGCAGCTGCTATGTATTCAGCTTCAGCTGTTGACAAAGCAATTGTGGATTGTCTCTTGTTGGTCTATGAGATCATATTTTCTCCCAGAAACTGGCAACTTCCAAAAGTACTTTTTATTTCTACTCTGTCTCCAGCGAAGTAAGCATCACAGTACCCTACTAAATTGTATTCACTGGTTTTTCTATAAAACAAGCCAAGGTTATTAGTACCTTTCAGATAATTGAAAATTCGCTTAACAACTGTTAAGTGAGATTCTCTAGGATCTGATTGGAATCTGTCACATAAGAAAACACTGTATAGAATATCAGGTCTTGAAGTTGTAAGATATAAGAGAGAACCAATCATACCTCTGCAGATCTTTTGTACTACCTGTTTACTTACCTCTTCCTTTTCCAGAATGCATGTGGGATGCATTGGAGTCTTGGATGGCTTACACTCTAATAGGTCAAATTTCTTCAGAAGTTCTCTGACGTATTTGCTCTGGTGTATGTAGGTTCCTTCTAGAATTTGATTAATCTCAATGCCCAAAAAGAATTTGAGTTCTCCCATCAAGCTCATTTCAAACTCTTCATGCATAAACTTAGTAAATTCTCTTTGTAGAGAAGCTTTATTAGATCCAAATATTATATCATCTACATAAATTTGACAAACTAAAATGTCATTCTTAAATGTCTTACAGAACAAGGTTGTTTCCACTTTCCCTCTGGTGAATTCCTTTTCTAACAGAAATCTACTTAGTATTTCATACCAAGCTCTGGGAGCTTGTTTCAGACCATATAGTGATTTCTTTTGTTTGATAACATATTTTGGGTGTTTAGAATTCTTAAACCCGGGGGGTTGGTGCATATAAACCTCTTCATCAATGTATCCATTTAAGAATTCACCTTTGACATCCATCTGATAGAGAGTGATGCCATTATTCACAGCAAAAGAAATTAAGAGTCTGATAGATTCTAACCTGGCGACTGTAGCAAAGGTTTATGTATAATATATCCCCTCTTACGGACTATAACCTTGTGCAACCAATTGTTCCTTGTTTCTAATGAATTCTTCTTGTTAATTCAGTTTGTTTTTGAATACCAATTTTGTTCCAATGGCGTTAAACCCTTTTGGTTTGGGAACCAGATCCCATACATCATTTCTGGTGAATTAATTTAATTACTCCTACATAGCAAGTATCTAGTCGTTGTCTATAAGAGCTTTATCAATGCTGGTTGGCTCAATCAGAGATACCAATCCCATGAGATATTCTTTAGAATTTTTGAATGTGGATCTTGTTCTGATTGGGTCTTCCTTCTTTCCCAGAATTTTGTCTTCAGAATGAGCAAGGATGCTTCTGGATAGTCTTTTCTGGAGATGTTCTTCAAAAGTTTCTGTAGTGTTTATAACATTTCCTTCTGATGTTGTTGGTGAGTCTTTGTTGGGAACTTCTTATGTATTGCCTTCAGTACTTGTGAACTGAACTTCTATATCTGCAAGAGATTCATTTTGCTTTGACTTTTGAGGGCCAAGCTTGTCATCAAATCTAACATTGATTGACTCTTCTACAATCCGTGTTTCTGTATTGTATACTATGTAGCCTCTTGATCATTCAGAGTATCCTAACATCATACACTTTTGTACTTTAGAGTCAAACTTGTTCAAATGTTCTTTGGTGTTAAGCATAAAACAAGTACATCCAAAAGGATGGAAATACGAAATGTTGGGCTTTCTGTTCTTCCACAATTCATATGGAGTCTTATCCAGAATAGATCTTATGGAGATTCTATTCTGAATGTAACACGTTGTGTTAATTTCTTCTGCCCAAAAGATCTTAGCAGTGGTAGTCTCGTTGATCATGGTTCTGGCCATTTCTTATAAAGTTCTGTTCTTTCGTTCTACAAATCCATTTTTTGGGGGAGTTCTAGGACAAGAGAAATCATGAGAGATGTCATTCTCATTAAAAAATATTTCAAATTTTTTGTTTTCAAATTCTCCACTATGATCACGTCTGACTTTGACAATTCTAAGATCTTTCTCATTTTGGACTTGGTTACAGAAGGCAACGAACTTAGAGTGTGACTCGTCCTTGTGTCTTAAGAACTTTACCCATATCCATCTGCTATAGTCATCTATGATCACTAGCCCATACTTCTTGCCACTAATGGATGCAGTTTTCACTTGTACAAATAGATCTATGTGTAGAAGTTCTAATGGTCTAGAGGTAGAAACAACATTTTTTGCTTTAAAAGGAGGTTGTGCAAACTTTTCTTTCTGACATGCTTCACATAGAGCATATGAGCTGAACTTCAGATTAGGAAGTCCTCTCACCAGATTGAGTTTGTTAATCTGAGATAATCTTCTCATACTAACATGCCCCAATCTTCTATGCCAGAACCATTGCTCATTGTAAACAGACAAAAGGCATCTGACTCTTTAGTTCGGTAAGTTTTATTTTGTAAATGTTGTTCTTCCTCTTTCCATTAAATAGGATAGATCCATCTTTCTAACTAACAGCTTTACATGAATTTTGATTAAAGATTATATCATAACCGTTATCACTTAATTGACTTATGGATAACAAGTTATGCATTAATCCATCTACTAACATAACAGTATAATAGAAGGGAGGTTACTGTTACCGATAGTTCTAGAGCAAACGATCTTCCCTTTCTGATTTCCTCCAAAACCTACGTAACCTCCAGGTTTAAGTTCCAGACTTTGGAACATATGCTTTCTTCCTGTCATATGTCGCGAGCATCCAGAGTCTAGGTATCATGACTGGTGTTTTAGTCTTGCTGTCAAAGATATCTGCTACATATATAATTTTTTCCTTAGGTACTCATAACTTTTTGGGTCCTTGTTTGTTAGTGTTACCAAAATTCTGTTTGAATTTTGGTTTAGCAGAAAACTCATTACTAGTATATTTCAAGTCATGTGTGTTCCCATAAGTAAAGTGAGATTTTAAAGGTGTACGTTTAATAACTAAGTCCATGACTTTCTTAGGTTGGGATACTTTACCTTTTTATCCTATACCTTTTAGGCCATTTCTGCTAACTCCATAGATCATTGAAGCCATCTTGCTTCTATCTATGTTTTTAGCCAAAAACTTCTGAAAGCTATGATCATATTCCTTTATGATCTTATCAGCATTACTGGGAACCTCTGAGTTTGTTTCGTTCTGAGAGTTTTGTAAATAGTTTTCAAGTTTTGAAATTTTTTCTTTTAACCCAGAATTTTCTAATCTCAGATTCTCAGTTTCTTCAGAGTCAGAAACTAGATCCTTTTTCAGATTCTTGAATTTGACTTGAAGCTGCTGATATCTTTCAAGAATTTCACTCAAACTTTCTCCTAACACAGCTTTAGTAAGGTTTACAGAAAAGTCAGGAAATACCTCTTTTGTGTCTGATTCTAATTCTGACCCAGGTGATTCACTATCTTCTGTCACATTGGCCATAAGAGCAATCTTGGCTCTTTCATCTACTGACTCTGTGTCTGTGTCAAAAGTATCTGATTTATCCCATGTTTCCATGAGACTTTTCTCCTTCTACTTAAAGAACTTCTTCTTGGGTTTCTCCTTCTGAAGCCTTGGACAATCGCTTTTGCAGTGCCCTTGTTCATTGCACTCATAGCAGACGATTTCCCTGTTTCTTGACTTTCTGTGTCCAGAAAAAGATTCATACTTTCTATGTCCAGAATAAGATTCAGACTTTCTGTATCCAGAGGATGATTCATTTTAATTCCCTGTTCTTCTGGAGTTTCTGAACTTCCTTTGCCTCTACTTCCACAACTGATTGACTCTTCTGGAGAGAAGAGACAATTCTCCTTCTTCTAATGAGGATCCACCAGAGGTTTCTTCCATAGCCTGCAAAACTTTATAATCATATTTTTTGTTAGATTTTAGAGCTAAAGGCTTACCTTGCTTCTGAGGCTCGTCATCTTCTAACTTTATCTCATGACTTCTGAGTGAGCTGACAAGTTCTTCTAGAGATATCTTGTTGAGATCTTTCTCCAGTTTGAGAGCTGTCACCATGGGCCTCCATTGCTTTGGTAGACTTCTGATGATCTTCTTTACATGATCAGTAGTTTAATACACTTTGTCTAGAACTCTCATCACAGTAACTAGAATCTTGAATCTTGAGAACATTGCTTCAATGGATTCACTCTCTTCCATCTTGAAAGCTTTGTATTTCTGAATGAGCGCAAGGGCTTTGGTTTATTTTACTTGCATGTTGCCTTCATGCGCCATTCTCAGAGAATCAAACATGTTTTTAGCTGTCTCTCTGTTTGTGATCTTTTCATACTCTGAATATGAGATGGCACTCAGGAGAGTCGTTCTGGCCTTGTGATGATTTTTGAAGTCACGCTTTTGATAATCAAACATTCTTTTTCTATCAATCTTCTGACCAATTTCATCCACAGGATGCATGTACCCATCAATTACCATATCCCAAAGATCAACGTCATGAGCCAGAAAGAAGCTTTCAATTTTGTCTTTCCAGTAGTCAAAGTTCACTCCATCAAAGACTGGAGGTTTTCTGCTGATTCTGTCTTTATCATCATGGTAGGCATTGATGATGCTCTGACTTGGTCCCACAATAGAGTTTTTCTTAACTTGGATCTTGTACTGACACGGTTAAGTGATTGAACTCAGAACCAGGCGCTCTGATGCCAATTGAAGAATTGAAAAACACAAGAAGGTGGTTGAATTTAGATCTTAAAATACAATGCCAATGGCACGATGATTTTTATTCTGGTTCGTTTGAACTCAAACTATTCCAGTCCAACCGCCAAGGTGATTTCGCCTCTCTCCAACGAGGTCTTAATTCACTAATCAAACTGATTACAAATCTACTTTGACAACTGCCAAAGTCTTCTTGAGTATCACCACTTCCCGGTATATATCAAGGAATTTCACTAACAATAGTATGAACAAAGTAGGGTACAGTATATTTTCGTTATAAAAACAGTATCACAAACTTGTGATGTATTACACAATTTAGAGAATAATATGAATAATGAGTAGCAGCGTTGAAATATTGTGAATTGCAGTGTTGTAAATCATGAACGATTTAACCTTATCCTTTGTTTAAATAGGCGCAACAATCTTGTGCAAATGGAAACTTGATAATTGTCAGTTAATGCACTTTCCTCAATTAGAAGATCCTTGTCTATTTGTAGCCGTTGCAATTGATACAACTTTGATGAATAGTAACACTTCAGAACATTAAGGAATTTGTTTGTTGCTTTGCTTAAAAAATTAGAATGTCATAACCAGAAGGTCCTGTTTTCTGTGTTAGACTTCTGTTCAGAGTGAAAACGTCTTTCCCTTAGCAAAACTTCTGATCTTCATTCATCATAACATTCTGAGATAAGTCTACGTTCACAGCATGAACAACCTTGTAACTTAACTTCTGATCTATTTCCATCAGAACTTCTCTACAAAATAGAATATAATTTTAGAGTGCATATTTGTTATTTTTGTTTTTTATCATCAAAACTCTTACGAGGTTTGTAGAATCAAACTATGTTCTAACAGAAAGTCTGTCAGAAATTCTTGAAAGATATCAGCAACTTCGAGTCAAAAATAAGAACCTGAAAAAGGATCTAGTATCTGACTCTGAAGAAACTAAGAAACTTAAAACAAAAAACTTTAAGCTAAAAGAAACCATTTCTAAACTCTAAAATGAAAATTATGTTATTAAAAATAAATTACAAAAAGCTCAGAAAGAAATTGTTTTAAAAGTTTCTAGTAACTCTAATAGAATCATAAAAGAATATGATCATAACTTTCAAAAATTTCTGGATAAAAACATAGATAGGAGCAAAATGGCTTCTATGATCTATGGAGTTAGCAGAAATGGAAGAAAATGGATACAATATAAGGGTAAAGAATCTCAACCAAAGAAGGTTAATGATCTATTTATAAAACACACACCTCTTTATTCTCACTTCACCTATAGACATACACATGACATAAAGTATAATAGTAATGCTTTTTCTTCTAAACCAAAATTCAAACAGAATTTTGGTAACTCTAACAAACAAGGACCCAAAAAGATATGGATACCTAAGGAAAAAATTGTCTATGTTGCAGATGTCTTTAACAATAAAATTGAAACACCAATCTTGGTACATGGACTCTTGATGATCTCGACACATGACGGGAAGAAAGCATATGTTCCAAAGTCTGGAGCTTAAATCTGGAGGCTATGTAGGTTTCGGAGGAAATCAAAAAGGAAAGATTATTGGCTCTGGAACTATTGGTAATGGTACACTTCCTTATATAAGTAATGTTATATTAGTAGATGGATTAATTCATAACCTGTTATCCATAAGTCAATTAAGTGATAACGGTTATGACATAATCTTCAATCAAAAGTCCTGTAAAGTATTTAGTTAGAAATATGGATCTATACTCTTTAATGGAAAGAGAAAGAACAACATTTACAAAATAAAACTTTCATAACTAAAAAGTCATAATGTAAAATGCATAATGTGTATGAACGACTAGCAATGGGTCTGGCACAGAATATTGGGGCATTTTAGTATCAGAAGAATATCTCAGATTAACAAACTAAATCTGGTCAAAGGACTTCCTAAGCTGAAGTTCATCTCAGATGCTCTGTGTGAAGCATGTCAAAAAGGCAAGTTTGTAAAACCTTCTTTTAAAGAAACAAATGTTGTTTCTACCTTTAAACCATTAAAACTTCTGCATATAGATCTGTTTGTACCAGTGAAAACTGCATCCATCAGTGGCAAGAAGTATGGATTAGTGATTGTAGATGACTATAGCAGATGGACAAGGGTAAAGTTCTTAAGACATAAGGACGAGTCACACTCTGTGTTCTTTAGCTTATGAAACCAAGTTTAAAATGAAAATGACATCTCTCATGATTTCTCTTGTCCTAGAACTCCATAAAAAACAGAGTTGTAGAACGAAAGACTAGAACTTTACAAGAAATGGCCATAACCATGATCAACGAGACTAACATTGCTAAGAACTTGTAGGCAGAAGAAATTAACACATCATGTTATATTTAGAATAGAATATCTATAAGATCTATTCTGGATAAGACTCCATATGAACTATGGAAGAACAGAAAGCCCAACATTTCTTATTTCCATCCATTTGGATTTAATTGTTTTATTCTAAACACTAAAGAACATTTGAACAAGTTTGACTCTAAAGCACAAAAGTGTCTTATGTTAGGTTATTCTGAATGCTCAAAAGGTTATAGAGTATATAGCACAGAAACATGAATTGGGGAAGAGTCTACCAGTGTCAGATTTGATGATAAGCTTGGCTCCCAAAAGTCAAAGCAGGGTAAAAATTTTGTAGATATAGAAGGTCAATTTACAGGTACTGAGGACACAACATCAGAAGTTATCTAGAAATAATCACAATCAAATCCAGAAGAGGATGTCACAAACATTACAACAACATGTAAAGAACCATTCCAGAAAAGACAATGCAGAAGCAGATTAGCTCATCTAGAAAACACGATTCTAGGAAAGAAAGAAGACCCAATCAGAACAAGATCTACATTCAAAAATTCTGAAGAATCTCTCACGAGATTAGTGTCTCTGATTGAGCCAACTTCCATTGATGAATCCCTTCTGGACAATGACTGGATACTCGCAATGCAGGAAGAACTAAATCAGTTCACCAGAAATGATGTGTGGGTTCTAGTTCCTAAACCAAAAGGCTTTAACATCATTGGAACCAAATGGGTCTTTAGAAACAAGCTAAATGAACAAGGAGAAATCGTCAGAAACAAAGCTTGACTGGTGGCATAAGGTTATTGTCAACAAGAAGGGATATACTATACAAAAACCTTTGCATCAGTCGCCAAGTTAGAACCTATCAAACTTTTAATTTCTATTGCAGTAAATAATGGCATCACTCTTTACCAAATAGATGTTAATAGTGCGTTTTTAAATGGTTACATTGATGAAGAAGTTTATGTGCACCAACCCCCTGGCTTTGAAAATTCAAAACATCCAGAACATGTTTATAAACTTAAGAAATCACTATATGGTCTGAAACAAGCTCCCAAAGCTTGGTATGAAAGACTAAGTAATTTCATGTTAGAAAATAATTTTACCAGAGGGGAGGTGGACACAACCTTATTCTGTAAACTATTTAAAAATGACATTCTGGTTTTCAAATTTACGTAGATGATATAATTTTTGGATCTACTAAAGCCTCTTTGGGAAAAGAATTTTCTAATTCTATGCAGGAAGAGTTTGAAATAAGCTCGATGGGTGAACTCAAGTCCTTTCTGGGTATCCAAATCAATCAAACTCCAAAAGGAACCTACATTCATCAAAGCAAGTATGTCAAAAAACTTCTGAAGAAATTTGACTTTTTAGAATGTAAGCCATCCAAAACTCCTATGCATCCCACATGCATTCTGGAAAAGGAAGAGGTAAGTAAGAAGGTAGAACAGAAGCTCTACAGAGGTATGATTGGTTCTCTCTTATATTTAACAGCTTCAAGACCTGATATTTTGTATAGTGTTTGTCTTTGTGCTAGATTCCAATCAGATTCTAGAGAATCTCACATAACAGTTGTTAAGCTAATTTTCAAGTATTTGAAAGGTACTACTAATCTTGGTCTTTCTATAGAAAATCCAAAGAATACAAATTAGTAGGGTACTACGATGCTGACTTCGCCGAAGACATAGTAGAAAGAAAAAGTACTTCTGGAAGCTACCAATTTATGGGAGACAATCTAATCTCGTGGTCCAGCAAAAGGCAATCCACCATTGCACTATCAACTGTTGAAGATGAATATATAGCAGCAGCTGGATGCAGCACATAGATGCTCTGGATGAAAAGTTAACTTTTGAAGACTTTAACATATATGAGAGTCGCATTCATATCCTCTTTGGCAATACTTCTGTTATCTGTCTTTTAGTTAATCCAATTTTACATTCTAGTTCTTAACATATAGAAGTTAACCATCATTTTATTAGGGACTATATTTAGAAAGGAATTCTCTCATTAAAATTTATAGACACAGACCATCAATGGGATGATGTTTTCACTAAACCCTTTCTGAAGATAGATTTAACTTCATTCTCAAACATCTCAAGATGAAGTTATGCCCAGAATGCTAGTACTATTTTTGTATACTTTAACCCTCAAAATTTTAAGCTTTAATTTTCTTTGTATGAACATCTGATCAATATTTCTTCAGAAATAAGAGGAAAGTTGTATCAGGATCTATCCAGAAGATCTGAATGTTCTCCAAAAAAGGTTCATTTCAAAGATAGAAGCATGCAGTTCAAAATATCAACATATGTTAACTCTAAACACAAGGTCTTCCTCTAAGGCTGAACACGTGTTCAAATTCTAAAGAGACTGAAACAGTTGAGTTAATGCATTGAGGCTCGAGTCAAATCGGTAATCGTTCCATATCTTCACGCTATCCCTCTTTTCAGGAACCATTAAATGCATGTAATCATTTTCTTTAAATCTTTTCTTTTTAATTAAGATTACTATTTTCTTTCCATTGGCTATATATACTTCGTTCGTTCACCATCACTATCACACTTCCACTCTCAATTTGTTCTCTTTAATTTGTTCAATCTTTCAAAAACCCTAAAAGAGTCTGTGTGAACAAATGGCTTCCTCTCAACAATTTTCTCAAGGTTCTCAAAGCATTCCTGGTTCTTCCTCCTCAACAAAAGATAACTACATCGAACCCTCGAGAACTCTCCTTACTCCCATTGATTCTCTGGAAATTCTGTGTGAGCTTATTGTAGATTTCATAAGCATGAAGGAAAATGGGTATGATTTAATCCATGATGTTGAGTTCTTAGGATGGACTAAGTACTTTGTTAAAGAATTCTAGATCCATACCACAACTTTAAATCATCAGGTTACATCCTTCGTTATGGGAAAGAAAATAATTATCTCTGAAGATCTCATTGGGAAACTAATAGGTCACGACAATGGCGGTATTCGATGCAGTGATATGGCTGACAAAAGTTTCGACCTAACCAAGATCTCAAAGGAAATATTTACTTTTGGCCTCCCATCCAACAAAATCAAAGACCTGAAGGATTATCTCGGAATTTGGTCTAAAATTATTTTGGTTTGCATTAATCATATGAAGCCTACAAGTTCTCCATATTACATCAATATTGATCAGCAATACCTTCTGTACTCCATCGCCACCAAAGAAAAAGTTAATCTTCCACATCTTCTATTCAATCATCTGAAGATCAGCGTAAAAGAAACAGGAGAAGAAGAAAGAACAAAGAGAGATTAGATCCCTCTGGGAAGACTCATTTCAGATCTTCTAATAGAAAACATATTGATAGAACATCTGACTAAGGCTCAACAAGCTAGCGCTCTGGAAGCTTGTGCTGGTAAACCTCTCAATGCCAAAAATCTGAAGAAGATGAAGATTATTGAAACTATTAAGAAGGATCCAAAAATCACCACCAAGGAAGTCATTACCACCTGAAGAGTGCCTCTGAAGGATTTTCCTCTCTTCACTCAAGCAGACTCTTCTCCAGATATTGTTCCCATGTATCTGAAAGCATGCAAGAGTGGCGGTACGATTCCAGATGTGAACATTCTTGATCTAAAGAAACAACCTCTAGAAGTTGCTCCCAGAAAACCAAGGAAAAGGAAAGCAGCTGGAGAAGGAACTTCTCAGAAGACCTCCAAAGCTGCCAAAAAGAAAGGTAACCCTTCTTTTGTTTTTGTTATTGAATTAGTATTGTTATCAACATCTGAAAACCCTTCATCCCCAAAGCCCACGGAAGATCCATCTCCTCAAACCTCTGATGATTTTTACCTAGACTTTGACACCTCATTTCCTCTAAATAACCTTATGAACAATTCACCTTCTACCCATCTTGACCAAACTCAGCCTGAACTTGCACAAGTTCTCTATGATATTGATCAATTTGATTCGCTGTTTGAAGCTCCCCGAATCGAAAATCTAAACCTTAATTCTGATACCACAACATCCATCCTTGGAATCAATTGCCCTCTCATGGTCTCTGAACCACCAATAATTCCCTCAACTTCTTCATAGACCCTCTCCATTCCATATCTTCCATCTCCTTATCAATCCACTCCCCCAAATTCTCCCATAATAATCCTTTATGACTATCCCTCTCCAAATAACTACCTAGAAGATGTTAGAACATAGTTTGATTCTACAACCCTCATAAGAGTTTTGATGATAACAAACACAGAGAACAAATATGCCCTCTAAATTTGTGTTTTATGTTGTATAGAAGTTCTAACTGAAACGACATCAGAAGTTAAGCCACAGAAGCACTCAAGCTGAGTAATCAGAATGTTCTGAAGTATAATGATCAGAATCTATGCTAAAGAGAAAGATATCCTGATTCTGAATGGAAGTCCAACACACTAACAAAACCTTATGCTTCTGACTTCCCAAGTTCTGAAGTAAAGCAGCATGCAAGATTCCAAGTTCTGAAGCGTTACTTTTCCATTAAGGCAGTATCACTTACAACGGCTACAATCAGACAAGGATCTTCTCAGTATGGAAAGAGAATTAAGTGTCCATTATCATGTTTCCATTTGGACAGACTTCCACGCCTATATAAACAAGTTCAAAGGGTAAATTGTTTACTATTTTTACACAACTTATCAATATAATCTCAAAAGGCTGCAAAACTAATATTCATACTATACTCCAAATTTATGTAATACATCACAGTAGTGATACAGTTTTTGTAACAAAAAACATATAGTACACAATGAATCTTTTCTTTTGATTAATTGAATTTCCTTGAGATAAACTGGAGTGTGGTTTTACTCAAAAAGACTTTGGTAGTTGTCAAAGTAGAATTGTAATCAGTTTGATTAGTGAATTAAGTCCTCGTTGGGGAGAGGCGAAATCACCTTGGCGGGTGGACTCGAGTATTTTGAGATCAAGAGAACCAGGATAAAAATCATCGTGTCTATTGCTTTTGATTTTTAAGTTTCAATTCAACCCCCCTTCTTGTTTTTTTAACTTCTTCAATTGCCATCAAAGCACCTGGTTCTGAGTTCATACACTTAACTGTGTCAGTACAAGATCCAAGCTTTAGAAAAACACTATGGTGGGATCAAGCCAAAACATCATGATGATAAGGACAAATCATCGGTAAACCTCCAGTATTTGATGGAGAAAATTTTGACTACTGGAAAGATAGAATTGAGAGTTTCTTTCTGGCCCATGATGCTGACTTATGGGATATGGTAATTGATGGATACATGCATCCCGTGGATGAAAGTGGTCAGAAGATAGATAGAAAAAGAATGTCTGACCAACAAAAGCGTGACTTCAGAAACCATCATAAGGCCAAAACAATTCTTCTCAGTGCCATCTCATACCCAGAGTATGAGAAGATCTCAAACATAGTGACAGCCAAAAACATGTTTGACTCTCTGAGAATGACGCATGAAGGCAACATAAAAGTTAAAGAAACCAAGGCCCTTGCGCTCATTTAGAAATACGAAGCTTTCAAGATGGAAGATAGTGAATCCATAGAAGCAATGTTCTCAAGATTCCAGATTCTAGTTGTTGGGCTAAGAGTTCTTGGCAACGGGTATTCCATTGATGATCACATAAAGAAGGTCATCAGAAGTTTACCAAAGCAATGGAGGACAATGGTCACTGCTCTTAAGCTGGAAAAAGATCTCAATAAGATATCTCTGGAGAAACTTGTTAGATCCCTCAGAAGCCATGAGATAGAGCTAGAAGATGATGAGCCTCGGAAGCAAGGTAAGCCTTTAGCATTAAAATCTAACAAAAAACTTGAATCTAAGGTTTTGCAGGCTATGAAAGAAATCTCTGATGGATCCTCATCAGAAGAAGACGAATTGTGTCTTCTCTCTAGAAGGGTCAATCAGTTGTAGAAGCAGAGGCAAATAAAATTAAGAAACTCCAGAAGATCATGGAATCAGAATGACTCCTCCTCTGGATACAGAAAGTCTAAGCCCTCCTCTGGACATAAGGTCTGAAAATTCTTCTGGCCAAAGAAAGTCTAACAACAAAGACATTATCTGCTATCAGTGCAATGAACAAGGGCATTACAAAAGTTATTGTCCAAGGATTCAGAAGGAGAAGCCCAAAAAGAAGTTATTCAAGGAGAAGAAGAAAAGCCTCATGGCAACATGGGATGATTCAGATACTTCTGACGCAGACTCAGAGTCAGATGATGAAAGAGCCAACATTGCTCTTATGGAAAATGTGACAGAAGACAGCGAAGCATCTGGGTCAGACTCAGAATTAGACACAAAAGAGGTATTTCCTGACTTCACTGTTAATTTTACCAAAGCTGAACTAGGAGAAAGTCTGAGTGAAATTCTGGAAAGGTATCAGAAACTTAAAGTCAAATTCAAGAACCTGAAAAAGGATCTTGCTTCTGACTCTGAAGAAACTGAGAGTCTTAGATTAGAAAATTCTGAGTTAAAAGAAAATATTTCAAAACTAGAAAATGATTTACAAAACTCTCAGAAAGAAATAATCTCAGAGGCTCCCGGTAATGCTGACAAGATCATAAAAGAATATGATCACATCTTTCAGAAGTTTCTGTCTAAAAACATAGATAAAAGCAAGATGGCTTCAATGATCTATGGAGTTAGTAGAAATGGCAGAAAAGGAATAGGATACCAAGGTAAGGTATCTCCACCTAAGAAAGTCATGGACCTAGTAATTAAACGCACACCACAAAAATCTCACTTCACTTATGGGCACACACATGATCTGAAATACACTAGCAATGATTATTCTGCCAAACCAAAATTCAAACAGAATTTTGGTAAAATTAACAAACCAGGACCTAAAAAGATATGGGTACCTAAGGACAAAATTATATATGTAGCAGATATCTTAAGCAGCAAGGCTAAAACACCAATCATGGTACCTGGACTCTGGATGCTCTCGACACATGACGGGAAGAAAGCATATGTTCCAAAGTCTGGAACTTAAACCTGGAGGCTATGTGGGTTTTGGAGGAAATCAAAGAGGGAAGATCATTGGCTCTGGAACAGTAGGTAATGGTAACCTTTCTTCTATTAATAATGTGGTGTTAGTTGATGGATTAATGCATAACCTATTATCCATGAGTCAATTAAGTGATAACGGTTATGATATAATATTTAATCAAAATTCATGCAAAGTTATTAGTCAGAAAGATGGAACTATCCTGTAAAATGACTTCTTTCAGTTAACAACGAGCAATGGGTCTGGCACAGAAGATTGGGACATGTTAGTATGAGAAGAATATCTCAGATTAATTAACTCAATCTGGTCAGAGGACTTACTAATCTGAAGTTCAGCTCAGATGCTCTGTGTGAAGCATGTCAGAAAGGAAAATTTACAAAACTTGCTTTTAAAGCTAGAAATGTTGTTTCTACCTCTAGGCCATTAGAAATTATGCACATAGATTTATATGGACTCGTTAAAATTGCGTCTGTTAGTGGCAAGAAGTATGGGTTAGTGATTTTAGATGACTATAGGATATGGACATGGGTAAAGTTCTTAAGACACAAGGACGAGTCACATTTTGTGTTCGTTTCTTTCTGTAACCAATTTCAAAATGAAAAGGATCTTAGAATTGTCAAAGTTAGAAGTGATCATGGTGGAGAGTTTGAAAACAAAAAATTTGAAATATTTTTTAATGAAAAAGGCATTTCGCATGACTTCTCTTGTCCTAGAACTCCACAACAAAATAGAGTTGTGGAACGAAATAACAGAACATTGCAAGAACAGAAAGCCCAACATTTCTTATTTCCATCCTTTTGGATGTACATGTTTTATTCTGAATACTAAAGATCATCTGAACAAGTTTGACTCCAAAGCACATAAGTGTATTATATTAGGATACTCTGAACGCTCAAGAGGATACAAAGTATACAATACAAAAACACAGATTGTTGAAGAGTCAATCAGTGTTAGATTTGATTATAAGCTTGACCCTCAAAAGTCAAAGCAGATTGAATCTTTTACAGATATAGAAGTTGAATTCATAAGTGCTGAAGGCAACTCATCTGAAGTTTCCAACAGAGACACTCCAAAAATGTCAGAAGAAAATGTTACATGCATTCCAATACCTTCTGTTGATCAACTCCAAAAAAGGTTATCCAGAAGCAGCATAGCTCACCCTAAAGATAATATTCTGGGATAGAAGGATGATCCAATCAGAACAAGATCAACATTCAGAAATTCTAAAGAATCCCTCATGGGATTGGTATCTCTGATTGAACCAACAACAATTGATGAAGCTCTTCTAGACAACAAATGGATTTTGGCAATGCAGGAGGAGTTAAACTAATTCACCAGAAATGACGTATGGGATCTGGTTCCCAGACCAAAAAGATTCAATGTCATTGGAACAAATTGGGTGTTCAGGAACAAACTGAATGAGCAAGGAGAAGTCATCAGAAACAAGGCACGACTGGTTGCACAAGGTTATAGTCAGTAAGAGGGGATAGACTATACATAAACCTTTTCTCCAGTCGCCAGGTTAGAATCTATCAGACTCTTAATATCTTTTGCTGTAAACAATGGCATCACTCTATATCAGATGGATGTCAAAAGCGCATTCTTAAATGGTTACATTGATGAAGAGGTATATGCGCACCAACCACCTAGGTTTGAAAATCCCAAACACCTAGAATATGTTTTCAAACTAAAGAAGTCACTTTATGGTCTGAAACAAGCTCTCAGAGCTTGGTATGAAAGACTAAGTAACTTTCTGTTAGAATAGGAATTTACCAGAGGGAAAGTGGACACAACCCTATTTTGTAAGACATTTAAGAATGACATTTTAGTTTGTCAGATTCATATAGATTATATTATATTTGGATCTACTAAACCTTCTCTGGGAAGAGAATTTGCTAAGTGCATGCAGGCAGGGTTTGAGATGAGCTTGATAGGAGAACTTAAATTCTTTATGGGCATTCAAATCAATCAGACTCCAGAAGGAACTTACATTCACCCGAGCAAATACGTCAGAGAACTTCTGAAGAAATTTGACCTCTCAGAATGTAAGCCATCAAAGACTCCAATGCATCCCACGTGCATTCTGGAAAAGGAAGAGGTAAGTAAAAAGGTAGAGCAGAAGATCTACAGAGGTATGATTGTGCTAGATCCCAATCCTAGAGAATCTCACTTAACAACAATTAAGAGAATTTTAAAGTATCTGAAAGGTACTACTAACATGGGTTTGTTTTATAGAAAATCCAATGAATAGAGCTTAGTAGGATATTGTGATGCTGATTTTGCTGGAGACAGAGTAGAACGCAAAAGTACTTTTGGAAGCTACCAGTTTCTGGGAGACAATCTGATCTCATGGACCAGCAAGAAGCAGTCCACCATTGCATTGTCAACAGTAGAAGTTGAATACATCGCAGCTGCTGGATGCAGCACACAGATGCTCTGGATGAAAAGTCAGCTTGAAGACTTCAACATATTTGAGAGTAACATCCCTATTTTCTGTGATAATACTTTTGCAATTTGTTTATTCAGAAAACCTATTTTGCATTCTAAGGCTAAGCATATAGAAATAAAACATCATTTTATTAGGGACTATATTCAGAAAGGAATTCTCTCTTTAAAATTTATTGACACAGACCATCAATGGGCTGATGTGTTTACAAAAGCCCTTTCTGAAGATAGATTTAATTTCATTCTGAAACATCTCAGCATGAAATTATGTCTAGAATAAGAAGTTTTATTTGCATATTCTAACCCTCAGAACTTTATTTTTTCTGTGAACATCTGATCAATGTGTTTTCAAAAGTTAGGAGTACAGTTGCTTCAGAATCTATCTATGAAGATCTGAACCTTTCATTTCAAAGATAGAGGCGTGCAGTTCACATCATAAAACATATGTCATCCTCTCACAAGCTACCTTCTGAGGCTGAACACATGTTTAAATTCTGAAGGGTCTAAGGCTCTGATTGGATGCATTGAGACACTTGTCAATGGTAATTGTTCAGTATCTACACGTAATCCCCTAATTTCAGGTTTCATAATTTAAGTATAATCATTACTTATTTTCTCTTTCTTACTGAGTAAGTTTTCAAAAGTTTTTATAAATTCAAATTTACTATTTCATTCACTTCTTACTGCATCCATTATTCTCTCTCGCTCTAGTCTTTGCAAAAAAACCACTTTCTCAGTTTTCTTCAACAAATCTGTGTGAACAATGGCATCCTCATCAAGCATCAAAAATATCAACAGTGCTCCTGGTTCTTTTTCAACAGAAGAGTATGAGGAACCCATAAGAATGCTTCTCACTCCAGTAGAAAATCTTGAAGTTCTATGTGAGTTGATCATTGATTTTGAGAGTCTAAAGAAAAATGGGTTTTATTTGTATGAAGATGTGATGGCTTAGGGATGGAACATATACTTTGATCGTCTGTTGGGTCCATTATTTCCTATTCTTGTTAAGGAATTCTGGATTCATGCTACTTCATCCAACCATCAGGTTAGGTCATGGTTATGGGGAAGAAGATAGTGATTACAGAAGACTTGATTGGGAAATTTATTGGGTACAATGGCGGCGGAGTCAGATGCATTAACATGGCTGATAAGTGTTCTGACCTAAAATTTATTGCTAGGGTCATTTTCACTTATGGACAACCATCCAGCAAGATAAGAGACTTGAAAGATTATTACAAAATCTGGGCCAGGATCATTCTGGGTTGCATAAATCATAGGAAGCCTACAAGCTCTTCTGACTACATCAACATTGATCAGCAGTTTCTGTTGTACTTCATTGCAAAGAAGACCAAAATAAATCTTCCACACTTACTCTTCAATCATCTGAGAACAAGCGTGAAAGAAATAAGGGAAGAAGAAAGAACAAATAGGGATTGGATTCATATGGGAAGATTTATTTCTGACATCTTGACTAAAAACAGGCTGATAGAACATCTGACAGAGGCTCAGGAGATCAGCACTCTAGAAGCAAGCGCTGGGAAACCATTAAATTCCAAGAATATGAAGAAAATGAATATTATTGAAAGCATTAAGAAGGAACCAACAATTGTTTCTCATGAAGTCATCGCGTCTAGGAGAATCCCTCTGAAGTATTTCCACTTTCTGAGATAGATGCTTCTCCAGAGATTGTGGTCAGATACCTTGAATCTTGCAAGGAAGATGGAACTATTCCAGAACTCAACATCCGTGACCTGCACAAGCCAGCTCCAGATGTGGTGCTGAAGAAATCCAGAAAGAGGAAGGCAACAGGAGAAGGATCCTCTCAGAGGACACCCAAAGCTGCGAAAAAGAAAGGTAACACATCTTTTGTTTCTGTTGTAGAATCTATAGTTTTTCCAACATCTTTTGTTTCTTTTGAGGATTTTGAAATAGAGTCTGATCCATCTGTAACTCTTGGAAGTTTCTTAAATGAACCTCACTCCCCTAATCCAAATCCAGAACAAAATCAACCAGAACTTGCAAGAGTTCTATCTGATATTGAACTTTTTGACCAAGACTTTCAATCATCAATCCCATAAAATCCAAACCTTCACTCTCAAGAACCTGAAAATCCACACCTTCATTCTCCACAACCAGAACATCAAAATTCCAACTCTCCTCAACCAGAAAATAAAAACCCTCTCACTCCTCAAACTGAAAATCCAAATTCAGAAACCCCTAAACCAGAAAATCAACATGCTACCGCAAACCAATCAGAAGACTCTTTTACAGACTCTGATACCACTACCCCAATTCCTGGAATAACAGAACCTCTTATGGTTCGCCTACCTCTCTCCATTATTGATATTCTAGAAATACCTTTACCATATGATTCCGCACCACCAAACACTCCTCACTCACCAATCCTGATTTCTGATTCTCTTTAGGATAGACTCAGAAAATGGTTCAACTCTGAATCCCAGAGGCTGAAAGAATTGAGTTATGAAATGGCTCAGCAGAACATCAATGATCAGCTGAAATCCTTCAAAGACCAAGTTCTGAGTAATTGGGACAAGAAAGAAATTCTTCTGCTGGAAAATGCTCCCTGGAAAGAGCACCAACCTTCAGAAGCCACTGAACCAGGTTCTGATAGTCACCCTCTGTCTACTGCTCCAAAAAAGGAAATTGCAACAGAAGAAGTAGTTGAATCAGAAGATGCTGCGGGGTGTTCTGAACGAAAGACAACCTCTGAGGAAACACCAGCTACATCTCTGGTCATGCAAACTCTGGAAGAGCTGAAGAAGGATAATGCTTTAATCCATGCAAGATTGGATAAGCAAGAAGACACAAACAAATAAATAAGGGATATATTGGATAAGCAAGAAGACACAAACAAAGAAATAAGGGATATATTGGATAAACAAGAAGATGCTACCAAAGAAATCAAGGATATACTGGGAAATCAAGAAGAATCAAGCCCTCAGATTAAGAGCTTTCTAGAAGCATTGTTCACACGACTTCCCCCTCCATCTTAGATTTTCTTTAACTTGTTTTCTGTACTTTTCATCTTATCTTATTTGTTTCTGAAAGATGTCATTGCAATCTATTTTCAATACAAATCATTGTTTTTGACTCCGATAATTTATGATTATATTGCTTTTTGATACCTGACAAAAAGGGGGAGAACGTAAGATATTTTCAATAATAGTTTACCGGGACTAAGTCTCAAACATTTTGAATATCTTAAGTTCTTATTTGTTTTCTGAAAGCATAAACAGGAACAAATTCTAAAAAATACAGAAGGAGATGCACCAAAAGCTCAAATAAGAAGGAAATTCAGGGAAGTATCTCATCTCTATCTGAGTACTCAACTCAGGGGGAGACTCTCTTAAGCCTTTTCTCAGTACATTTTTATTGAAAAAATAATATTTTTTATCATCATAAAAAAGGGGGAGTTTGTTAGAACATAGTTTGATTATACAACCCTCATAAGAGTTTTGATGATAACAAACACAGAACAAATATGCACTCTAAATTTGTGTTCTTTGTTGTACAGAAGTTCTGACTAAAACGGCATCAGAAGTTAAGCCACAGAAGCACTCAAGCTGAGTAATCAGAATGTTCTAAATTATGATGATCTGAATCTATGCTAAAGAGAAAGATATCCTGATTCTGAACTGAAGTCCAACACGCTAACAGAACCTTATGCTTCTGACTTCCCAAGTTCTGAAGTAAAGCAACATGCAAGATTCCAAGTTCTAAAGCGTTACTTTTCCATTAAGGTAGTATCACTTACAACGGCTACAATCAGACAAGGATCTTCTCAGTATGGAAAGAGCATTAAGTGTCCATTATCACGTTTCCATTTGGACAGACTACCACGCCTATATAAACAAGTTCAAAGGGTAAATCGTTTATGATTTTTACATAACTTCTCAATACAATCTCAAAAAGCTGCAGAACTTATATTCATACTATACTCAAAATTTGTGTAATACATCGCAGTAGTGATACCGTTTTTGTAACGAAAAACATATAGTACACAGTGAATCTTTTCTTTTGATTAAGTGAATTTCCTTGAGATAAACCGAATTGTTGTTGTACTCAAGAAGACTTTGGCATTTGTCAAAGTAGAATTGTAATCAGTTTAGTGAATTAAGTCCTCGTTGGAGAGAGGAGAAATCACCTTGGCGGGTGGACTCAAGTAGTTTGAGATGAAGCAAACCAGGATAAAAATCATCGTGTATATTGCTTTTGATTTTTAAGTTTCAATTCAACCCCGCTTCTTGTGTTTTTCACTTCTTCAGAAGATCCCCTTAGAACAATCATAGATTTAGAAGCTTGGGACAATGTCATCACAAGCTCTCAGAAAATTGTCGTTCCAAAACCAAAACCAAAAATCTCCAAAGCAGATGTTGGTAAATCCTTGCTGATTTTTAAAACAGAAATACAAGAATGGGTTATCTCTCTAAAGCTAGCTTGCATAGAGAATCTTAATTAAGTTGCTTCTGATTCTTATTGGAACTAGTTCAGAAAATGGTTCAACTCTGAATCTCTAAAACTAAAGGAGCTTAGCTATGAATTCGCTCAAAGAACTTCTGCGATCGCCTGAAAATCTTCAAGGATCAAGTTCTATGACACTGGGTAAAGAAGCCACTCCTTTTGCGGGACAATACCCCTTGGGAATCTCATCATACATAAGAGTGTAATGAACCACCCTCCGATCCTCTTCCTCTGGTCATGTTTCAAGACAAAGGCAAGGAAGTCAAAGAAGCTCCTGCGTCAGAATCAGTTGCAGTTTGCTCTGAAAAAGTGGTCTCTTCTGCTGAAATAACCTTATAATCTATTGTGTTGAAAACTCTTGAGGAGTTGAAGAAAGAAAATGTTGTGTTTAAGGAAAGGTTAAACAAGCAGGATGAAACTTGCAAGGAAATTAAGGGGGTGCTTTAGAAACAATAGGATTCAAACAATAGTATCGAGATTCAGTCTAAAACATTTTTAATATCATAACTTCTATTTTTTATCATCTGAAAGCAAAACAGGAAAAACCTCTATTGAGGACAGTTGTGGATGCATAAAAAATCTCCTTCTCAAAACTCTGATCAGAATATCTTTAGGGAAGTATTTTTTATTTATCTGAGTATCCAACTCAGGGGGGAGACTTTAATGCTTTATGTTCTTTAAGTAATCTATCAAAATATACAAGTTTTGGTCATCATCAAAAAGGGGGAGATTTTTAGAACATAGTTTGGTTCTACATCCTTGTAAGCGTTTTGATGATAACAAACACACAAAGAACAATTATGATCCCTAAATAAGTATTTTGTTTTGCAAGGAAGTTCTTATGTAATAAGCACAGAAGATGAGATAGATCGTTGTTAAAAATCTGTTATGACACATCTTACGTAGAAGAAAATCTGTGCAACACGCTTAAATAAAGAAGTTATGATGTTACAACTTTTGAGTGCACTTACGCTGCGAACAAAGACTATGATATTATGATATGTAAAGTTCTAGAAAGAAGTAAAGGAGTGTCAATGGTAACATTCATATTCTGATGTGATCTTTAGTAAGCATGTTCTGAAGCGTTACATTTTATTCATGGCTAATCAATAGTAACGCCTGAAAGAAGACGAGAATCTCTATGTTTGGAAAGTACACTAACAACTATTTATCAACCTTCCAAAAGCACCTTATCACGCATTGCCTATATAAAGAAGACGTGAAGAAGAAATCAGATATGATTTTGCTGTGCACTGAAAAAGAGAAATATTCTTACCTTTCTATCTTGTGCTTTTCAATTGTGTAATACATAATTTTTGTGATATTGTTTTTGTTAGAAAACATATTTGTACACACTTTCAATTATATTACTATGTAATACCATGAGAAAATCGGGTTGTGGTTTAAACTCAAGAAGACTTTGACATTTGTCATTGTATCTGTGTAATCAAGTTTGATTAGTGGATTAAGACCTCATTTGAGAGAGGCAAAATCACCTTGGCGGGTGGAATGGAGTAGTTTGAGTTCAAACGAACCAGGATAACCAATGTGTCTTTTATTTTAAGTTTTTAAAACCCCAATTCAAACCCCCCTTCTTGTGTTTTTCCATTCTTCAAAGAATTGATCCAAAACTCATAAATGCATATCTTCAATAATTTATCACACGTGAAATACCACACAATTGCTAATGCATACACATACTCATTTATTATTCACATACAATTAACTTTCATAATATTTATCAATTCAATACCTCCCAGTAGCACATAGCAAGTAATATCACAATGTATTATAATCCAACACCAATCACCAATACACATAACTCATATACATATCATTTTACACCACCAGACAATGATTAAATCACCTGTTTGCAACAAAACTATTTTTATTGAAAATAATATTGTGCTAGATTTCTAACGCTTCAAACGGGGACTAAAACAGAGTTACGGTTCAAAAGTTGTGAATTTTTGAAACTTTTACAAATTACAAACCCTAACATCACACACTAACACCACAAAACCCCATTAAACACCAATTAAATTTATTTTCTAGAACCTGAAACTATTTTTAAAAGAAAGTACATTGTATTAGCTTTCCCCGGGTTCAAACACTGCTTCAAACGAACACCCGAAGCTCTAGTGAATTTTTGAAGTTTTGAAAAATTCTCGTAGTACAGGCCGCGCTGAGCCCCAAAATTCGCGCTGAGCATGCCTTGCATTTTTACAGCAATTTTTTTGCATCCACAGCAATTTCCCACATGAATTTTTCTGCGCTCACAATAACTTCCCGCACGAACTTCCGATTTAAGGTATTATAACCTATTTCTAACATATAACATCAAAACATGATTTCCAACATCACATTTATGGATTCGACACAAAACCTAAATATGTCAAAATCTAGAAATTGAAGAACAAAATCCCTAAATCATGTTACTATCCATCACATACAATTACATACACCCATATATCAAATAATACACACATTTACCTTGGATGTAGATTCTCTAGGGTTCTATCTTCTTCTCTTCTCTATTCTTCCTTTTCTCCTCTTTTTCTCTTTCTTCTCTTCTCTTGTTTTCTCTTTCTAATTTTATTTCTCTTTGTTTTACAAAACTCTTACTAACTCTTATTCCACTAATGAGCTTATCTCTCCCACTCACGCTAATTTATCAACTCAAGGCCCAATTGATTAATATTTCTATTTTCATACCCAATATCCCAATTACTCATATAACATATATTCTTTAATTAAAAATAAATCATATATCACACATCATACCAATTAAATCAATTATTCACATAATCACCCAATTTAATCAACCAATCACATATTCACCAAAATCAACTAATTAGATATTTATCAAACCAAATAATAATTAACATGGCAAAAAATAATAAAATAATTTAATAAAGAAAATAGGGGTGTTATAATGTAATTTATTTTTCTTTCATTTTGTCTTTCTACTTTCTTATTTTCTAGATTGCACTGCTGCTTTATTTAATGAATGAGTTTGTTGTTATGTTTCTTTCAAATAGTGATATGTTTTTTATAACCGTTTGTCAATACATGATTTTTATGAGTACTTGCGATGATTTCGATGGAATTTGAGTTAAAGATGAGCTAAATAGGAATAACTTTGAAGAAAATGAAGAAGTCAAAGAAACCAAGCAAAGGCAAGAAATTGGGAAGAAAATAACAATTTTCAGCATATTTTACATCTTGACGTTTGTCCATTAAACTGATCATATATGTAGAACCATAACTTGTTTTACAACAGGTCTTTTTGGAGAATGAAGCTAAAAGAATTATCTAACTTCAAAAATTATAGCACACGCGACTGGCAGTATCACACGCGTGATGCAATGTTTTCAATACCGCACGCACACAAACACTATCGTGTGCGCGATGGGCCTATTTTTTGGACTTTTTCTAACGCAATCTAAAGTGTTCTGACCCATTCCTAACAGCTTTAAAAATGTGGGTTTTGACACTTTTAAAGGATTTTGCGATTTTAAACTACAAGTATAATTTTACAACACCGAAGACATGTTTGAAGCGCATTTGGAGCCATTGGACACCAATTATTCACGGGATCTTTTATGTAAACCTCTTATATTTTATTGGTATTGTAATTTACGTTATGCGTAGCTAAATTCTCATAGGTAATGTTTTTTATGAACCTTTTTCAATATTGTTGAGACAAGCATTTAATTTGATATAAATAATTTATTTAGTTATTATTTTATTCAATTGCACCTTATTCTTAATGGTTTTTATGTGAGATACTCTTTTAATATGATTTTGCACACATAGGGAATACTGGCCATTAGTCTATGATTTGGACCTAAGCCAATTGTTGCACTTATTTCGGTTGAATAAAAATAGGAGACCTCGAGTAATGGCTTAGGGATTAACATTTTTTTTCATTGTCTAATCTTGCTTACGCTGGTGGTCTATGGATAGGAATATCTGAGTATAGATTAGTGGGATATACACCAAAGGATTGATTATAGTGGCTTTGTTAATCCGTTGTGGAATAATAACAACAATATTAATTATGCAATGCATCGAACATCAACAGTAGAGAATTAGGATATTCTATAATAAAACTTAACTGCTTTCGTATTATTGTCAGAATCATATTTTATTTTGTCGCAATTAAAACTTGAAAACCCCTCATTTAGTATTTTTCAACTTTGCACAATATTTGTCTTGTTATATAGAAGTTCATATGGATAATATCTTTTGATTACTCTGACACTATCAATATACTTGTCGAGAAGTCATCAAGTTTTTGGCACCGTTGTCGGGGGTCGTTGATAATTTCAATAAGACAACTCTTGTGCAATGTTTAATTTAGTTTTTTTGTATTTATTTTTAATTTTGTTTTCATTTGTAAATATTTTTTTTCTACTTATTTATTTTTGTTTCTTCTAAAATTTTCTTTCCTATTCTTTCTCTTTTTTAGTTTTATTTTTGTTTAATTTTTTTATCTAGTGCAGTGCTACTAAGGTATTTTTCTTTTTTTTGTATGCAAGGTCAAGTCAATCATGTCAGATGAATATCTACCACCTTAGAAAAGTTTGAAGCTTATACATGGAAGAAATTATCATGCGAGAAATTATTCTGAACCATAACTGTATGTCAACACCGAGAATTCAAGGGAGGAGGATTCATCATCTCAACTTGAAGAAACTTTAACCCAGTTCATAAAGATTATTCAACTCAATTTCCAGAAAATCAATAGGCAGCAAGAAACCTTGTGAAGGGACATGGAAGCATCCTTCTAGATCTTAGAATTGTAACATGGTCAGGTATCTAGCCAATTAGCATTAAAACTGCACTATGGTGGGGAGCTCGATGGGAAAATTTTAGATAGTCCTAGATATAGAGAAGTTGAAAGAGAATTCAAACAGGGATGTGAGGTAATCATTGAAGGAGGAGTTGAAGAAGAAGAAAAATGCACAACACCTGATAAAGAAATTGAAGCAAGAATAAAAGAAGAAGGGGTGAAATAGATATTTTGGAAAACAAAAAGAATGCAATATGAGGATTTCATATCTTTAGGTGAAGCACAAAAGTCATTCATATGTTTAGATAGAGATATCCAACAAGAAAATTTTCAACAAAAGAATATCCCTAATTCGAGCAACAAGGTTGATAAAAGATAAGAAATAGATGAAATATTGGATGCGATTTATATCTTGTTCGATACTATCAAGCTGAAGAGAATATGGAAGAAAAACCTTCAATTCTTTAAAGTGATGGAATTCCTACCAAACAAAAGGAAGAAGAAGGATGATGTTTTTTTTGTGTCATGTATGCTGCCCTAAGAAAAAGGCGAAAGGTCAAGCTTTGTACCTTAAAGAAGTTCTTAATGAGAGACAACCCATTAGATAAGTTTTTATTTTCATTTTAAATTTTAAATTTCATTTTATTTCAATTAATTGTTTTTATTTTAAAGCACGTCGTGTTAAACAGCGGGAGGACAGAGACGTGAGAAAAGGATGGAAAGCAGAAAGAGAGATTTAAAAACTCTCTTTAATCCTAATAATTTTTTTAATCTTTTTGCACTCTCTAGTGTTGTTGTTGTTTTTTTAAGCAAAGTTGCTCCTCCCGAGCATCATCATCAAACAAGGGAAGAGAGGACCAAACAGAACCAAGACTTCAACAATGTCATGCAAAACATGCAAGAATTTTTCTGCTCCAACGATATGTTAATTTATATTTTTCTGAATTTGTATTTATTTCTGCAATTCTCTTTCACGTCCAATACATTTATGTTTGTCTTTAATAAACAAATTTGTTGCTGTTGTTTCTTTTAGATTTACAAAATTGCAATTTTTGACAATGAACTGATGAACCATAAGCATCATCACAAACAAAGATGATCATCATGAAAGTTCCTTGCAAATTGAGAGTCGGGGAAGAAAGGAACAACCAACTAACTAGTACTCAATTTCCAAATACCTCAACTAGTAAGGTTTGAACCAAATATTCCATTGTTTACATGTTCCTTCTTATGAGAGTATTCGTACAATTGTTATTTTCTGGAATTTGAATTATTTCTGATTTAATCTATTAGTTTGATAAATACACATTGAGGCACTTGTTTGTGGTTAACTCTGAGCTATTTCAAACTAACTCGTATATCATGCTATTATCCTTTGCTAACCACTTTGAGCCTAAGCCCTCTCTTTCGGTGGCATAGCCATAATAATTAGCCAATTGACTTGAAAGATTAAATCTTTACATCCTATTTTGTAGTTAGGTAGAAAATTAAGTTCCTTGGTCATATACAAAAGAATAAGTTTGGAGTTTCTCTTGGAAGTGAGAAATGTTCAAGTTTGGGGTTGGAGTACTAGATATTTTGGTCAAAAAATTCAAAAATAAAAACGAAACAAATCCAGAAGTCAAAGCAACTTCTTCAAAAAATAGAAAATAGGACCATAAAACGTTAATCTCTATTACCAAAGTGATTAAACAAGAGTATATATGAAAAGGAATATGATAAAATAAGGAAAACTAGGTACGCAACTCCAAAAGTTTAAGCCTACTATCCCAAATGATCCTACCCAGGCATAAGCCCCATTACAACATTGAAAGACCTCCAAAACTATGTGTTTATATGACTTTGATTGATTTTATTAGAAAACTTACAAACTTAAGTTAAAATACTTTTGTATCTTGATTGTGTGATTACCCTGTCAATTCGAGTGAAAAAAATTAGTGAGCTGAGAGATAAGTTGAGTACTTGTTGTGTTGGAAGAAATTTTCCAAATTTGCTCGATTGAAATCGGGAACTAGAATGATGATCAGGTAACACAATTGGTGATATTAATTTTTCTATTATTGCAATTCATTTTTCTGTTTGAAATGTGCAGTTGCTTGCGATTTACTTGAGGACAAGCAATAGATTAAGTTTGGGGTTGTGATGACAGTTTGTCATTACATGATTTTTATGAGTACTTCCGATGAATTAAATTGAATCCGAGTTAAATATGAGCTAAATATGAATAAGAATTAATAAAATTAAGAATTGAAGAAACCAAGCAAAGCCGGGAAATTGGGAAGAAATTGTGAAGAAACTAGCAATTTTCAGCACAATTTGCATCTTGATGTATATCCAATAAATTGATCATATCTAGAGAACCGTAACTCATTTTGCAGCGGGTTTTTTTGGAGAATGAAGCTAAAATAATTATCTAACTTCTGGAATCATCTCTCGCACGATGGGAAGTATCATTTGTGCAATAGGATTATTTTTTGGACTTTTTCTGACACATTTTGACGCGTTATGACCCATTCCCGATAACTTTAAAAAGAAGTTTTTGGCTCTTTTTATAGAATTATATGATTTTACACTGCAAGTACGATCTTACAACGCACCAAAATGCATATTTGGAGTGCATTTGGAGCCATTGGATGCCAATTATTCAAGGGGTCTTTTATGTAAACCTCTTATATTTTATTGGTATTGTAATTTACATTATGAGTAGCTAAATTCTCATAGGTCAGGTTTTGTTTTAATGAACTTTTTTCAATACTGTTGGAACATATGTTTGATTTGATATTTCATAATTTGTTTTAGTTATTATTCTATTCAATTGCACCTTATTATTTCAGCATGATGTTGGACAAGATGTCGTGACATGTTGCTACGACATTTCCACATGTGTTGTTTTTATTTCCAGGAATTATGTTTATGTTGTTTCTAGAAGATTCGTTTTGTTATTTATGGATCAAGAGGCGCATTCAAGATTGGATTATTTGAAGATTTGTTTCAAAAATGAAGAGATAACAAAAGATCTGATTTTCTTGATTGGATGACAAAACCTTTTGCCTTGCATTTCAATATTTGATTAGATATGATTGGATCTGACTTAATTTGCATAAGGTTATAGCCATATTGAATATCCAAGCCCAAGCGATGCACTGGCATATAAAATGAGGAGTATAAACCTAAGAAGATTATGAAGTTGGGAATAAGGATTAGTATCTTTTAGGGTTTCGTATGTTCTTTGTATGTGTGATCCTCTCGTGTATCACTTGGATACTGAGTTGGACTGATTTTTATTTGTTCATTGTGATTCACTCACGAGCTTTTAACTAAGAGTGTAATTTGTGTTATTAAGACATATTTCTTCTTTTAATTGTTAATGTTGTTGACAATCATATGTGCGTGATTTATGGAAGTGAGAGAGGTATCATATCTAGGAGAGTCTTAGATAGAAATAGCATGGGTAGTGATTAGGTGAGATGTTTGTAAAACAAGGGTTGTTCAGAACTTCCAACTAAGATTATTATAGTAGATTTCCTTCCTGGCTTAGATGCCCTCAGATTAGGTGAAGTTGCACCGAACTGGGTTAATAATTGACCTGTGTTTTTACTTCTCGCATATATTTTAAATTATTAATTGTTATTTGTTTTGTTTGTAATATGATGTCTTAACATTTCTTTCAACATCGCGTTGAGTTATCTTGGTGTTTGGACATCATATTCAACATATTTCATGTTGTGCTAGAATTTCAATTGGTTTTAGAACACACACCTTGTCCTATTTTTGGATGAGCTCTAGAGAAGATAATTTCAGGTACTATGGACATCAAAACTTGGAAAGTTGTTATCAAGGGTTGGAAACATCCTGTGTTGAAAGACAAAGATGGGAATAACACCATTAAATTAAAACTGGAAGAGGATTGGACTAAAAAAGAAGATGAACTATCTCTTGGAAACTCCAAAGTTTTAAAGGTTTTGTTCAAAGGTGTTGACAAATATATGTCCAGGTTTATAAATACCTATAATGTGGCCAAAGATGCATGGGAAATTATCAGTACCACTCATGAAGGGACATCAAAAGTTAAAATGTCAAGACTTCAGCTTCTCACTACTCAATTTGAGAATCTCAGGCTGAAGGATTATGAATGCATTCATAACTTCCACATGAGCATTCTTGATATTGCAAACTTTGTTATTGCCTTGGGAGAAAAGATGTCAGAAGAGAAGTTGGTCAGAAAAGTTCTCAGGTCCTTACCTAAGAAGTTTTATATGAAGGTCGTAACTATTGAAGAAGTCCATGATATCAGCAACATGAAAGTGGAAGAGTAGATTGGGTCACTCCAAATTTTTTAGTTGGTTGTTAATGATAGATCCGAAAAGAAGAATAAAATCATAGCTTTTGTCCCTAGTGGTGATGATAAAGAAGATCAATGTTCTATAGAGACTGATAAGGGTGTATATAATGCTATTGTGATTCTTGGGAAGCAATTCAAGTGGGTTCTAAAGAGAATAGATAGGCAGTCAAGACCAAATATCAAGAACATGGCATTTGACATCAGCAAGAACAATAAGACTAGATCAGAGGAAAAGCCTAGTCAAGATAGATGTATTCAATGTTTTAAATATGAAGGATTTGGTCACATTAGGTTATAATGTCCCACCTTCCTCAAGAGACAAAATAAGGGAATCATAGCCCAACTAGAGGATGAAAAGGTGAAACCTTTGTGTATTGTGTCTGATCTTCAAAATGAGGTAACTTTCTTAAATTCCAAACTTCACAACATGAGGAAATCCTTGAGAAGGATGAACAATGGAATGCATATGATAAAAGAGGCTAGAAATATAGGGGTTAATGATCAATCTCTAAATCAACAAGGTAAAGTGCATGTAGAGAGGTTCATTCCTTCTTAAAAGAAGAAAGTGATCACCATATCCACCCACATATTACAACATCCTGGAAGACATCATGAAACCCTATCTAAAGTTGAGTCCTAAAATTGGAGATGTCATTATTGTGGTGAGTATTGTCACATAAAACCTTTTTGTTACAGACTGTATGGGGTTCAAAAACTTCCAGCTCATTCTAGGGCTAATCCTTTAAGTAAAAACGAGAAGACCTAAAGATATGGATATTAATCTTATAGCCCATACTTCTTTGAGAGCTTCATCTAAAGAATATGGATGTTTTGACAGTGGATGTTCTAGACATATGACAGGGGTTTAGAAGTTTTTGGTGGATATCAGATCTCATTCTAAAGGTTTTGTCACATTTGGTGATAGAGCTAAAGGTGAAATTAATGGAGTTGGAAAGTTAGTATGTACTACCTCTCCTAGCCTAGAAGATGTTGTTATGATGAATGGGATAAGGTATAAAGATAACTTTTTATTATCCATGAATTTTCTTCTCCCATCACACCTCAACAAAATGGATTTGGTGATCGCAGGAATAAGACTCTACAAGAATCAGCTAGGGTCATGCTTCATGCTAAGCATCTACCATATCCTTTTGGGCTGAAGTTATGAATACTACATTTTACATTCATAATAGGGTCACTTTGAGTACTGGAACTTTAGCTACACTCTATGAGTTATGGAAAGGAAGGAAGCCTACTGTCAAATACTTACATGTATTTAGGAGTAAATGTTATATCCTGGCTGATAGAGAATAAAGGAGAAAGATGGATCCCAAAAGTGATGATGGGATATATCAGGGCTACTCAACAAATAGCATAGCTTATAGAGTGTTTAACACCAGAACCAAAGTAATGATGGAATCAATAAATGTTGTGGTTGATGATTCAATCACTGAAAAAGAGATTGATGTCGAAGATGATGTTGGAACATCTTCTCTGCAGACTGATGAAGCAGAAAAAGATGTAGACATTGAATCCAACATTGAGACAACGGGTATTGAACCAGATAGTTCTCAAACAAACAAAGGCACCTATATTAGAGTTCATAAATATCATCCAACGGAACTTATTATAGGAAACCTTAATGAAGGGGTAACTACTAGGTCCAGAGAGGTGATATCAAACTCATGTTTTGTCTCTAAACTTGAAAATAAAAATGTACAAGAGGCATTGACTAATGAATTATGGATTAATGTTATGCAAGAGGAGCTAGGTCAATTCGAAAGAAATAAAGTATGAGACATAGTACCCAAAATTGAAGGAATGAATGCCACTGGTACTAAATGGATTTACAAAAATAAATCTGATGAAAAAGGTACTGTGATAAAAAAACAAGGCCAAACTTGAAGCTCAAGGATATACTCGGGTGGAAGGAGTTGATTTTGATGAGAATTTTAATCCAGTAGCTTGTCTTCAGTCCGTAAGATTACTCTTGGGAGTGGCTTTCATGATGAAATTCAAGCTTTATCAGATGGATGTAAAGAGTGCCTTTCTAAATTGGTACTTGAATTAAGAAGTTTATATTGAAAAACCCAAGGGGTTCATAGATCCTAGTTTTCCTAATCATGTTTACATACTGAGGAAAGCCTTATATAGCCTGAAGCAATGGTTACAAAAAGGGGCAACAGACAAGACCTTGTTTGTTAAAGAAGAAGGTGGAAAACTCATGATAGCTCAAATACATGTTGATGAAATTGTGTTTGGAGGGATGTAAAACCAGATGGTTCAACATTTTGTCAAACAAATGCAATATGCATTTGAGATGAGTCTTGTTTGTGAATTAACTTATTTTCTTAGACTTCAAGTAAGACAAATGGATGATACTATTTTCATATCTCAAAGCAAGTATGCCAATAATATTTTGAAGAAGTTTGGTCTGGAGAATTCCAGTCACAAAAGAACACCTGCACCAACTCACTTAAAATTATCTAAAGATGAAAAAGGTGTTGATGCATATCAAAAGCTGTATAGGAGTATGATTGGTAGTTTGTTGTATCTTATAGCTAGCAGACCTGACAATGCTTTTGCTGTAGGAGTGTATGCAATATATCAGGTTGAACCAAAAATGAGCCACATTACTCAAGTGAAAAAACTTGAAATATATAAATGGTATAAGTGATTATGGTATGTTATACTCTCATAGCACAAATTCCATGCTTGTAGGGTATTATGATGCAGATTGGGCGGGTAGTGCAGATGATAGAAAGAGAACTTTTGGGGGATGTTTTTTCTTTGCGAACAATCTTATATCATTGTTCATTAAAAAGTAAAATTGTGTTTCATTGTCTACTGCTGAAGATGAGTATATATCAGCAGGAATTACTTTCTCTCAACTAATTTGGATGAAACAAATGTTAAAGGAATATATTTTAGAGTGGCATGGCATGACATTATATTGTAACAATCTGAGTGCTATCAACATATCCAAGAATCTCATTCAACATAGCAGGACAAAACATATTGACATTCGCCATCACTTTATTAGGGATCTTTTTGAAAACAAAATTGTGTCTCTTGACCACGTGGTCACTGAGAAACAAATTGTTGATATTTTTACTAAGGCTTTAGATGCAAATAAATTTGAGAAATTGAGGAGTGAGTTAGGACTCTGCACTTTTGAGGAGTTATAACAATTACATGTATGGAGTAATGTAACATATACTCTACCTTTCCTCTATTTTGTGGGGGATGATATTCCTTAGAAAAGTGTTAGTGTTGAACCTGCAATAAGGTGGAACAAAAGGTCCTTGCAAGGAAAGGAAGTTGGTTTGAAGAAAACAAGTTTTGAGGTGCTCGTAAAGGAATTCAGTGTCAACATTCCTAAAATATATGATAAAAGGAAGGAGTGCAAGAGTATCTTTGACATGGGTAAAAAGTGGGAAACCAATGTATGATGAAAGGTGTGTATGCTTCCATTCTTTGAACTTCCATTTTGTGTGTACTTAATTTAATTTTTTTTTAATTTTTGGCTAAAAAGGAGGAGTAAATATTGGTTGATATTGGTTTGATTACATTCTAGTTGTCTTAACACCCTGTTAGTACTATACTACTTGAGGGGAAGTAGTAATTTTTGGTTGTATGCAATTGATTAAGTGGAGCATGATGTTTTACTAAAGGTCATGTCCTTTTATTGCTAGTCTGGTGTTGAGGGGAGTTGTTATAAACTTCATGCTTGTGTGCTTGATGTAATACTGAATGTCTTGACATCTTTCCTGAAGTTGTTCTTTATGGAGAATTTATTTCTCTCTGTGTGTGGAGAAGTTTGTTCTCTTTGATGTTTTATGAGGCAGTTAGTTTTTTGCTGCGTTTTCCTCTGATGTGTGAATCGATGTAGTTCATATTTTTGTTTGTGTATTATTATGAAGATGAGCCTTCGAAATAATTTTCTGGTGCATGGTGGTCGCCATCACCCCATGGTTATCACCGTGGACCTCAAAGCCACGTTCTCAAAGTTTTAAGGGGATGGTGGTCGCCAATACCCCATGGCGGTCGCCATGAAGTCGCAACTCAAAAAAAGTAGGAACAACATTGTTGGGTCTTCCTCCATTATTCCTACTTTTTCTCAAATGTTCCTACACATTTTAAACCACTCTTCATAGACAGTAGGACTATAAATATGATCTTAGAAGTTAGTTTTAAGTTTCCAAGTTTTTAGTATGAAATAGGCAGTCAATTCACCGTGTAAAAGAGCCTATTCGTTCACACCGGTGTTGAACCCCAAAATTTGCCCTCTTGAGTTTTAACCCTAATTGGCTTATTTTCTATAACATGATCTTGCATACATATCAGCAATTCCATGGTTACAGGATCAAGGTATTTATCCGTGTTAGGCTACAAAAGAACAATTGTTCCGACAATTATGACAACAAAGCATAAACTCAGGTTTTTCAAGATTCAAGTGCACTCTGGACGTTTTTCCGAACTACTCAACAGTAATTAATCAAGGCATCATCATTCCAATCTCTCATGTGTTCCATCACTCTTTAAATTGTAGAGAAAAGTCAAGTGTTCTAGTTGATTGAGACAGTTCAAGCCAAAAATCAGCATTTTGTGGTTCGAGGTTAAAATTTGTAACTTCTGACCAGAAAAAGGTTTGGGAATAATTCTTTCAAAATTAGAAATATCTTATTATCTTCTCCAATTCATCTTCCCAGGTCAAAGGTTAATTTTGTAAGGAAGACTTTCAAAAGCACAAATACCTGAAATCATGTTATATAGTGGATTTGCTGGTTCGTTGGTTTTCGGACATTCGAAAGTTCATAAATTTTGACCGATAAATCACTTTTCAATGGATTTTAGGGCATTTGAATCGTCTTGTTATTTTCTTTGATTCTTATGTTCGGGTTGGAAGTTGATTCGGTGTGGAAGACTTCCAAAAATTTAAATTACCTGAAACAGTATGATGATTCGTTGTTTATCGGATGTTAAAAAATTCATAACTTTCACCTGATTTGATGTTTTTGAATGGTTCTTTGGGAATAAATTTCGTATTGATGTTGTCCTTAATTCATATGTTCAGGTCAGAAGTTAATTCTTTGAAGATCTCCGAAAGTGCGAATTATCTGAAAAAATTGCACTTCGTAATGGTTATTTGTTGACTGTGTCGCCAATATTGAAAAAATTGTAACTTTCTCAATTTTCATCGTATCAAGACAAGTCTAATGGCACGGAGTCAGAAATTTTGTCATCTACAAGTTTACTTCAGGGCCCGAGTTCGGATTGTGCTCAGAAGATTTCAGTTTATGGCTTGTTTCCAAATTTAAACACCAAAATAAGTTGAAAATTTTGCATAACCCAAAACAGAAAGTTTTTTGTCTCAATTTTCTCGCAATTGCAAAATTCATAACTTTCTCTATTTTTATCATATCAGGGCAATTCTTTCGGCACTGCATCACAAATTTTGTCATCGATGTTTTTGTTTCAGGTTTCGCATCAGGATTATGCACTGAAAGTGATGAGCTTGCGATTTATTCTCGCACCGTACACCGAAAAAAGCTAAAAAATCTGCATTACTAAAAAAAACAAGCGAATTTGCTTTTTTTAATTCATTTGCCGAACAAGACTTAGGGGCTTGTCTATATATTTTTTAAATTAAAATTAGAATCACTTTTTACTCAATCTATTAATAAATCACACAAAAGAATTATATATTCTCTCTCAACTTCTCTCAAGGTTTTTCTCAAAAACACAAAAGAATTTCAAAGTTGCAAGAGCTCCTCTCCCTCTACTCCCTCCGTCCAACCGCACTCCAAGCATCTCCAGTCTCCTTGCGTGATCCCTCTGACCAACCGTCTTCTCCCTTTCGGCGATCGACCACGCCCTTTGTCTTTGCAACTTATCGGCCAGATTCGATCATCAACTCTCTGATTCAACTTATTCACGTTGATTCGGTAATAATTCTTGAATATTAGTTGATTTAAGTTCTTAATTGATAAGATAATTTTGAATTAAGTGCTTATTTGTGAATCTTGCATGAGTTGAACAATTTCTTTGAGAATTAAGTGATTATTGAGGTTGATGATCATGAATAAACATGGAATTGGTTGAGTATGTGTTCAATTGGTTGAATCTTGATTTTGATAATGTTGTGAATTATTGGAATAAATTGTTTGATTGGAATTATTGTGGAGTTTATGCCTCGATGTTGATAATGTGTTCATAATTGTTAATTGAAACGTCGAGGTTTGATTCTGAATTGATACTTTAATGGATAATTGTTGATTTTATGTATCAGAATCAAATCTTGAAGTGTTTAATTAATGTCGACGTGTGAGTTATTTTTGTTTTAATGCTTGGAATCGAAACATTAATGTGAATTAATTGTTGCAATATCTTTGTAATTTCTTAGCGACGTTGCATGAACTGACAAGTATTTTGGTGTATCCGATTATGAGTTTTAAACTCGATTTTTGGTCAATTCCGATTCATGTAATGTTGTTGTCAAGAATACTCAAATGCGTTGTAATTTGTGCATTAATTTTTTCTTGACAGTTAATCGATATTGATTTGGTTATTGTGTAACATCAGTGTTGAGATTTATCGGTTTTAACTCGATTATTTAAGTAATTTCATGATTAAGTATGGTGCTGCCTGGATATGGTAAATATGCATAAACACATTATTTAATTGTTGGTTAATGCATAGGTAAGCTTGCTTTGGTATTTATTTTGGAATTTGCATTGAGATTTGATGATTTTAGGTTGACTTTTTGCTCGGTTCATGAGATAACGATGTTGTTGCCCGATTTTTAACTTCCATGTTCTGATGCTTATTTGGACTTGATTTCAATTTCATTTTTTAGTTGTGACTTGATGCTTGAGCTATGATTATGCTTCCTTGTTATCAATAACTTGTTTGTTGAGTTTTTGCAAGCTTTCAATGGAGTATTCGCATGATGTGCGATTTACGGATTATGTTGTGCTTGTGTAGAATTGTTTTGTGTAGGGAAATTATCTTGATGCGACATGTTTTCTGCATGCGATCTATTATCACATGGAGATGTCTTGATTCTTATATTGGATATCTTTTCTGATTATTTCTCTTTTTCTTGGTGAAGCTTGCACAAAGACCGTCGGGTTTCTTTGTTTTGATTGCGCTTTGCTATGGACATTATTATTTGTTTGGTATTGTTTCTGATTCTGGTTTTGATTCCACGTTGTATTTTCTTTTCCTTACCATGAGAAGTAGGAATAGAGATGCGTGACTTGGAGTCCCTAATTTAGGTGGTAAAATGTGTTTAAAGTCCTCAAAGGATGCAATGTTTGTTCTTGTTTAAAGTCCTCGACAAAGGAAATGCTTATGTTTGTTTGTATGCAAAAGACCTCGATGAAGAAAAATCCCACTCCCCTCCCATTTCCATTTTACTTTGTACTTTCTATTGAGTCAATAAGTGGAGCAATGGGCTTGCAATCATCCCCCACCATTTCTAGTTCATGTCATTCTCAGCTCACATTATACGTTAATGCTTTGAAGTGTGCTTATTCTTTTAAATTGAGTAAAATAAAGTGTAAAAGGGTCGTAACCAACCCCGTGTTTCTCCGCGAAACAATCACTAGCCTGTTATTAAGGGTTAATTGTAGGATCGGCTACAATAGTCCTAGACTTAGTGTTTAGAGTGTTTTTGGGTTGAAGAAAGGATAAAGGGGAAAAAGGTAAAGACAATTGCAAAGTAAATAAATTGAAGACAAGGCTTGTAATTTAAAGTGAAAGGACTGTAAATTGCTATGAATTTAAATGTGGAAGAATTCATACTTTGTTAAGTTTGAACTTCTTTCTCTCTTATATGTGGGTACTTTGAGTGTATTGTTATTAAATATGAAGAAATGCGACATCTAACACAAATACATAAATTTGTTTAAATAGACATCCTAAACATTTAACCATTGACGGTTACTAGCCCATGTTTAGGCTTCGTGTGAATTTTTTGAATCTTCCCACGTTCTTTTTGGCCCTGCATGTTGATAATTGTTCCCGCCAGTATAAATCCTTTCTTCGTCACCCTTTGTATCGGTCGACCGCTGCCTCTAATCTTTTCGTCCTTATCGACTAGCTTACTTGGTCGATGTCCTCCTCTTGCTCGACGCATCTTTATTATTTTTCACCAATCTATGCTTCTTTACCCAAATAAACCCCGCATCTTAAGGTTTGTTACCCTAGTCGTAAAATGCTTGTCAACAAACTCCCCCCTAAAACGCCATGTTCAATGGAGTCTTGTTGACAGGAGAATTCCGACGTTTTCTCTGCCAAATATTCGATTGTATGTTTCTCTGTGTGGATGATATCATGCGTAATCATGACCACTTTCTGTGCAATAGTTTCTCGTGTCACTTCAATCACCTCTCATGATTACTCCTAGGTTTCAGGGCGTGGGTTTTTGAATAAACCCCATCAACTTTTCCACTTCTTTGGGCCTGCTCACGCTTTTCAAGTGACATTTGTTTCACTCCTAACAACTATGATTTCTCTTTAAATAGTCTTTCAAGAACCCCTAGTTTCTTTCTTCTGTTTCAAATTCCAATCTTTCAATTCCTCAAAATCCTAGAGAAACCTCCTTTGTTTTTGCAATGGCCACCCCACCATATATTCCTTTCACCGGTGATAACCCCATAGCTTTCAATATCTCTATGAAACAAAGCTTGAACTACATCCCAGATCCTCTTACTAAGGTGGATTTCAAAGTCCAGACATGGCAACACCAAATGTTAATCCTTTTTTATTTTGCAAGGAGAATCTTCGCATTCCATGGGCCTTACCCAACCCAAGGGAAGAATCCTAAAGCCACCAATCAATAATTTCCATGTTTTATTCCTGTTATCCCTTCTACCTTTAATCATACAAAACCTATTGATGTTAGATTTTTGGTCACTGATATCACAGTACTTTCCTCTACACCTAATCTGGGTAATACAACGTATCTTGCGTGGCTTGATAGAGTTCAAGAACAACGTCAATCTCAATGGGAAAGAATCAGCATCTTTTACGTGATTCAAATTTCATGGAGCACCCATGCTCTTGATCCCAACTTTATTCTCACCTCCCTTTTCGTTTAGGAAGTCTCAACCAACATGTTCCAACTTCCTTGTGGGATGTTGACACCTACCCAATTCGACGTGGCAGCCATTACTGAGCTCTCCCCATTGGGTATGGCTTTCAAACCAACCGTCTCGATGAAACACACATTCAGCTTCGACCAAACAAATTTTGCCAGTTACATTGCTGATCATTACCTTGTGGATTCAAGTGATGCCTCTGACACCGAACACATATCTTTTCTCACCCTCTAGCTTTCACATTTCTTGTTTTACATAGGGTCTTTTACCGTAAACCAGGATTTCATACTTCTAGCGATTCAACTCCATGAGGAGCAAAACATCTCACTGGGTAAGCTATTACTGGCGAATCTCTACCAAACTTTGGGCAATGCTTCCATGCAACTGAAGGCGCTTCCAGATCATGATAATGGCTTCACTCTTTCAAGACCCTTTTGGCTCTTGCAACACTGGCTAAATTCTACATTTGAATATCAACTAGGCTATCCAGTTTCCTAAAAGTTTATGCGTCTTCAGAAAGTTAGAACCATCAAAGGTATGAGGATATCCTTGATTACTCCCCTCCACTAACTTGACCGATTTGTGTTCATGAATTATATCAATATGCTCATCGAAACTAAGAAATTTGTCTCTGACATGGACCCTTTTGTGGAATGACGACTTGGTCCATACTGGTTTCGAGAACCTTTTCCAAAATCCTCTTCAAATGTTTCTCGTATTAATGCCATTTGGAGAGCCTTTCTAACACCCACGGTGCTTTCTTGTCAAATAAGCATCGGTTTGACAAGATATGGTTTCATGGGTTACCAACCGAACTTGGTATCTCACTAGCTAGGTCTCAATCAAATGTTGCATTCGTCCTTGTTCTACCGTCGTGTCGACATTGTCTGGGTGGGTAGACAACTCACTGCTAAGGAACATAAGGCTTACCATAGATTCCATCGGGCTACTCAAACACTTAAACTTCCATTGTTCGACTTTGAACAGTCCTTTTTCACTTTAAAGCTTTTTGACCAGCGGTGGCCTTAATACCAAGAAAAATATTTCTCTATACCTAACTTTCTTCAATGGCTCATCAACTCCTTTAGTGCTTTAGAGATCGATAATCTCCTACACCGTTGATCTTTGGGGGACAGGAGCACCCTCTGTCGATCAACTTGAACCAAATTTTACCTTCTGAAAAGGTGCATGAGCCGACGCCTTTCTTTTTTGCAGACTCGGTCTCGCCAAAGCGCAATTTTGTGTCACCAAACTTAGAGGTATCCCTTTCTTTCTTCTTTCTCTATTTTTGTTCTTTGTACTAACTTGGTGAAAAGGATCACCTCGTGAAGGCAGTGTCGACCTGAACCCAGCTAGGAGCATCCATGTTGGTGACAATACTGCAAGGTCCAGTCATCCAGCTACTTGGTTTTGAAAACTTTAGGCAATACAAATCAGATTCTAAAAAACATTTTCTAAGTCTAAGTAGCGGAAACTAAATAATAAAAAATAAAAGTGAAGGAAAGAAGAAGAACACATAGAATTATTGAGGTTCGGTCAAAACAAAAAGGACCTACTCCTCTCCCTAAAACTTGGACTTGAGAGTTTCCAATAATACTTGAGAGGTTTTTGTAGGAAAGGATCACAAACCCCCTTATATAAGAAAATGGTGGTTGATCTTCAACCAAAATACTAAAAGACGATAGATATGGGCGTTTGCATCTTTTCTGCAAAATATTACTGAGAGTGAAGTGGCCAAACTTCCTTCCCAACCGCGAATTGAAGCGGTTAATCTTCTTTCCACGAAATATGAGCTTAATTTTTGTTTAATGGGATAACCAAATAACCTTTTATATTTTAACTAGACTAATCTCAAACCTAGGAAGATTTTACAATCGGCTAATCTTCAATCAGTCTTCGTTTTATAGGCTAACCAAGAACCATGGGAAGATTTTTAAAACGACTAATCTTTGACAAGTCTTGGTTTTAATAGGCTAACCAAGAACCAAAGGAATATTTTTAAATCGACTAATATTTAACCTATATAGGAACGGATCACACAATCCCCAACCAAATCTTTTATCGAGTTTGGCTTCTAACAACAAATTATCCCTAATTGGGATGTATTCATCCAAGGTATATAAAACATTTCCTTGGTGAATTTTACAATTCTAACCTTCCAGAATTACACAAATAACCTCACTCACTGTTGTACCCCAAAATTTTCCCTCTCAATTCTCAAGGCATCTCTCACAATGATTCTCAAAATTCAAGCTTGCACAAGTACATTGGGGTCTTCCAACACCAAAATCAAGAGGAAACTATCAAAAAGGGAGAAAACAGAGAAAAATAACATTTTGACGACTTTGGAGGAAAATAGGTCTCCTTCGATTCAGCTCCCTTAGATTGGACTTTGCACCTCCTTCGTTTGCTCAAAAGTTGTTGCTAGCGTGCCTCTTTCGTCTGGGCATGTGACTTCAAATAAGTCTTCTTCAATTCAGAAGGAAATGATCTTTATACAAGCTTCAATTGAGTTTTTGTTTCCCTTTGTAATAGTGTCCTTCGACTAAGGAATTTCCTTCGACTCAGGAAGTAAAGGCCTCCTTTTGGTTTTCTTAAATTCAAAAGTCAATAATCTTCTGAAAGCTTCCTTCGATTCAGAAGTTAATAACCTTCTGAAAAGGTCCATTCGAAGAACACGCAGTTGGTTCATTCGAAGGACACACAACTGGTGAAAACGAATGTTGTGTTGTTCTAGTCTGGTTGAAAGGTGTAGAAAGATGGAGGATTCGACTCAAAAGATCAAGTTGAACATTTAGACCCATAGGCTAGGCTACATGTTTCCCCTTTATAGGCCTTTACCCATTTGTTGTCCAAGACCACTTGCACTTAATAGCATAGTACTACCTTTTAGAAAAGTTTGTCTTGAGCCTTGCGCCTGTTTTCCTTCAGAAAGAAGAAACCCATCTGAACCATTCATCTTGCTTTTATGGAACAAGTGGATACTTACTTTCCAGCTGAGCCTTATTTTATTATTTTTGCTCCCCAAGCTTCCCAAAAGCCTTTCTCTATAAATAGAGAGTTTATTTGCACAAAGAAGAGAGGATTTTTGGACCAGAGGAACGAATCCCCCAAATGCTCTCAAACAAAACAAAAAATTCTCAAACACTTCAACACTTGTGAAATCACAAAAAACCAGAATCATCGTTACCTCCTTCAATTTTGAAGAACAACACATTCCAGTTTCCTTCGAATCAAGGAGCATCCCACTTGTTCCTTCCTTTGAATCCAGCAAAGAAGGATATTTCACTTGATTTTCCCTTTCGAATCCAGCATCGAAGGCCTACCCTGGGTCTTTTTCCTTCGAATTCAGAAGCATTCAAAGCAACTGCTCCAAGTTCCAGCACACGTACCAGCCTCCAGCAAGGTAAGTCATTCTTAACCTTTGACCCTTCGTTTCCAGCATAGCATGTAAATAAGTTTTCTTTTTCATTTAAAACATGTACATACTATTTTTTTTCTTTTTTGTTTTAATTCTCTTAATATGTGTCATGGTTAACAATCTTCTTGGCTTTCGCTCTTGGTACATTTAAATACGCTTTAAAGAACTAATCTAGTCTTAAGGTGATGTTGGCATGGCCTTGGGCCATATTGCTATTCAAACTCAAGTGAAAGAAACAGGAGACAGAAAAGTTAGAAACGAAGCCTCTGGCTTCCATACTAACCTTCAGGCCAAATGAAAGAGGCAGTCGAAAGGCACAACATGCTGGCCTCCAGGCCCCAATCGAAAGCCAAAATATGCTGGCTTCTAAGCCTTAGTCGAAACTCATTCTTTCACCCCTTTTCAGGTAAGGTCGAAGAGGGCCAGAAATGCCAGAGTCGAAGGGTTTTCTGCCCTAAGTCGAAAGATCCATTTTTCTTGCTTTTACCTTATTTTTGCCTTTATATTTTCATGCAATTCAATATGGTTGTAATAGTGTAGGATTTATTTTTTGCACTCTTTTATTACCTTCATATAAATGTTAAATAATTAGGTGTGTATGGCAAGATAAAATCAACAAGTAGACAACCCAAAAATCAAAGACAAAATGCAAGCAATCAAACACATTTGCACACATGTACCCTTAGGGAAATTCCACTTGTTGCCTTATAAAAATGGTCATGTTATGCATGTGGGATGTCTTAGCACAAACAAATCGAAAAAGATCATAGTCCCTCGATGATGCTATCAAAGTTTCCTTTCAAAATGATCTTAGTCCCTACAGAAAAGTGTTAAGTCATTTCACAACATTGCTATCATGGTCATACGATGACCCAACGCTCATCCCTTCACATCCAACGATGGGGCTTCTTATCAAATCAATGGTAAGGTAGCAGCATCTAAAGGAGAAGGAAAAACACATCTAAAACCTTTTGAGTGGGTAGATTACTTTTAGTTACTTGCTCAATTTCAAAGTAAACATCCTTGCTATTTTCAAAACAATCAAATACACTTTCAAAAACATTTCCAAACATTGAAATATTTTCGAAAGCTCAACACTTTGCATGTAATCTTACGAACGGGAATCATTGCAAAGTTTGCCTAAGTGATGGAACCTTTTAAAAATACTTTCAAAACAACACAAAAACATAATTTTCAAACAAAAGCAAGTGATATAACAAGTAACTAAGAGCCCATGGAAAACCATGGATGGAAAGGGTGTTAATACCTTACCTTTTCATAATATACCCCCCGAACTCATGAAAACATCTCAAAAGGTCTTTCCTGTGCTTTTTCCACCTTTCCTTATTGGATAAAAGAAAAGTCGGTGGTGACTCTTGCTAAACCGCGACATTTGCGAACACAATCGCAAAACCCTCAAGTCAGTTCTCCCATCGTATCACAGAACTGGCGACTCTGCTAGGGAAAATTATCTTGGTGGGGTTACCTTAGGGTTAGATCATATTTACTTGCTTATATTGTTTGATTTGCTTGCTTTATATTTTGGTTCCTTGTTTAGGTTATTGTTAAAAAATCCTACACCCAGATTTGGGGACACCTTTTAGGTAAGTAGCAATAAAGTGTGAGGGAACTGTGAGGGAACTGTGCGGGGTATGCCGACACGGTTGAAGCAGTAGCTACGTTGATGTGGAACTTTGGTTGGCACCGGTAACCCTTGAGTTAATCAAGGAGAGTACGGGGCCGCCGTGTGGTGTCATAAAGCATCAACTGACCTTAGAACCTTACTTGACCGACTTGGCCATTAGGACGTAACGAGATGATCGGCTTTGGTGTAGTCCGATGTTGGTTGATACTCGATGCTACACTCATTGAGGTTGGATTCTTGAGTTTTGTTTGGTTGCGAGTCAATCGCTTATCGAACGAAACTTGGGGGAAAGATCAGTGATATTGAGATCCCTTAGAACCCGGTTACTTTTAACTAGGACACATTGAGCCAACTAAAACTTCAAGAGGGTACTTACCTGAAACCCCATGCAAGCCTAAACCGAGGACTTGTTTTCTTTGTATATGCACTTGTACATAAACATCATAACATCATAAACATCATAAACATCATAAACATCACTAACCATTTCAAGGATTTTTTGGATTTATCTTTGTTCTGTTTTGTAGGACATCCCCTCCGCTCATAGGAACACTATCCAAGTCAGTCTAGTGAGGGTACATCCACAACTTAAGGATTTAGTATCAAGGGTCCCTGAAGATTCCCCGTTCACCAAAAGACATGGAAGACTCCTTAGTTTGTTTACCTCAAGTATTGAAGAAGAGATGATAAAGGTGCTTGTCCAATTCTTCAACACTTTGCATCATTGCTTCACTTTTCCTGATTACCAACTTGTGCCCACTTTGGAGGAATTTTTTCAACTTGTAAGGATCCCTATTCTCAATCAGTTACCTTTCAACGGTATCAAAAGAGACCCCAAACCTGAGGAAATTTCTCGAGCTCTACATTTTCAACCATCTGACATATGAGCAAATTGGGTAACAAGGAGTGGTGTTAAAGGGTTACTAGCAAAGTTTTTGTTGGAGAAGGCTCAAGAGTGTTGGAATATTTTGGATCTACAAGCCTTTGAGGAAGTTCTGGCTCTTCTCATCTATGGATTGGTACTATTTCCAAATCCTAACCAATTTATAGATGTGAATGCGATTAAGGTTTTCATATCTCGTTATCCGGTGCCTACGTTGCTCGAAGACATATTGCATTCTCTTCACTCTCGCACTTTGAAGAAAAGGGGGGTTTGATGTGTTGCACTCCTCTGTTGGCTAGGTGGTTTATTTCGCACCTACCTCGATCAGTGGTGAAGAATGAACAAGTTATGAGATGGTCTAAAAGATTGATGTCTCTTTCCCATGCTGATATTCGTTGGTATTATCGCTCCTCAGAAGACATTACCATCATTGACCGCTGTGGGGAATTCCCTAATGTCCCTCTACTTGGCATTAGGGGAGGCATTACTTATAACCCTTGTTTAGCTTTGCGACTATTTGGGTATGCTAGAAGAGATGGCCCTCATGAGGTACTCATCTAAGGAATTGCATTTGACTATGAAAGCGACACCCAGGGTTACCGCCAAAGATTTATACGAGCTTGGGGTATGGTTAACAAAGTTGATAGCAAGACATTGGGGCGTAAGAATTTCAGTCCTTTGGAACCTTATCTTAAATGGGTAAGGGCTCGCGCTCAAAGTCTCAATATGCCTTATGAAGTCGTCTTACCTGTTATTATGGAGCCAGTAGTCGAGGGAGACATTCCACATACGATCCTCTATCCTAATATGCCTACCTCTCTTGAAGATTTGCAAAACGCTTGGATTCAGTTAAAAGGAGAGCAAGACACATTCAAAACTAAGTTCTATGAAAGCGAGAAGAAGATATTGGAGCTTACAAGGGAACTTCATGAAGAAAGGAGCTTAAACACCTACATTGCGCCAAAGAAGATGCGCGTAACTTTTCTGTCTTAGGAGTTTACTTTATGCTTATTTCTGTTGTTGTAAGTCCAAGAGGCATGTTTTTATTCAAATCAAGATTTTTTTAATGCAAGTTAACATTTGTTCACTCTTTGTCTATACAAATTTAAATTCTTTTAATCCTTGAAATCATTTGCATATTGCATATTCATGCATCATGACATGACAGGCGTTCGCATAACAGGTTTCCTTATCTCTCTGTTGTTTATTTCAGCAAGATGGATCTAGAGAAAATTGTGACGGAACTCCAGGCTCAGAATTCTCAATTTCAGGAAGCTTTACTCGCCCTGTCCAAGGGGAAGCAGGATATGATGGCCTTGTTGGCCGCTAAGAAAAAGCCAAGGAAGAAAGCTCTGCTCAACATGGGTAAAAGGTTTAAAGAGACAATCCGTCAAATTCCAATAGAGGAAGATTCATTCGAAGAAGACGAGAACCAAATTGGTGAAGTCAAGAGTACTCAGGCCGACTGTATCAATGACCAAGAATCTGATGATGATTATTTCAATGAACAATATCCACCCGTAGATATCAAATACAAGCAGCTAGAAGACAGATTGAAATCAGTTGAAGTCCAAGCTATTCCCGGTTTGAATTTTGACGATTTGGGCTTAATCTCTGGGGTAGTCATTCCCCACAAATTCAAAATACCAACATTTACAAAATACGATAGGGTTTCTTGCCCAAAGCTCCATTTGAAGTCCTATGTGCGCAAGATACAACCGCACACTGCTGATAAAAAACTCTGGATTCACTTTTTCCAAGAGAGTCTGGCTGGAACACAACTTGAATGATTTTACCAGTTGGATGGCTCTCGCATCAATACTTGGGAGGGACTAGCTATTTCCTTCTACCATCAATATCAGTACAACACCGACTTGGCACCGACGAAGGTTCAATTGCAAGGTATGACCATGGGGAAGGATGAAGGATTTAAGGAGTATGCGTAGAAGTGGAGAGACCTTGCAAGTAGGGTCCAACCTCCCTTGACTTATAGGGAACATATTGACATGTTCGTGAGCACATTATCTGGTCCTTTCTTTAATATGTTGGTTGGCTGCTCTTCTTATGGTGTCACCAAATTAATCCTAACCGATGAAAGAGTAGAAAGTGGCATTAAGAGTGGAAATATCTCGGTGGTGTCTACTTCCACTCCCAATCCTATCAAGAAACATTTTTCCGCGGAGAAAGAAGTTAAAGTTGTGTATAGAGTAAAGGCCCATACCAAAATGAATAATCAGCTGTCTATCAATGTTGTCCAAATCTCCAATCCGACAGCTACTCAAAGACCATCTACCAATCATCAACGGGTTGAAGCTCCAAGAAGACAGTTCACAAGGTTAGGCATGTCATTATCTCAAGCCCTTCAGCATCTTCTCAGGATCAATTTAGTGACATTTCCGGATCCTCCTGCCAACCCTGACACCTCATCACCGAGATATAATCCAAATGCAAAGTGTGCTTATCATTCAAACAACCTAGGGCATGAGACTGATAAGTGTTAGGCTCTGAAGAACAAAATCCAGGATTTAATCGACAACAAGACTATTGAATTTGATCCTCCTCCAATGCCAAATGTAATTACCGCTCCAATGCCGAAGCACGACAAAGGTGTTAATGTCGTCGAAGATACAACTTTCGTTGCCTCTGTCAAAGGGTTAACTACTCCATTGAATGTAATCAAGAGCAATTTGTTGAAAGATGGGACTTTCCCCGGCTATGAAAAAGACTGTGTGGGCTGTATGAGACAATCCGATGGGTGTGAAAAACTGAGGGAAGGTATACAATGCCTAATGGATAGCCGCAAATTTCTATTCGAAAAGAATCCTGCCATCAAAAATTCAGTCGACAAAGCTGAAGAATTGGCCATCATAAAATTTTCCAAAAAACCTCTTAGGATCTCATCCAAAGGTCCTATCAGGATTTCAAACAAACCAATCATTTCTCCTCTCATAATCAGTGCTTCCGGACCCGTTTCATACACCTATGATAAAGCGGTTCCATGGAATTATGGTGTCGATGTTTATTACCATGGGGTAAAACAAGATTCTTGGATTTATGATAATGAAGTAGGTGTTACTAATATCACTGGTTCTAGTAAAGTCACAAGAACAGGAAGAGTCTTTTCCCCTGATATCTCACCACCAACCACTACCGCATTTCCAATCCGCATAACCAATGGCGATGCTAGTGCCAGTACTAGAGGGAAAGAGAAAGAAAGTGAGCCTGTCAGGGAAGAGGCACTTGCTAAAAAAACTGTTATGGAAGAAACATTCACTCAAGAGATGGAGGAGATTCTGAAAATCATCAAGAAAAGCGACTTCAAAATAGTAGAGCAGTTGGGACAAACCCCATTGAAAATATCAATGTTGTCCCTATTTCTATGTTCCGACGCCCATGCACAAGCTTTGATTAAGTTCTTGAAAAAGGCTCACGTGCCTCAAGAAACCACAGCCGACCAGTTTGAGAACTGTGTAGCAAGTCTGACAGTTGACAATGGTTTGGGGTTCTCCGATGCAGATTTAACTCCCATGGGAAAGAATCACAATGAAGTCTTGCATGTTTCTATTGAATGTAAGGGGACTACTCTGGCACATGTTTTGGTAGACACATGCTCATCTTTAAACGCGTTACCTAAAGGAGCTTTAGATCGGCTAGACTGTGAAGGTTTGGTTTTGAATCCAAGTGACATTGTTGTAAGGGCATTCGATGGGTCGAAAAGGATGGTTCATGGAGAGGTGGATCTCCCAATTAAGGTTGGTTCATAGATTTTCAACTCCACATTCTACATAATGGACATACGGCCTGCGTATTCTTGTTTGCTTGGGCGCCCATGGATCCATGGGGCAGGTGCGATCACTTCTACTCTCCACCAGAAGTTAAAATACCCAGTTCAAGGGAAGGTTGTCACTGTTTGCAGTGAAGAAGATTTTATGGTAAGCCACCTCACTTCTTTCAAGTACATAGAAATGAAGGGTGAATTCATAGAGACTCCTTGCCAGACATTTGAAGTTATGGCCACCACCAAAATCTCCTCCGACACTCCAAAAGTCGATAAAGTTATTCCCAAGATGGTTTCTCTTAAGAATGCCCGTGCGGTAGTAGAAGAAGGAAACAATGAGATGTGGGGTCAGCTCCCCGATGTCTCATTCAAGGCAGATAAGTTTGGGATAGGTTTCACCTCCGAAGCTCGGAAAGAAATTAGAGATGCTCATATTGGAAAGCCGTCTCTCCACCTCAAGAGTCATGAAGTGAACGCCGCAGAGGATTCCAATGATGAGTGTGCCTTTGGAGACTGGATCTACCCAACAACCGAAGGGAAGCCCAACAATTGGCATGCGAAGGAATTTGTGCCCGTCTCCTTCATTGAGGAGTAATCTACTTGTTTTTGCTTTTAATCAATTCAAGAACTCGTTGATTGTAATATTTTGATATTGACTTTTAAGCCATGTGCCTAGCATGGGGCACTTTGGTTCTTTTGCCAATGGTTTTATATTTTTTTCATCTAATCATATGATCATTCAGTACATTGGACTCTTTTGCGTTTAAATATTTATGTTCATTGTCTTTCTTTTCTTTTAAATACATTTCCAAAAGATAGCCATGTATGTTACATGCACACACACACACTCTTGCAGGTCTACATCCACTCTGGATCCTATTGCCAACAACTCTATTATTGCCAACTATGACTTTGAATGTCCCATCAACCAAGCCGAAGACAAAAGCGAGGAAGATTGTGACATACCAGGAGAACTAGCCAGACTTCTGTTACAAGAGGAAAAGGCTATTCAACCACATGAAGAGTCAATTGAGGTTATCAACCTGGGTACTGAGTCAGATAAGAAGGAAATCAGGATCAGTGCTAATTTGGAAAGCAGTGTCAAAAGTCGTTTGGTTCAGATGTTGCGCGATTATGTGGAAGTATTTGCTTGGACATATAAAGATATGCCTGGGTTGGATACCGACATTGTGGTTCATCGTCTGCCAACTAAAAAAGATTGCCCTCCTGTTAAACAAAAAGTTCGTCGCATGAGACCTGACATGTCTGAAAAGATCAAATCCGAAATAATGCAATAGTTTGATGCATGATTCCTAGCTGTAACATCCTATCCTCAATGGGTGGCTAATATAGTGCCGGTGCCAAAGAAAGATGGGAAAGTTCGCATGTGCGTAGACTATAGGGATCTTAATAGGGCAAGCCCCAAGGTTGATTTCCCTCTACCACACATTGACGTCCTAGTCGATAATACCGCTCAACATAAAGTCTTCTCATTCATGGACGGCTTCTCGGGCTATAATCAAATAAAGATGGCTCCCGAAGATATGAAAAAAACTACTTTCGTTACACAATGGGGCACTTTCTGCTACAAGGTCATGTCGTTCGGATTAAAGAATGCAGGGGCAACATATCAAAAGGCTATGGTGGCTTTATTTCATGACATGATTCATCATGAGATAGAATTATATGTGGATGATATGATCGCCATATCACAAACCAAAGAAGAACATCTCGGTCACCTGCACAAACTATTTGAGAGACTGAAGAAATATAAACTGAGGTTAAACCCTAAAAAGTGCACATTCAGAGTACGCTCTGGAAAGCTTCTAGGATTTGTTGTTAGCAATAAAGGCATTGAAGTTGATCCCGTAAAGATAAAGGTCATCCAAGAAATGCCAGCCCCTCGTTCTTAAAAAGAAATCAGAGGATTCTTGGGTCGTCTCAATTACATTGCCCATTTCATATCACACTTAACTGCTACCTGTGAGCCACTCTTCAAACTCTTGAAGAAAGATCAGGTAGTCAAATGGAACGATGAATGCTAGATTGCCTTTGACAAAATCAAGGAGTACCTGCAAGAACCTCCTATTCTCATGCCTCCGGTTGAAGGAATACCGTTGATCATGTACTTGACGGTACTAGAGAATTCTATGGGGTGTGTTTTGGGCCAACATGACAAGTCTGGCCGAAAAGAACATGCAATTTACTACCTAAGCAAAAAGTTTACCGATTGTGAAACCAGATATTCACTGCTCGAGAAAACTTGTTGTGCTTTAGCATGGGCTGCTCGCCGGCTAAGGCAGTACATGTTGACTCATACCACTTTGTTGATTTCTAAGATGGATCCTATTAAGTACATCTTCGAAAAACCTGCCCTTTCCGGACGAATAGCCAGATGGCAAATGATCTTGACTGAGTACGACATTCAATACACAAATCAAAAAGCCATAAAAGGGAGTGTACTAGCATATCATTTAGCCCATCAAGATGTGAATGATTATTAGTCAATGAACTTCGACTTCCCTGGCGAGAATATTGTGCTGGTAACCGACTGTGCAAAACCTAGACCATATGACGGACCTGAACAAGGATCCCGATGGACTATGGTATTCGATGGGGCTTCCAACGCCTTAGGTAACGAAATTGGTGTTGTGATCATCTCTCCTGAAGGATGCCACACTCCTTTTACCGCCAGACTATGCTTCGATTGTACAAATAATATGGCCGAGTATGAAGCATGCATCTTAGGTCTAAGAGCTGCTATTGACTTAAGGATCAAACATTTGGATGTGTTTGGAGATTCCGCTTTGGTGATCATCCAAGTAAAAGGAGATTAGTACACTAAACACCCTAATCTTATCCCTTACAAGGAACTTCTGCTATCCCTAATTCCTCACTTCGAAGAGATCACTTTTGAACATTTCCCTAGGGAAGAAAACCAGTTAGCTGACGCTCTGGCAACCATGTCCTCAATGTTCAAAGTCAGATGGGACAACGAAGCCCCTATGATTACAATTGAAAGATTTGATGAACCTGCACATTGCTATGAGCTTGACACCGATATGGAAAAGTCGTGGTACCATGAGGTAATGAGATACCTTGAAGCGCGAGAGTTTCCATAGGGAGCATCTATCAATGACAGAAAGTTCTTACGAAGATTTGCAGCCAAATTCTTCCTAAGTAATGGGATATTGTACAAGCGCAACCACGATTCAACTCTACTCCGATGTGTGGATAAGAGGGAGGCAGAGGAAATCATGGAAGACATGCACAATGGCCTTTTCGATACTCACTCAAGTGGGCATACAATGGCTAATAAAATCTTAAGAGTTGGCTACTATTGGTCAACGATGGAGACAGATTGCCATCAATATTCAAGAACTTGCCACAAATGTCAAATCTACGCTGACAAGATCCATGTACCTCCAATCCCTCTGAATGTCATGACCTTTTCGTGTCCATTTGCAATGTGGGGTATCGACATGATCGGAGAGATCAAGCCCACAGCTTCAAAAGGACACCGCTTCATTCTTGTTGCTATCGACTATTTCACCAAATGGGTCGAAGCCGCCTCATTTGCCTCAGTCACCAAGAACATGGTAGCCTGATTCATCAGATACAATATCATTTGTCGTTTTGGTATCCCCGAAAGGATTATCACCGATAATGGGACTAACCTCAACAATGCCATGATCAGGGAATTGTGCACTCAATTTAAGATCAAGCATCACAATTCTTCTCCGTATAGACCGAAAATGAATGGTGCAGTAGAAGCAGCCAACAAAAATATCAAGAAGATTGTGCAGAAAATGGTAGTAACCTATAAAGATTGGCATGAGATGCTACCATTTGCTCTACATGGTTACCGTACTTCAGCTAGAACATCAACTGGGACCACTCCCTTCTCTCTAGTCTATAGCATGGAAGCCGTTTTGCTAGTGGAAGTTCAAATTCCCTCGCTGAGGATTATGATTGAGGCAGGTCTAAGTAAAGACGAATGGATTCAAATGAGATTGGATCAGCTGAACTTGATCGATGAAAAATGATTAGCTGCTATCTTCCATGGTCAAATGTATCAAAAATGGATGATCAAAGCTTTCAAAAAAAAGGTCAAGCCTCGAGTATATCAAGTTGGTGACCTGGTGATAAAACGCATCATTTTACCACAAGGTGACCCCAGAGGAAAATGGACCCCCACCTATGAAGGGCCGTTTATTGTCAAAAGAGTTTTCTCTGGTGGTGCCTTGATACTGTCCACCATGGATGGCGAAGATTTCCCACATCCTATAAACGCGGACATAGTTAAAAAATACTACGCATAAGAGACTCGTTAGGTTGACACACCTAAGCAAAATCAGGGCATCCCGGCAAACCAAAAGGTTTGGGCAAAAATTAGGGATATATATAAAAGATTGTACACCCGACAAGTTGAAAACCCGAAAGGGCGACTTGAGCAAAAAAGGGTATCCTGGTGGGCCGAAAACCCGAAAGGGCGGTTCAGGCAAAAATTAAGGATTAAAAGCGTACGACTATGTCCCGTGAAATCAACACGGTCAATACTATCACCAAGGTCTAAGTTCAAATGGTCCAGGATCAATCCAATCAACTTCGATCAACGGCAAGGTACGTTCAAAGACATTGGGGCAATAGTAGAGCTGAAAGGCAATGAGATCATTTCACATGGCTATTTGTTTTTCATTCTCAATTTTGTTATCTTTTCAGTGATTTCCTCTTACTAGGATTTCTGTCTCTATGTACAAAAACGCCTATTCATGGGAAAAATATCAATACAAATACACTTTAAGTGCAAAATTGTTTGTCTCTGTTTTGAATGCAAATTTGTCCAATGACTAAAATTGAATGAACATACGCATATGAACATAATTAAAGTTATTTGGCACATGTGTCCTGCCAAGCAGCAACCTCAACAAGGCATCAGTGCACAACTGCAATAAGCATCCCTTTAATGAATGTGAAGTAGCGCCACAGAGTTATCTCACCATCATTATTCCCACCAGGGCGTTGGCAATAAACCTTTCCCCAATGGAGTTTCCCGCAAAATATCCTTGCACGGGACGATCCTTGGCCAGAGTCTCAATCTCTTGACAGCTTTTTTCCAGCTAAAGCCTGGGAGATCTCTTCTTAAAGGGAATCCATCTCCTCAGCAGATTTTATTCCCCACAGAGTTATCTCGTCATCATTATCCCTGTCAGAACAACCCCAATGAAAACTTTCCCCAGCGGAGTTGCTTACAAAAATTTCTTCACAAAGGATAAACCCCCTGCCAGAGCCTCAATCTCTCGAAAACTTCTAACAAATTTGAAGCCTAGAGGTCTCTGTCTAAAAGAAATTCATCTCCTCAGCAGGGTTTATTTCCCCGGGCCAAGTGCAAATTCCTCAACGTACAAGACACCCCGATTTCCCCAGTCAAGTAAGCACTCCCCATTGAGTCCAAAATTGCCCAGATAATCCCATCATCCCCAATGGAGTATATCTCCCAACCAGGAGTTTTTATCCCCAGTAGAGTGTATCTTCCAACCGAGATTTTATTCTCTAAGCTGAGTCCAGCTGAATAAATCCTCCCCACTGAGTCCATCATCCCCAGCGGAGTATATCTTCCAACCAAGATTCTATTCCCCCAGCGGAGTACAAATCCCTCAACGGAACCCAAATTCCCCATTTAAGTCTGAATCACCCAGTTGAGTACATCTTTTCCCACCAAGGTTATTTTCTCCAAAACAGAATCTATCCTCCCCAGATGAGTCCATCATCCTCAGCTGAGTATATCCTCCCCAAGATAAGTCGGCCTCGCTTGGCTGAGTCTATACTCTCCAATTAGAATTTTCCCTTCAAATAACTGTAAATCACAGGGCCACAACCCCTAATCCCTAGTAAAGTCTTCAACAAAGCCTTTATTATCACCAAGAAATGCTATGAAGCCTGGATCCGACCAGATATTAGCATAATTTTCAAGTTATACTGAAGCCTGGACCCGACCAGATAACAGTTTGACTTCTTGAGTTACTGAAGCCTGGACCCGATAAGATAACAATTTGATTTCTTCGATTACTGAAGCCTGGACCCGACCAGATAATAGTTTGACTTCTTGAGTTTAAAAATCTTGGATCCGACCAGATAACAGTTGATCTCATTTCTCAAAAAGCTATGAAAACCTGGACACGACCAGCCCAACTCTTCAAGATATAGAAGAACCTAAACTTAATCCAACCAAGGTTTTAACCACTTGTCACCAGTAGAGTTGCCTATTTATTCCCCGACAAAGGACTGAGAAACCTGGATCTGACCAAATATCATTCCTCATTTCAATCTTTTCAAGAAAGTCATTGCAAAGCCTGGATCCAACCAGATAGCAACCATCCTCAGAGATTCGTTGTGAAGCCTGGACCCGACCATATAACAATTAAATCCCCAAGCAGTTCATTGTGAAGCCTGGACCCAACCAGATAACAATTAACTTCCTCAGAAATCTGCAAAGCCTGGACCCGACCAGATAACAATTTTCAACCAGTTCATTGTGAAGCCTGGACCCGACCAGATAACAATTAACTTCCTCATAAATCTGTAAAGCCTGGACCCGACCAGATAACAGTTTTCGAACGGTATATTGTGAAGTCTGGACCCGACCAGATAAAAATAAACCATCATCCCCAAAAAGACACTATGAAACCTGGACTCGACCAGATAATAGTACAACTTTCCAAAAGACCATAAAGCCTGGACCCAACCAGATAACAGTCTTTGAGAAGTTACTGTGAAGCCTGGATCCGACCAGATAACAGTTAATTCACCCTTACCTCCAACAAGTTACTGTGAAGCCTGGACCCGACCAGATAACAGTCAACCTCCACCTCCCCAACAAGTTGTTATGAAACTTGGACCCGACCAGATGACTATTTAATTTCAAGGAATTTTCTGCAAAGCCTGGATCCGACCAGATAACAGTTAATTCATCTCTTTCCCCGGTAAGTTGCCATGAAACCTGGACCCGACCAGATAGCAACCGACTACTTCATCCTCAGCAATTGTGAAGCCTGGATCCGACCAGATAACAGTTGATCTTGGAGTGATGTTCCCCAGCAAAATCATCTCTTCAAAAGAATTTGAAGATATGCATATCCTTCATTTCCAACAGGCAATCAAGGATTCAACCTCCGAAGATTTCCTCAGCAGTAGTCAGGGATTTATTTTCCCGGACGAAAACACACATTTCACATTCATACATCATAGCATGTACATAATAATGAATTTAGCATGATACCACATCTGGTAAGCATCATGCAAGCATCTGCATTTTCCTAACCCCTTTCTCACAGGTAAAACAGCAAGTTTAGTATGGATCAACAGGAGATTTATACTGATACTTCTTCCAGAGTTTACCAACATTCCTCCAAATGGCATCTATAAGCCCATTCACCGTCCATCTTCGGGTGAAAATTTCTGGGCACTCTAGTGTTCAAACTTCATTCACCATCAAGTCGCGAATGCCGGATCCGCAAATCTAACTCTTCAGGTTCAAGAAGTTTGAACAGGGGCAGCAGTTGTACCCCAAAATTTGCCCTCTCAATTCTCAAGGCATCTCTCACAATGATTCTCAAAATTCAAGCTTGCACAAGTACATTGGGGTCTTCCAGCACTAGAATTAAGAGGAAACTGTCAAAAAGGGTGAAAATGGATAAAAATAACATTTTGACAAATTTGGAGGAAAATAGGTCTCCTTCGATTCACCCCCTTCGATTGGACTTTGCACCTCCTTCGTTTGCTCAAAAGTTGTTGCTAGCGTGCCTCTTTCGTCTAGGCATGTGACTTCAAATAAGTCTTCTTCGATTCAGAAGGAAATGATCTTCATACAAGCTTCAATTGAGTTTTTGTTTCCCTTTGAAATAGTGTCCTTTGACTCAGGAATGTCCTTCGACTCAGGAATTTCCTTCGACTCAGGAATGTCCTTCGACTCAGGAATGACCTTCGACTTAGGAATGTCCTTCGACTCAGGAATATCCTTCGACTCAGGAAGTAAAGGCCTCCTTTTGGTTTTCTTCAATTTAAAAGTAAATAATCTTCTGAAAGCTTCCTTCGATTCAGAAGTTAATAACCTTCTGAAAAGGGCCATTCGAAGAACACACAGTTGGTTCATTCAAAGGACCAGAACTGGTGAAAATGAACGTTGTGTTGTTCTAGTTTGGTCGAAAGGTGTAGAAATATGGAGGATTCGACTCAAAAGATCAAGTTGAACATTTAGACCCATAGGCTAGGCTACGTGTTTCCCCTTTATAGGCCTTTACCCATTTGTTTTCCAAGACCACTTGCACTTAATAGCATAGTACTACCTTTTAGAAAAGTTTGTCTTGAGCTTTACGCCTGTTTTCCTTCAGAAAGAAGCAACCCATTTGAACCATTCATCTTGCTTTTATGGCACAAGTGGACACTTACTTTCCAGTTGAGCCTTATTTTATTATTTTTGCTTCCCAAGCTTCCCAAAAGCCTTTCTCTATAAATAGAGTGTTTATTTTCACAAAGAAGAAAGGATTTTTGGACCAGAGGAACGAATCCCCCAAATGCTCTCAAACACAACAAAAAATTCTCAAACACTTCAACACTTGTGAAATCACAAAAAACCAGAATCATCGTTACCTCCTTCAATTCTGAAGAATAACACATTCTAGTTTCCTTCGACTCAAGGAGCATCCCACTTGTTCCTTCCTTTGAATCCAGCAAAGAAGTATATTTCACTTGTTTTGCTCTTTCGAATCCAGCGTCGAAGTCCTACCCTAGGTCTTTTTCCTTCGAATCCAGAAGCATTCAAAGCAACCACTCCAAGTTCCAGCACACGTACCAGCCTCTAGCAAGGTAAGTCATTCTTAACCTTTGACCCTTCGTTTCCAGCATAGCATGTAAATAAGTTTTCTTTTTCATTTAAAACATGTACATACTATTTTTTTTCTTTTTGTTTTCACTCTCTTAATATGTGTCATGGTTAACAATCTTCTTGGCTTTTGCTCTTGGTACATTTAAATACGCTTTAAAAAACTAATCTAGTCTTAAGATGATGTTGGCATGGCCTTGGGACATATTGCTATTCAAACTCAAATGAAAGAAACAGGAGACAGAAAAATTAGACACGAAGCCTCTGGCTTCCATACTAACCTCCAAGCTAAATGAAAGAGGTAGTCGAAAGGCACAACATGCTGGCCTCCAGGCCCCAATCGAAAGCCAAAATATGCTGGCTTCTAAGCCCCAGTCGAAACTCTTTCTTTCACCCCTTTTCAGGTAAGGTCGAAGAGGGCCAGAAATGCCAGAGTCGAAGGGTTTGTTGCCCTAAGTCGAAAGATCCATTTTTATTGCTTTTACCTTATTTTTGCCTTTATATTTTCATGCAATTCAATATGGTTGTAATAGTGTAGGATTTATTTTTTGCACTCTTTTATTACCTTCATATAAATGTTAAATAATTAGGTGTGTATGGCAAGATAAAATCAACAAGTAGACAACCCAAAAATCAAAGACAAAATACATGCAATCAAACACACTTGCACACATGCACCCTTAGGGAAATTCCACTTGTTGCCTTATAAAAATGGTCATGTTATGAATGTGGGATGTCTTAGCACAAACAAATCGAAAAAGATCATAGTCCCTCGATGACGCTATCAAAGTTGCCTTTCAAAATGATCTTAGTCCCTACAGAAAAGTGCTAAGTCATTTCACAACATTGTTATCATGGTCATACGATGACTCAACGCTCGTCCCTACACATCCAACGATGGGGCTTCTTATCAAATCAATGGTAAGGTAGCAACATCTAAAGGAGGAGGAAAAACACATCTAAAACCTTTTGAGTGGGTAGATTACTTTTAGTTACTTCCTCAATTTCAAAGTAAACATCCTTGCTATTTTCAAAACAATCACATACACTTTCAAAAACACTTTCCAAACATTGAAATATTTTCAAAAGCTCAACACTTTGCATGCATTCTTACGAACGGGAATTATTGCAAAGTTCGCCTAAACGATGGCACCTTTTCAAAATACTTTCAAAACCACACAAAAACTCAATTTTCAAACAAAAGAAAGTGATCTAACAAGTAACTAAGAGCCCATGGAAAACCATGGATGGAAAGGGTGCTAATACCTTCCCTTTTCATAATCTACCCCCCGAACTCATGAAAACATCTCAAAAGGTCTTTCCTGTGCTTTTTCCACCTTTCCTTATTGGATAAAAGAAAAGTCGGTGGCGACTCTTCCTAAACCGTGACATTTGCAAACACAATCGCAAAACCCTCAAGTCAGTTCTCCTACTGTATCACACTCACAAAAATACTTTTTCTCACAAAAGCATTTGGTTATAACATCTTGTGAGAGATAATAAAAATAAAACTTAGAGAGAGATTGATAAGAGGTAGTATCAAAATACAATTCTAGATGATTTGAAATGAGAATTGAGGCATCTATTTATAGACAAGAGGTGTGCTCGAAACTGAATTCTTATTTAATGAATTTTACAATTGTCTAATCGATTAGACAAAAATTATAATCGATTAGATTTCCAACAAGAATCAATTATATATGTTTCCAAAATAGAAGTTTAGGATATTTAGCATTTCACATCATTAAGGCGATGTATAAATTACTTAGGGCTTAAGTTTGAATTGATCTAATCGATTAGACCAAAGTTCCAATCGATTAGATTACTCAAATAGTTCCCTCTAGCCATTACCACAACTCCTAAGTCATATGGCACAACTCCAAGACATATTTGAAAAGGTTTTCTCTTGATAATATATATTTAAAAAGGTTTTAATTTATGTGTGCTTATATCCATATACTATTTTATGAAAAATTCCTCTTTGATTTTACAGAAGATCACACACTTACTAACCTAAGAGATTAACTCCTTCTATAAGCCTTTTTCCAGATTTTGTCTTTTGTGTTGGAACTTCTTGAGATCTCTTGAGGCTTTAGATAGACGCGCTTTGTTTTCCTTCCTTGAATAGTCAAGTTCATCAAACCATATCATTTGAGTTTGTATCTTTTACCGCTTAAGCTCTATACTCGACTTATCATCAGTTGTCTTTATGTTTGACCTTATTATTGACATTATAGATGCCTTTACAGTTGTGTTTTACAGTTGTCATCATAGTTGTCATAATCAAAAGATGATACCTTTTTTAAAGATATATTTCCTTCAAAATAAGGTTCCACATTATCCTCATATGGCATACACAATATTCATCATTGTTACTAAGGAGACAAACATTATTTGAATAAATTTATTTAATTTATTGTGTAAATATTTCCTTTTCTTAAGATCGTAAATAGAGTTTCATTTGATTTTGATTTTAGTACCTTGCATCCAAAAAAATCAAAGGTTACAGTGTTACCTTTGTCACATAATTGACTTATAATAAGTAAATTATTTTAACCCTTCAACCAAAAGAACTTCCACAATCATTAGATTGGAGGACTTACAAATGATACCAAAACCTAAATTCTCCCTTATTGTTTTCACCATATGAGGCAAACATACCCTTCTTAGGAGTGAATAATGAGAAAATATTATCATCTCTTGTCATATCCTTTGAACATGTGCTATCAAGGTACCATTTAGCATTCAAAACCGTAAAGCATTAAGCATTGTCTTGATAATCTTCCATGAGATAAATATTGTATTTTTTTCCTTTTCTTTGAGGTTTCATATATTTCTTCATGAAATTTTGGCACACACAATATCATAAGTCAAGATTAATGTCATAACAACACACAATGTCACGACAGATGTTATAACATCTACTGACAGAAAAAACATACTTGTTAAAAACAGAAAGATTATACAGAAAAGTAAATTGCAAAAACTTAAAGAACACAATCAATTAATAACCCAATTCGGTGTAACTCACCTACTCTGGGGGTTACCAAGCCAGGAAGGAAATCCACTATCATTAATATCAATTCAAAGCTAAACAATGCCAATTTACACTTTTCAATTAATCCCTACCCAATGAAATTTGTACATAGGAAACTCCTAGATATGAGAATCCCTCTCACTCCCAATCACCGCAGTAATATCAAAAACAATCCCAATCCCAGGGAATGTCTCAAGAAAACAAAAAGAAGATTACACTTCCAATACAGAAATACTTAGTTTGCTTAAAAACTTCACTAAGAACAATACTTAACTATTTGCTTAAAATATTATAGGAGAACAATAACTTGATAAACAAGTAACAATCAATCAACTCAAATGCATTAAAAGATACATGAGAACATACAAAAACACACAGAGAAACTAAGAAACTCTCAAACCCTAAACCCTTATTTTTCACAAGATTTTACAATAAAACAATGCTTCTTAAAAACTAGGTCTTTGACATCTCCTTATATAGATTTCTTCTCCATAAAAATATAAACAAAATAATCTTTCAAATATTTCCTAAAAAGTCTCAAAGACCCTTTTTAAGAAACAAATCAAATATGCAATTGTTCCTAAAAATACTTGATTGCTTGTGCCTGTTATGAGTACTAGAAACCTCCATAATCTCATATTTTTCCATCAAATCTTCAAGGATATTATCCAACTGTGTTGTCATGATATTCTGGTGCAACATGTTACAGCATCTGATAGAAATCTGTCAAATAAGTACCAGTAGACTCTTTTGTATCAGTTGGTCAAGATATTATGACATCTTGTTCAACATTAGGCTGTAATACATGTTTTTCCCAATGAAACATGTTTTGATAAAATTGTTGCCAACTACTTGTTTTATAATAATTATTTCCAACCATAAAATCACATACCTAATAATCTCCCCCTTTGGAAAAATTTTGCTAGAAAAACCTTTGCACAAAAATTATAGAGAGAGGAATAAAACCACAAACACAAGTTACATGAAACCATATAAACTCTGTAAAAACACAACACAACTCAAAATGTTGTACAATCAGACATGTCTATTACTCCCTCTGTCATACACAATTAGTTCTCCTCCTCAAGGGAAAACCCCCAAATCAGAGCACATGCAGCAGAAGACACAGCAGAAGCAGCAACAACATCTTCAGCACAACCAAGCATGAACAATCATGCTCCCCCTGAATAATTGATTGCATAAGAAACCACAAACAGATACTCTCCTAAAAGTAGTAGCACATAATCCTATCACAATGCAAAATCAACATGTCAAGACATGTGATGTAACATCAAGATGTAAAGCACACCCCAACATTTTACTCCACCTTTTTAGCCAAAATATTTACAAAACGGGAGTAAATGTACACATGCAGTGAAAACATACATCACTTTAGAACATATTGCACCCAGGCAATACCACAAATGGAAATAAACAGAGCATTAGAGACATACATGTTGCACAAAAGCAATAGCATAGATGGAAGCACAAACATTGCACACTAGAAATACCACAGTTGGAAGCAAACATTCTTGGTCAGCTTCTGGTGGTCTTCCACCTCTTACCCATGTCAAAGAGCCTTCTGCATTCCTTGGTGTAATAGCCAGCCCCACTGTCTTGCAAATCCTCCTCCTTCCATCCCTTCTCAGTAGCAATTTCTCCAGACATGTCATGCCTTAGAGTATAGAGAAAAGATGCAGTATCAATTGCATTCCTCTATATTTGTAATTGATATAAATCCTTAATAATAAAAGTTCCAATCCCACTATTTTTTAGAACACTAAGTTATTCCTTGTTGTCCATATGCTTAAGAGTATCTTCCTCTCCTTTAATAATATTCTTGATCAGTTGATTAAAACTACCAAGGTCCTTGTTCTAGCCATGTTGCATGTGATATCTGAAATAAATCAGATCTTCACTATGAAATGTCATGACATCCTTCTTGACATCATGTCTCTTCAATAACAGTTTAGAGAAACTTTCTCTTGTTTCCATAAAGGGAACACATCCACCTACAATTGCTATCTTATGTTTAACTTTAGTGATGTTACCTTTATCAGGGTGACTTACATTTATTTCCCTTGATTGTTCTAATTGTCCTTAACTAGATAGACCTTTGCTTAATTGAGAATTCACTGATTCAGTGTTTGTGAATTCACAAATCTCCTCCCTTGGTACTCAATTAGTTTTCACACAAGATGTTCCAACATCGTCTCTAACATCCATTGTCTCTTCAATAACTGAATCATTAATTTTCACATTGATAGATCCCATTGTCATTCCAATTTTGGAGTTTAAAACTCTATAAGTTCTTCTGTTTGAAGAGTAGCCCAGAAATACTCGTTCATTCCATATGGAATCCTTCTTGTCCACTTGATATTTGTCAGTAAAAGTCTAGCATTTACTTCCAAAGATATGAAAATATTTAACTTTAGGTTTCCTTCCTTCCCATACCTCATAGAGCGTAGTAGTAGTAGTAGTAGTAGTAGTAGTAGTAGTAGTAGTAGTAGTAGTAGTAGTAGTAGTAGTAGTAGTATAGTAGTAGTAGTAGTAGCAGTAGTAGTAGTAGTAGTAGTATAATAGTGGTAGTAGTAGTAGTAGTAGTAGTAGTAGTAGAAGTAGTAGTAGTAGTAGTAGTAGTAGTAGTAGTAATAGTAGTAGTAGTAGTAGTATTACCTCCTCCAAAAGTGACCCTGTTATGAATATAGCATGCAATATTTATAGCTTCAGCCTAAAACTCAAATAGAAATTGCTTAGCACTAAGCATGGCTCTAGTTGATTCTTGTATGGCTCTAGTCTTTTTCTCAACAATTCCATCTCCCGGAGTCTTCCAGGAATAAGAGAACGCATGGCTTATTCCTTCAGAATCACAAAATTCAGAAAATTTTGTATTCTTAAACTCCATGTCATTGTCACTTTTGACCTTGACAATCACACTTTTCTTCTTCTCCTGAATGCTTTGACACAGACTTTTGAAGACTTCAAAAGTATCTGATTTTTCTCTAAGAAAATTCATCCAAATATAACCAAAAAAGTCATCTACAACCACAAAGACATGCCTTTTTCCTCCTAGACTGTCTATCTGAAATGGTCCCATTACATCCATATAAAGAAGTTCCAATAATTTGGAAGTAGTCTGATGTTTCAACATTGGGTGTGACATCATGATTTTCTTTTTACCTACACACTCATATAAAACTTTTCCTTCTTCAATCTTGAGCTCTGGCATATCTCTAATGGCTCCTTTAGATATGACTTCCTTAATTCTTTTCAAATTAATATGTCCAAGTTTCTGGTGCCATAACTTCTATTCATCCTCCTTGGTTATTGAACATGTGGAAGAGTAAGAAATTATTTGAGATTCCCACATATAGCAGTTGTTTTTAGACCTTATCCCTTTCATTAGAATAACTTCTTTATCATATTTGACCATACATTTTGATTTTGAGAAGTTGACTAGCATACCTTGATCACATAATTGACTAATGCTAATAAGATTAGCAGTTATTCCTTTCACAAACAACACATCTTCTAAATTGTGACAACCAGCACACATCAACTTACCAACTCCTTTGATTTCACCTTTGAATCCATCATCAAATCTAACAGAACCTGTGGGATGAGGTTTGACATTCACCAACATCTTTTGGATCCATGTCATATGTCTATAATATCCATTGTCAAAGTACTAGTCTTCACTAGTTGAGTCTCTCAAGGAAGTATGAGTTATAAGGTTAATATCCCTATTTTCAACACTTCTTTTTTTGCTCTCTTTATTCGCCTTGGAATGAACTGAAGATTTTCTATCTCCATAAATTTTGAAACAAAAAGTTTTTATATGACAAGACTCACCGCAGTATTGACATCTCCAAGTAGATTTATGCTGATTTGAATATTCATCATATTTTCCAAGATGTTGTAACATGTGTTTGGACATGTTGATCTTTTTCTTCTTTTCAGAATGAAGGAACTTTTCTTCTGACATTCTTCTCGGTTTATTATCAGATTGATAATGAACCCTGGCATCTTCATCCTCTTTCACCATATTAATGGAATCTGTCAAGTTATCAAGTTGGAATTTAACCGTGTTACCTCACCTTGTAGATGAGATACAGTACTTAAGAGTTGATTCCTCTCATTCTCCATGTTATCAATGATCTTCCTTTATTCTTCCTCTTTCTTGAGGCTTTCATCACACCTGTCACAAGTCTCCTTGTAGGACACATCCAAGTCTTCATACAAATCATTCTCATTACAAGCTTCAACTTCATCTTCCTATCTTCTAAATAGAGCCATCACAAGTTTGGCAGTCTCATAATTATCTTCATCTTCTGACTTATCATCATCAGCCAAGATGCAGTGAAACCCTTCTGTTGTTTCTTGAGGAAGTTGGGACATTCTAGTCTAATATGACCATATCCTTTACATTCAAAAATTGAATGCTTCTTCTTTGTCTTGACTTCTCTTTTTTTATTGTTTTCTTATGAGAATCAAGATTGTTATTGACGTCATATGAGATGTTCTTGACATCTGGTCTCCCTCTTCTGTCCAATATTTTCAATACTCTATAGGATTGCTTACCAAGTAGCATAATGGTATTAGATAGATCCTCATCAGTGTCCAGCTCAGCTTAACCTTTATCACCTTTAGTATTGGATACAAAAGATATGCTTTTGTTCTTTTTTCAGCCTTGTCAGCAATAGGCAATTCAAATGTTTGAAGTGGCCCAATAAGCTCATCAACCCTCATGTTGTTGATGTTTTGAGCTTCTTCAATAGATGTAACCTTCATGTCAAATCTCCTAGGTAAGTACCTAAGAATTTACCAGCTTTGATTTTGACATCTTCTCTCCCAAGGCACCTAATACACTAGCAAATTCAAGAATCTTCATCTGATATTCCTGAATTATCTCATCATCATTCATATTCAAATTCTCAAATTTGGTAGTGAAAAGCGGAAGTCTTAAAATATCCACTTTAGAGGTACCTTCATAGGTTTTCATTAAAATTTCCCAAGCATCCTTGGCTACAATACATCTATTGATTAGCCTGCAAATATTTTTTTCTACTCCATTGAATAGAACATTTAAAGCCTTGGAATTTACAATGGCTTCTTTATCATCATTTTCCTCCCAGTCTTCTTCAGGTTATACAGATTCTTTCCCTTCTTTGTCCTTCACAATTGGATGCTCCCATCCTTTTAAAAATAGCCTTCCAAGCTTTATTATTCATTGATTTCAGAAAAGCTACCATTATGACCTTTCACCAGTCATAGTTTCAACCATCCAACATAGGTGGTTTATTGTTATATCCTCTTTCTTTATCCATAGTGCTAGAAAGTATATCCCTGGATCTCACCCAATAAACAGATCAAGGTGCTTGCTCTTGATGCCAATTAAAAATCTGGCACACACAATATCTGAAGTCAAGACTAATATCTCAACAACACACGATGTCACGACAGATGTTATATCATCTGCTGACAGAAAAATAGACTTGCTAAAAACATAAAGATTATGCAGAAAATTAAAGAACACAATCAATTGTTAACCTAGTTTGGTGAAACTCACCTACTCTGGGGGCTACCAAGCCATGAACGAATCCACTATTAGTAGTATCAATTCGAAGCTAAAACATTTCAGTTTACACTTCTCACTTAATCCCTACCAAATGTAATTTCTACCTAGGAACCTCCTAGATATGAGAACCCCTCTCACTCCCAATCATTGTAGTGATATAAAAAACAATCCCAATCCCAAGGAATGTATCATGAAACTAAAAAGAAGATTACACTTCCAGTAAAAAAATACTTACTTTGCTTAAAAGCTTCACTAAGAGCAATACTCAACTCTTTGCTTAAAAGTTTAGAGGAAAACAATAACTTGATAAACAAGTAATAACCAGTCAACTCAAATGCATCAAAAGATACATGAGGATGTACAAAAATACAGAGAAACTAAGGAAGTCTCAAACCCTAAATTCTTATTTTTTTTACGTGATTTTACAATATAAAATGCTTCTTAAAAACTAGGTCTTGGACGTATCCTTATGTAGATTTCTGCAATTGGGATTGGACTCTTCAATCAAATCCAATCTTCGACTCTAAATTCCTGCAGAATCTTCTCCACAAAAATAGAAGAAGAAAAAACAAATCTTTCAAATATTTCCTAAAATGTCTCAAAGATCCTTTTTATGAAACAAATAAAATCTGCAATTGTTCCTAAAAATCCTTGATTGCCTTAACTTGTTATGAGTACTAGAAACCTCCAAATTTTCATATTTTTCAATCAAATCTTCAAGGATATTATCCCATTGTGTTGTCATGATGTTTTGTTGCAACATGTTACAACATCTGATAGAACATCTGTCAAATAAGTACCAGCAAGCTCTGTTATACTAGCTTATCAAGATGTTATAACATCTTGTTTAACATTAGGCTGCAATACATGTTTTTCCTAATGAAACATGTTTTGATGAAATTGTTGTCAACTACTTGTTTTACCAAAATTGTTGTCGACCATAAAATCACAGACCTAACAATCTCCCTCTTTGGAAAATCTTGGCTAAACAACCTTTGCACAAAAATATGGAGAGAGGAATAAAACCACAAACACAAGTTACATGAAACCATGTAAACTCTATAAAAACACAACATAGCTCAAAAGCTTGTACAATCAACAGGTTTATTACTCCCCCTGTCATACACAATCAGTTCTCCCCCTCAAGGGAAAACACCTAAATCATAACACATGCAGCAGAAACAGCAACAACAAGTTCAACATAACCAAGTATGAACAATCATGCTCCCCCTGAATAATATCTTGCGTAAGCAACCACAAATAGCTACTCTCCTAAAAGTAGTAGCACATAGTTCTATCACAATGCTAAAGCAACATGTCAATATATGTGATGTAACATTAGGATACAAAGCACACCAACACTCTACTCCCCCATTTTAGCCAAAATATTGATGAAAACGGGAGGAAATGTACACATGTAGTGGAAACATACAACGCTTTAGAACATATTGCATCCAGGAAATACCATAAATGGAAATAAACAGAACATTGGAGACATACATATTGCACAAAAGCAATACCATAGATGGAAACACACACATTGCACACCGGAAATACCACAGATGGAAAAAAACGTTCTTGGCCAGCTTCAGGTGGTCTTCCACCTCTTACCCATGTCAAAGAGCCTTATGTATTCCTTGGTGTTGTAGCCAGCCCCACTGTCTTGTAGAAACCCTACCTTTTATCCCTTATCAGTATCAACTTGTCCAAACATATCATGCCTCAGAGTATTGTGGAAAGATACAGTATCAGTTGAATTCTTCCATATCTGTAATTGATATAACTCCTTAATAATACAAGATCCAATCCCACTATTTTTAAGAATAATAAGTTGTTCCTTGTTGTCCATATGCTCCAGAGTATCTTCCTCTCCTTTAATAATAATCTTGATTATTTAATTACAATTACCAAGGTCCTTCTTCTTCTCTCCTTCCTCATCCATAGAAAGCATTTTCAGTTCTATATCATGATCTTGTAATTTACCGAATAAGTGTGTATACATGGTTTCTAAATACCTAGATTCAAAAATCCCAGTTACTTTAGGTTGCCAACTAGGGTTTATGCAACTAATAATTTTCATGACCAATTCCTCATTTGAAACTATTTTTCCCTAGAATTCTCATATGACTCACGAAATGGGTAAATTGTGTTTGCATTTTGACTTATGTTCTCTCCAGGTTTCATTATGAAGAGTTCATACTCATGGATTAATGTGACCAACCTTTCCCTTTTTACTTTAGTAATTCATTCATATGTAATTTGCAGGATCTCTCACATTTCTTATGAAGTCTCATAGTGAGAAAATCAACAAAAAATATCAAGACCAAGAGAAATAGTGATGGCAGTTTTCCCCTTCAAATCGCGCTACACATTTTATTTATCATTTTTGATCCAATACTTTTCAATTTTGTTCACAACAAACACATAAATTACATGTGTAGGAACACATGGATATTCCTTCACACCCTTTTGTTGTACCCCAAATTTTCCCTCTCATTTTTTTTACAAGATCTTCTCTTACATGGGTGGTTACAAACACTTGCTTGAAGAAAAAATAACAAATTTTGAAGTTGGTCACAAACACTTGCTTGAAGAAAAATAACAATTTTTGAAGTTGGTCAAAGTGTCCTTCGATGAGGTGTCTTTTAATTGGCATCTTAAAAATGTATTTCTATTGGCATCTAAACAAAGGTGTCTTCGATTGGAATTTTAGCGTCGCTTCGATTAGTCCAAATTGAAGGAAATCGAAGAGAGCAGGACGGAGTTTTCAATCAGTCAACAAAGTACTTTGATTGGCGTCTGAGCAAGGCACTTTGATTGGTATCAGAACAAAGTACCATTCGATTGGCACCTGAATAAGTCCTTTCGATTGGCCTCATGGCCAAGCCCTTCAATTGGCATTGTGGCCAAGCCTTTCAATTGACATTCCAAAAAAAGCTTCGATTGGCATTGTGGCCAAGCCCTTCAATTGGCATGGATGCAAGGCCTTTCGATTAGCCTCATGACAAGCCTTTTGATTGGCATGGTGTCAAGGCCTTCGATTGGCATTCTCAAAATACCCTTTCATTTGGCACCCTAGGCCCAGCCCTTCGATTGGCATGGCAAGGAATCCTTTGATTTAGCATCTCAAACAAGGCAGTTTCGACAGGCATGTTAACCAAGTATCCTTCGATTGGCCTTTTGGCAAGGCCCTTCGATCGGTGTTTCAACAAATACTCTTTGAGTGGTATTTGGGAAAAGGATTTTCGAATGACTGGAAGATGTTCGAAGGAGTCAAGTGTCCAGGTTCATCCATGATTTCCAAAGAGACATGAATGTTTCAAAAAGGAATGCTTTTAATTTGTCTGATTCTTGTCTCATGGATTTAAAGGCTTGTTTAATTGGTTGTCTCTGGCCGTTACTAGGCGCCATCATACTCCTATAAATACAAGAGAAATCACACAGTACCAGGGGGAACGAAGGAGAAGACATAAGGGAACGAATACACACATGAAGACTACACACACGTGTTACTCAAAAATCCCAAAAGTTTCCCAATCGAAACACCTTTTGTAGGTTCCCTCATCCAGGAGTCCACCCCAACTCCTTAGCAAACATCTCCATACCCAGAGCCACGGATCACACATATTCGATTGGTAAGGGTTTGCAAAACCAAAATTGCATCTTCATGACATTTAAATACACATTGTTATTACTGATTATATTGCATGTAAGATAAAGCGCAAAGGTGACATCGTGCCATTGTTGGGGCACGATCTAAGTTCTCCTTCGAATCTCAGGATAAAACAAGCAGACCCAGACCCAGACTCAGCAGATTCGAATTGAGGAAGGAGTCGAATTGGGAGGAGATTCGAATCAGGGGGTAAAGTCCCCCCTGGATCTCTTACATTTGTTTCGTTTTGCAGGAAACATATTTTTAGAATCTTGTTCAGAGCTTTGAAGCAACTCAGCTTCGAACTAGATCCAAGGTTCCCAGATCGAAGGATGACATATCCAAATCGAACACCCTCAAAGCGCAGCTCTTCATGCACCTTCGATCAAGCCTCTCCACTAGATCGAAAGACAGCCCAAGCCTCTTTTGATCCAGGCCTCCAGAATCACACTTTTCTTTACATATTGACAGATCCTTCGATTTCCTCTTTGTCTTTTGACCATTTTATTTCTTTTTTTTATCAACATAAAATCAATCCAAAAACCACAAAAACATTAGAATAGTTTTTTCTATTAAATTAATTTTATTAATTAATCATTTAAGTATCTTAACATTTTCTCAAAAAACTAAAATTAAAAAGATTTAGATCATTTTACCAAAATAAAATAATACAAAAAAAAGATTTTATTCTTAGGATTTTTAGACGTTATTTTCAAATTCGTGCGCATTTTATTTTATTGTAACTGCTCACAGTTGTAATAGCTTTAGATTTAAAATTCTGCACTTTTAGTTTCTCGCATTTTTTATGTAATTATCCCGAAGCCTTGTAATAGCGTAGGATTTACAATTCCCGCACTTTAAATTCCCGTACTTATATTAACTGCTTAGATGTATGCTAACTAGGATTGCATGACAAGATCTGAAAACAAACGGTAGAATACCTAAATGTTTAAAGATAAAATAACTGAATTGAACACACTTGCACACAAGCACCTCTAAGGTACGCCCACTTCGGTTGCCTTTCGGAAAATAAAGCAGTCATGTCCCTCGAGAATGGGGAAGCTTTAGCAAAGACCCGTAAAATCAAAAGATCATAGTCCCTCGATGACCCTTACAGTGTTGCCTTTCGGTAAATGATCTCGTCCCTATAAAAAAAGTTGCTAAAGCGTCTTTGTATGTTGCCTTCGTGACTGTAACGTCCCTTCAATTGACCCTCAAAACATCCAACGAAAAGGCTACCTACTCACTAATATTAGGATAGCACTGTCTAAAGGAAAAGAGGAAAAGAATAACCTTTTCGAGTAATAAAGTAGATAGCTGTTAGAAGTTTGCTCAAACTATTTTTGCACTTACACACAAAAACTACTTTTCAAAAACAATTTCAAAACATTTGCTTTGTTAACACTCTTGAGGACTAATACAAGAGTTAAACACAAAGCAAATCGCCGCACTAAGGAATTTTCAAAATATTTCCAAACACACAAAGCACAAAGGTATTTCAAAATGAGCAAACCTCTAAGAGCCCGTGGAAAACCACGGATGTAAAGGGTGCTAACACCTTCCCTTTCCATAATCTACTCCCCTTACTCAGAAAACATCTCGAAAAGGTCTTTTTCTGTTCTTTTCACCCTTTCCTTTGTTGGATAAAAGAAAAGACGGTGGCGACTCTTGCTTACCGCACATTTGCAAACAAAAAACGTAAAAACCAGTATATAACAGTCAGTTCTACCACCATATCACAGAACTGGCGACTATGCTGGGGACAATATCAAAAAGTGGGGTTACCTTAGAGTTTAGTTCATTCTTTATTTCTTTACATTGTGTGTTTTATATGCTTTACTTTTGAGGGTTGTTTGAGTTGTTACTAAAAGATCCTACATACAGTTCTGGGGAACCTTATTAGGTAAGTAGCAATAAACCATGGATGTTGTACGGTGTAGACCGATACGGACGAAGCGGTGGCTACGTTAGTGTGATACTTTGGATTGTACTAATATTCCTTGAGTAAGTTAAGGATAACATTAGGCTTCCTCATAGTGTCACTAAGCGCCAACTGACCTTTAGAACCTTTAATTGACTCATCCTAGCCCTTAGGAAGTAGTGATTTAACCGGCTTTGGTTACAAACAAAGATTGGTTGATACTCGATACTACACTCATTGAGGTTGGACTTTCAGGATTTTTTGGCCGCAATACTTCGGTGCGGACCTGAAACAATTTCTGAAGGGAAAGTCAGTGATATTGAGGCTCCTTAGAACCCGGTTACTACTAATAGGACAGGTTGAGCCAACTGAACATTCAAGAGGGTACTTACCTATAAACCTCATGCAAGCCTAAACCTAAGGCTACTTGTGTGAGTTGTTTGCTTTCAACTTGAACTACTTGCAGGGTTTTATTATCTGATAACATGATTTCCTTGTAGGATTTGTTCACAACCATTATCCAATAAGTTGGATTTCTTGCAGGGTTTACTTGCTTACATCACCTTACACTTTTGCTTAACGCATAACATACACATCATAATATCATGCCAGAGCATTTCCTTAACCATTTCAAGGATCTCAAGGGTTTGTGATGCAGGTTATGATAAATCAGACGTCTAGCAAGGGGAATGGGGATTTATTTTCCTCTAGCCAATACCGTCAAAAGATCAAAACCCAACAACTTGGTTTAGGGGCTATGACCCACTTGATATGGTGAGCTTGACTCTTGTACAAGGACCTCCAACGATACGAAGTTCTTCAATCAAAACTGCAAATTTCAACTCCTAACATCTTATTGTGTTTACCCTGCGAGATCCTTGAAAAAATTTGCATATCATACATTTCATTGCACAACAGGTACTCCAGGTACAAGCTTCTTATTCCATTCGTTGTTTATTTCAGCAAGAAAAAATGGCTCTTGAACAAACAATCAAAGACCTTCAGGCTCAAAACGCTCAGTTCCAACAAATGTTCCTAACTCTAACCCAGAGGCAAGAAGACCTGAAAGCTCTGATCGTCAAAAAGAAGGCTAAGAGGGCAAAGAAACCAATTCGTGTTTCGAGTGTGGGAAGAAGAAGACCAGCTAATCGAGCTCTAGATTTCACAACCTCATCAAAGGGAGGGGATAATAAAGAGGAAGAGGACGAGGAATCAGAGGAAGAAGACAACAATCCAACATCTGAAGAAGATGAACCTGACTACTCTAAGGAGCAATATCCTCCTGCTGGCGATAAATACAAACGACTGGAGGATCGGCTTAATTCCATAGAGATTCATAGGGTGCCCGATCTGGATTTCGAAGAATTAGGTTTGGTTCCAGGGGTGTTTATCCCACCTAAGTTCAAGGTCCCCATCTTCACAAAATATGACGGTGTTTCCTGTCCCAAGCTTCACTTGAGGTCATATGTTAGAAAGATCCAGCCTCACACTATTGATCGGAAGTTATGGGTCCATTTCATCTAAGAAAGTTTGGCTGGTACTCAACTGGATTGGTTCTATCAGCTAGAAGGAACTGAAATCCATACCTGGGAAGACGTGGCTGCTACTTTCTACAGGAAGTACCAATACAATGCTGACCTGGAACCAAGTCGAGTGCAACTATAGAATATGTCCATAAGCTCAAGATAGGGGTTCAAGGAATATACGCAGAAATGGAGGGTTCCAGCTGGTAGGGTTCAACCTCCTCTGACTGACCGGGAAATGGTGGACATGTTCATGGGCACTCTGGCAGGCCCATTCTTTAATTTGCTAATTGGGAGTTCCTCATCCGGGTTCACAGAGATGGTTCTGACCGGAGAAAGGATCGAAAATGGTATCAAGAGTGGGAAGATCCTGATAGTTGCATCTTCTAATGCTGAGAAGAAGCCATTTGGTGGTAAGATGGAAGCCAATGTTGTACACAGCCAAAAGAGACATAATAAGGCAAACTAACACTAATCTGTGGGGGCAGTGCTAGTCTCTAATTCGGCATGCGTGCAACGCCCATAAAAACGGGGTAATCAGCAAAGGCAAGACGAGCCCAAGAGACAATTTACCAAGCTCAACATGCCACTGTCTCAAGCATTGCTACACTTGATGAGGATGAATTTGATTAAACCGATAGGACCTCATCCAAACCCCAAGACTTCCTCTACTAACTACAATCCTGATGCAAGGTGTGCCTATCATTTTGGCACTCCTGGGCATGATACTAACGATTGTTGGGCGCTGAAATACAAGATTCAGAATATGATTGATGCCAAGGAGATAGATTTCGACCCTCTTGAGACTCCTAACATGGCCACTGCTCCCATGCCAAATCATGGCTAGGATTGAAAGCATTTTTGTTCATTTGAATTCTCAAGTTGTATTTTCTTTGTTTATTCAAACAATTATTGTCATGTCAAACTTTATTATTTCATTATTGCATTACACGTGTTTGTCTTGAATTAATTTGTTTTCATTATGCTTAAACTTCTTTCTTACTTCCTTTCTGTGATATTCAACTCTTGATTAAAAGCTATGAGCCTTTAGAGGGAGGATAAAGAAAATGATACCATAATCTCTACAATATGCTTTTGAACAGACCCTGCTGATGATATACAGACGTTGTTTCAAATCCTAAACAATGGAGTTATAAGGAAGATATTTCCTAGTCAACCCCTTTGAGCCTAAGAAGTAGGAGTTTTCTTTTCACACAAATTAAAATCCTTAATCATAACCTGGGGCAGGGTAGTTTTCTCAGTTAATTCAGATGTGCATTCAGTCTCAAGCTTTCCCTTCATACACGACAAATAGTGTAGAAGATGCTCTCCAAAAGATGGTGATGGTTCCACATAATCATTAAGAACAGGAAATCATTATCTCTCAAAATAAAATCCCATTAAGTCAAAACCTATGAAGGAGACATAAGAGAAAAACTAGGGCATCCCACTGGCTGTAATCACAAAAGAAACAGTTCATGCAAAAGACAAGGATAGAAAAATCAAAAAAGAAAGAGATCCTACAAATCCTCAACAAAAAGAAAAGGTCACAAAAATGACTGCCTTCTGAAATATACATTCAATCTCTAAACCATCACCGGAATATCGAGGACATTCCAAAACTCAAACTGGGATTCAAAATGCACAATTAACTGAGCATGGGACTGAAGAACATCACGAAGAATGGGTGGGTACAAATAAATTTTGAGCCTTTATCCTTTGTTTCTTAAACCGTGAACCAGGTCACGCTACAACCCTTAAAAGTCTTAACTAAAACATGGGTTAGTTTGGAAGCATATTGTTACAAAAGGTATCCTGACTCCTGTAGGACTTGCTATAAATCCTTAGTTGATATCACACTCTTGTGAAATTTGTTTTACTAAAAAACTGAATTTTCAAAAACTTCAAGACAGACATGAGCTTTGCATTCTTTAAATGACATTGTTTAGACATGGGTAATTGTGCAAATGGCAGAGAAATTCACACAATGAATATTCAGTGAACAAAAACCTTCTCAATGAAAAGGATCAACTCAAGTGGAAAAATACTTCCAACCAAGGGGCACGGCATGATCATTGTCCATCATCTGGGGCAGTCAAGTCAAGATTCAAGGAGTCTCTCAAAGATGACAAATAGCCAGGGACAGATCTCCATCTGAATCACTTGTAGCATTGGGCACGAATTTCAGCAATGAATCATGTACGATCAAACAAACATCTTTTGGCAGTGTGGCAACACTTACTACTATGGACTGTGACAATTTTCCGTACCCGGTGAACATGGACATAGTCGGAAAATACGACGCATGAACAAAGATCCGCTAGGTTGGCAGGCCTAGGAAAAATTAAGGGCATCCCGGCGAACCAAAAGAGTTCGGGAAAAAATTAGGGATATATACAAAAAATAAATTGTACACCCGGCAAGTCGAAAACCTGAAAAGGAGGCTTGAACAAAAAAGGGTATCTTGGTGGACTGAAAACCCGAAAGGGCGGTCCAGGAAAAAGTTAGGGATTCAAAATGTACGACTATGTCTCATCATCTTGTCATTTGTTTATCAGTAGAAGACTTATCATCATGATCAGCATTTACCAAGCACCCCAGGAGTTGGGATGACACTCAAATAATCCATAAAGTTTCCACAGGTACTTTCTCCAGCAGGTACAGAGACAGGGGCATCTTACTAAAAATTTGTCGCCATATCCTCAGCTTACAACCTAGTGATGTCAGGTGTTCTTGTATCCCCGGCAGAACAGAATTTCCAGCTACTGCTCTGACATTAGGTTTTCCTCAATAAAGTCGTCAAAATCCTCAGGAAGTGTACAGAGCTTTCCTTCCCCAACAAATTTTATTTCTCTAACAACTGAAGATCATCTCCCAGCAGTTCAGCTTCAATAAAATCTGAAGACCTACATTCTTCATTGCCAGCTACAATCAGGGATATATTTTCCCTAATTCAACAGTGCTGCAATAAAACGACTAATACATTCACATATTGAATTTATACATCATTCTATAAACGTCATAACATATGCAGTACAAATGCATGCATTCCAATCTCATTTATTTTGAGAACACCATTACACAATGCATTTCATACATCATGACATTGCATACAGCTAACGCTTTACCTTTTCAGGAAAGATAAATCAACAAATATTTATCATCAACAATTTTCAACAGGTCTAGGATAAGCTCCTGAAACAGAACAGAGTAATTATTTGTGCGACCAAATACAGCTTTATACGGGCTGAACATGAAGCAATCTTACACGGCTTTCTTTTGACTTCCAAATACAACTTTACACGGGCTCTTCATGAAGAAATCTTACACAGGTTCCTTCTCCTTCTGAAATACAGCTTTACACGGGCTCAACATGAAGAAATCTTACACGGGTTTCTTCCGACGACCAAATGCAGCTTTACACGGCCTCATCATAAAGCAATCTTACACGGTTTCTTCTGACTTCCAAAAACAGCTTTTACAGGCCCCTTATGAAGTTTTACATGGACTTATCCCGAAGTAGCCCTACCCCGGATCCTTCTGAAGTTTTACACAGACTTATCCCGAAGCATCCCTACCAAGGATTCTTCCGAAGTTTTACACGAACTTATCCTGAAGCAGCCTACCCAGGCTCATTCTCTTGAATTTTTAGATGCATTTTTACCCAGACTCACCATGAAGCAACCCTACCCAGGTTCTTTCTCATTTTAGATGCAATTTTTCCCGGACTCAACATAAAGCAACCCTACCCAGGTTCCTTCTCATTTTTAGATGCAGTTTTACCCTGACTCATCATGAAGCAACCCTACCCAGGTTCCTTCTCATTTTTAGATGCAGTTTTACCCGGACTCATCATGAAGCAACCCTACCCAGGTTCCTTCTAATTTTAGATGCAGTTTTACCCTGACTCATCATGAAGCAACCCTACCCAGGTTCCTTCTCATTTTAGATGCAGTTTTACCCTGACTCATCATGAAGCAACCCTACCCAGGTTCCTTCTTATTTTTAGATGTTGTTTTACCCGGACTCGTCATGAAGCAACCCTACCCAGGTTCCTTCTCATTTTAGATGCAGTTTTACCCTGACTCATCATAAAGTAACCCTACCCAGGTTCCTTCTCATTTTAGATGCAGTTTTACACGGAATGATCATGAAGCAACCCTACCCAGGTTCCTTCTCATTTTTAGGTGTAGTTTTACCCGGACTCATCATGAAGCAACCCTACCCAAGTTCCTTCTCATTTTAGATGCAGTTTTATCCGGACTCATCATGAAGCAACCCTACCAAAGTTCCTTCTCATTTTAGATGCAGTTTTACCCTGACTCATCATGTAGTAACCCTACCTAGGTTCCTTCTCATTTTAGATGCAGTTTTACCCGGACTCATCATGAAGCAACCCTACCCAGGTTCTTTCTCATATCAGATGCAGTTTTACACGGACTCATCCTGAAGCAACCCTACCCAGGTTCCTTCTCATAATCTCCACATGCGGTTTTACACAGACTCATCCTGAAGTAACCCTACTTAGGTTCTTTCGTACAATTTCCAAATACAGTTTTACCCAGACTTATCCTGAGGCAACCCTACCCAGGTTCCTTCTTACAATTTCCAGATGCAGTTTTACACAGACTCGTCCTGAGGTAACCCTACCCAGGTTCCTTCTCTTGAATTTCCAGATGCAGTTTTAAACGGACTCATCCTGAGACAACCCTACCCAGGTTCCTTCTCTTCAATTTCCAAATATAGTTTTACACGGACTTATCCTGAGGAAACCCTACCCAGGTTCCTTCTTACACTTCCAGATAAAGTCTTACCCGGACTCTTCCACAAACAGCCCTACACAGGTTTCTTCTGATATATTTCCACATAGCAGTTAATTTCATTCTCCTTAGAAAATTACTGTGAAGCCTGGATTTCAACCAGAAAATAACAAACTTTCAAGTAGAGCCATGGACAACTGAAGTTCCTAGACTTTATTCCCCACAGAGTTATCCTCCAACAGTAAAACAATAGAAATCAACATCCCCCAGTAGAGTCCTCCTCAACAATAGGAACAGGAATCCCCACAAAGAGACTTCTTATGAAGTCAGCATCTACTTTGGATGGCATATTTAAGCCCATCTCCGATGACTCTCCGTCATACCCCTTGGATGGCATCTTTAAACCCATCTCCGACGACTCTCTGTCATCTTCTCCAAATGGAATTTGTAAGCCCATTCCTGCCATCATCAACAATCAGTGTTACTTCATGCGGGTGCAAATTTCTGGGCACTCTAGTGTTCAATCATCTTCCACCTTCAGATCATGAAAGGCAGATAAGCCAACCTACATCTTCAGGTTTAAGAAGATTGAACAGGAGCAGCCGTTGTACCCCAAATTTGCCCTCTCATTTTTTTACAAGATCTTCTTTTACATGGGTGGTTACAAACACTTTCATGAAGAAAAAAATAACAAATTTTGAAGTTGGTCACAAACACTTGCTTGAAGAAAAATAACAATTTTTTAAGTTGGTCAAAGTGTCCTTCGATGAGGTTTCTTTTGATTGGAATCTGAACAAAGGCGTCTTCTATTGGCATTTTAGTGTCGCTTCGATTAGTCCAAATTGAAGGAAATCGAAGAGAGAAGAATGAAGTTTTCGATCGGTCAACAAAGTACTTCGATTGACGTCCGAGCAAGGTACTTCGATTGGTATCAGAACAAAGTATCATTCGATTGGCACCTGAACAAGGCCTTTCGATTGGCCTCATGGCCAAGCCCTTCGATTGGCATTATGGCCAAGCCTTTCGATTGACATTCAAAAAAAAGCTTCGATTGGAACTGTGACCAAGCACTTCGATTGGAATGGATACAGGGCCTTTTGATTAGTCTCATGACAAGCCTTTCGATTGGCATGGTGTCAATGCCTTTGATTGGAATTCTTAAAGACCCTTTCGTTTGGAACCCTAGGCCTGGCCCTTCGATTGGCATGGCAAGGAATCCTTCGATTTAGCAACTCAAACAAGGCAGCTTCGACAGGCATGTTAACCATGTACCCTTCGATTGGCCTTTTGGCAAGGCCCTTCATTCGGTGATTCAACAAATACTCTTCGTGTGGTATTTGGGAAAAATATTTTCGAATGACAGGAAGATGTTCGAAGGACTCAAGTGTCCAGGTTCATCCAAGATTTCCAAAGACACGTGAATAATTCAAAAAGGAATGCTTTTAATTTTTCTGATTCTTGTCTCATGGCTTTAAAGGCCTGTTTAATTGGTTGTCTCTGGCCGTTATTAGGCGCCATCATACTCCTATAAATATAAGAGCAATCACACAATACCAGAGGGGAATGAAGGAGAAGACATAAGGGGATGAATACGCACACAAAGACTACACACACACGTTGCTCAAAAATCGCAAAAGTCTCCTAATCGAAACACCTTTTGCAGGTTCCCTCATCCAGGAGTCCACCCCAACTCCTAGGCAAACATCTCCACACCCAGAGCCACAGATCATACATATTCGATTGGTAAGGGTTTGCAAAACCAAAATTGCATCTTCATGACATTTAAATACACATTTTTATTACTGATTATTTTGCATGTAAGCTAAAGCGTAGAGGTGAGATCGTGCCATTGTTGGGGCACGATCTAAGTTCTCCTTTGAATCTCAGGACAAAACAAATAGACCCAGACTAAGCAGATTCGAATTGATGAAGGAGTCGAATTGGGAGGAGATTCGAATATGGGGGTAAAGTCCCCTTGGATCTCTAACATTTGTTTCGTTTTGCAGGAAACATCTTTTCAGAATCTTGTTCAGAGCTTCAAAGCAGCTCAGCTTCGAACTAGATCTAAGGTTCCCAGATCGAAGGATGACATATCCAGATCGAACACCCTTAAAGCGCAGCTCTTCATGCACCTTCAATCAAGCCTCTCAACTGGATCAAAAGACAGCCCAAGCCTCTTTCGATCCAGGCCTTTAGAATCACAATTTTCTTGACATACTTGTAGATCCTTCGATTTCCTCTTTGTCTTAACCATTTTATTTCTTTTTTTTATCAACATCAAATCAATCCAAAAACCACAAAAATATTAGGATAGTTTTTCTATTAAATTAATTTTATTAATTAATCATTTAATTATCTTAACATTTTCTCAAAAAACTAAAATTAAAAAGATTTAGATCATTTCCCCAAATTAAAATAAAACAACAAAAAGATTTTATTCTTAGGATTTTTAGACGTTATTTTCAAATTCGCGTGCATTTTATTTTATTGTAACTTCTCATGGTTGTTATAGCTTTAGATATAAAATTCTGCACTTTTAGTTTCTCGCATATTTTTATGTAACTGTCCCGAAGCCGTGTAATAGCGTAGGATTTGCAATTCCCGCACTTTAAATTCCCGTACATATATTAATTGCTTAGATGTATGCTAACTAGGATTGATAGACAAGATCTGAAAACAAAGGGTAGAACACCTAAATGTTTAAAGATAAAAGAACTGAATTGAATACACTTGCACACAAGCACCTCTAAGATACGCCCACTTCGGTTGCCTTTCGGAAAATAAAGCAGTCATGTCCCTCGAGAATGGGGAAGCTTTAGCAAAGACCCGTAAAATTAAAAGATCATAGTCCCTCGATGAACCTTACAATGTTGCCTTTCGGTAAATGATCTCGTCCCTTAAACAAAAGTTGCTAAAGTGTCTCTGTATGTTGCCTTCGTGACTGTAACGTCCCTTCGATTGACCCTCAAAACATCCAACGACAAGGCTACCTACTCACTAATAGTAGGATAGCATTGTCTAAAGGAAAAGAGGAAAAGAACAACCTTTTCATGTAATAAAGTAGATAGTTGTTAGAAGTTTGCTCAAACTATTTTTGCACTTACACACAAAAACTACTTTTCAAAAACAATTTCAAAACATTTGCTTTGTTAACACTCTTGAGGACTGATACAAGAGTTAAACACAAAGAAAATCTTCGGACTAAGGCATTTTCAAAAACACAAAGCACAAAGGTATTTCAAAATGAGTAAACCTCTAAGAGTCCGTGGAAAACCATGGATGGAAAGGGTGCTAACACCTTCCCTTTCCATAATCTATTCCCCTTACTCAGAAAATATATCGAAAAGGTCTTTTTCTTTTCTTTTCACCCTTTCCTTTGTTGGACAAAAGAAAAGACGGTGGCAACTCTTGCTTACCGCACATTTGTAAACAAAAACACAAAAACCAGTATATAACAGTCGGTTCTGCCACCGTATCACACCTTCTAAATGCCATAATTCATCCTTTAGATAAAGAACTTCATCTTATCTTTCCACAAACTATACCCTTCTCCATTAACAGGTGGGGATTAATTTCGTGATTATCTCGAAGTCAATTCCTACCTCCTAGGATGGTTAGTTTTTAACAGGTGTTAAGCTTTGATGCCACTTGTTGAACAATTGAATCAAAGCTCGATAGGGGGAGGGGGTGAGTTATGGTATTCAAAATTCGTGATTAATTTAAAACGTTTCTTAGTATATGTGATTGACAATATTTTCTGGGCAACATGTGAAGCAATATGTTTTGTCAAGATGCGAGACATTTAGGTGTATTAATGAAAGGAACATGTTAAGTAAGATCTTCTAACATGTAATGAGACATCTTGTCTCGAGTTACTTTTTTGGAGTTCACTAGTCGGTATCTCACACTTTTGAGATTCGTTTCCTTTTATATTAAATTAAAGATATGATTTGAAAGTGTGTACTTGTTTGAAAAGATTTATTCTGAATTTGTTTTAGCAAATTGGAATTCCTATTATTGTCATATTCAAATTTAATCAAGATTCTTTTTAAAGGAGTCTTGAAGGAGTCTTGAAGAAATGATCAAATACACTTGCACATACAAAGATATACCTTCACTAGCTCTATCTTGTCTATTCATTGTGTTTTAACCTTGTGTACAAATCACAGTTGTGATATAGTTTTTCTAGAAACACCATTGTACACATTGTTGATTTATATTTTGTAATACCTTGAGAAACCAAGTTGTGGTTTAGTCTCAAGAAGATATTGACGGTAGTCATTGTGTTTGTGTAATCAAAGTTTTTGATTAGTGGATTAAGACCTCATTTGAGAGAGGCGAAATTACCTTGGCGGGTGGAATGGAGTAGTTTGAGTTCAAATGAACCAGGATAACCAAACCTGTCTTAGTGTTTTATTTTTGAAAACCCTAATTCAAACCCCCTTTCTTGAGTTTTTCTATCCTTCAATTGGCATCAGAGAACCTGGTTCTGGGTGCTAACACTTAATCGTGTCAGAAAAATATCCTTGCAAGAAAAACACTATGGTGGGACCAAGTCAGATCCACAGCAAAGTAACTATGATGAGAAAGACAGAATCAGCGGCAAACCTCCAATATTTGATGGTGATAACTTGGATTACTAGAAAGACAAAATCAGAAGAAAAAAATTCTAGCTCATGACGCTGATCTCTAGGATATGGTAATTGATGGCTACATTAATCCAGTCAACGAAAGTGCCAGAAGATCGATAGAAAGAAAATGAAAGACCAACAAAAGAAAGAATTCAGAAGTCATCCCAAGGCTAGAACAATCTTCTTGAGTGTTATCTTGTACACCGAGTATGAGAAGATCACAAACAGAGAATCATTTAAGAACATGTTTAACTCTCTGATAATGACGCATGAAGGCAACAAGCAAGTCAAAGAGACCAAAGCTCTTGCACTCACTCAGAAGTGTGAGGCCTTCAAAATGGAAGAAGATGAAATAGTTGAGACAATGTTCTCAAGGTTTCAAATTCTGGTTGTTGGGCTAAAAGTTTTGGATAAAGGGTACTCAATAGTAGATCGTGTAAAGAAAACCATCAGAAGCTTACCCAAGAAATGGAGACCATTGGTCACAGCCTTAAAACTAGCCAAAGATCTGAATAAAATATATCTTAAAGAACTTATCAGCTCTTTGAGAAGTCATGAGATAGAACTGGAAGAAGATGAGCCCCAGAAGAAAGGTAAGTCTATTGCTCTTAAATCTAATAAAAAAATATGAAACTAAAGCTTTTCAAGAAAAAGAAGAAAACTCTTGTGGATCCTCGTCAGAAGAAGATGAACTATCTCTTCTCTCCAGAAGATTCCATCAGCTATGGAAGCACAGACAGAAGAAATTCAAAAACCCCAAAAGAACAGGAAATCACTCTGAATCATCTTCTGGATACATAAAATCTCGCAATAAAGATGTTGTATGCTATGAATGCAAAGAGACAGGTCACTACAAAAGCGACTGCCTAAATCTTCAGAAATAAAAGCCTAAAAAGAAGTTCTCTAAATAAAAGAAAAAAAGTCTTATGGCAACGTGGAATGACTCAGAATCTTCTGAAGCTGAAATAGAATCAGAAGATGAACGAGCCAATATAGCTTTAATGGCCAACGTATCAGAAGACACGAATACATCAGAATCTGCATCAGATTCAGAAGAGGTATTTTCAAAATTCTCTAGATCGAAATTAGAAGAAAGTCTGTCTGAAATTCTTGAAAGATATCTGTAACTTCGAGTCAAATACAAGAACTAGAAACACTTTCTTGTATCTGAAACTGAAGAAACTAGGAAACAAAAAACAGAAATTTCTGGGCTAAAAGAAATTAATTCTAAACTTAATAATGAATTACAAAAAGCTCAAAAAGAATCTATTTCAGAAGTTTCAAGTAGTGCTGATAACATCATAAAATAATATGATCACAGCTTTCAAAAATTTCTAGCTATAAACATGGATAGAAGCAAGATGGCTTCAATGATCTATGGAGTTAGCAGAAACGGAAGAAAAGGAGTATGATATGTCAAACCAAAAGGAGAAGAATCATATCAACCAAAGAAAGTTGATGATATAGTTATAAAACACACACCATTAAACTCACACTTTACATATGGACACTCACATGATATAAAATATACTACTGATTCTTACTCTGCAAAACCAAAATTCAAATAGAATTTTGGAAACTATAACAAACAAGGACCCAAAAAGATATGGGTACCTAAGGATAAAAGCATCTATGTTGCAGATATCTTTAACAGCAAAGTTGAAACACCAATCTTGGTACCTGGGCTTTGGATGCTCTCGACACATGACGATAAGAAAGCATATGTTCCAAAGCCTGGAACTTAAACCTGCTAGACTTTGGAGGAAATCAGAAAGGAAAGATTATTGGCTATGGAACCATTGGTAACGACACATAACTAATATTTTGTTAGTAGATGGATTAATTCATAACCTGTTATCCATAAGTCAATAAAGTGATAACATTTATGATATAATCTTTAATCAAAAGTTCTGTAAGCAGCTAGTCAGAAAGATGGAACTATACTTTTTAATGGTAAAAGAAAGAACAACATTTATAAAATAAAACTTTCCGAACTAAAAAGTCAGAATATAAAATGCCTTATGTCTATTAACGATGAGAAATGGGCTTGGCATAGAAGATTGAAGCATGTTAGTATCAGAAGAATATCTCAGATTAACAAACTCAATTTGGTCAGAAGACTTCCTAACTTAAAGTTCAGCGCAGATGCTCTGTGTGAAGCATGTCAAAAAGGTAAGTTTGCAAAACCCTCTTTTAAATCAAAAAATGTTGTTTCTACCTCTAGACCATTAGAACTTCAGCATATAGATCTATTTGGACCAGTGAAAACTGCATCCATCGGCGGCAAGAAGTATGGATTAGTGATCATAGATGACTATAGCAGATGGACATGGGTAAAGTTCTTAAGACACAAGGACGAGTCACACTCTGTGTTCTCTACTTTCTATAACCAAGTTCAAAATGAAAAAGAGTTTAGAATTGGTAAAGTCAGAAGTGATCATGGTGGGGAATTCAAAAACAAAAGCTTTGAAAAGTTTTTTAATGAGAATGGCATTTCTCATGATTTCACTTGTCTTAGAACTCCTCAACAAAACAAAGTTGTAGAACGAAGAATAGAACTTTACAAGAAATGGCCAGAACCATGATCAACAAGACTAACATAGCTAAAAACTTCTGGGCAGAAGCAGTTAACACAACATGTTATATTCAAAATAGAATTTCAATAAGTCCTATTCTGGAAAAGACTCCATATAAATTGTGGATGAATAGAAATCACAACATCTATTATTTCCATCCATTTGGATGTACTTGTTTTATATTGAACACTAAAGAACATCTGAACAAGTTTGATTCTACGGCACAAAACTGTTTCATGTTAGGATACTCGGAACGCTTTAAAGGTAATAGAGTATATAACACAGAAACACGAATTATGGACGAATCTATTAGTGTCAGATTTGATGATAAGGTTGGCTCGTAAAAGTAAAAGAAGGGTAAATGTTTTACAGATATAGAATTTCAAATTATAGGTACTGAACACAGATATTCAGAAAATAAAAGTTCAAAACTTCATCCAAATACAGAAGAAGACATCATAAATATTATAACAGCTTCTGAAGAATCCATCTAAAAAAGACAATCCAGAAGTAACTTAGCACATCATGAAAACATAATTCTGGGGAAGAAAGATGAGCCAATAAGAACAAGATCTACATTCAAAAATACTTAAGAATCTCTTATGGGATTAGTATCTCTGATCGAGCCAACTTCCATAGACGAAGCACTTCTAGACAATAATTGGATCCTTGTAATGTAGGAAGAACTAAATCAATTTACCAGAAACAGTGTGTGCGATATAGTCCCTAAACCAAAAGGCTTAAACACCATTGGAATCAAATGGGTCTTCAGAAACAAGCTAAGTTTACAAGGAAAAGTTGTCAGAAACAAAGCATGATTGGTTGCACAAGGTTATAGTCAGTAATAAGGGATAGACTATACAGAAACCTCTGCTCCAGTCGGCAGGTTAGAATCTATCATACTCTTAATTTCATTTGTTGTAAATAATGACATCACTCTTTATCAGATGGATGTCAAAAGTGCATTTTTAAATGGTTACATTGATGAAGAAGTTTATTTGAACCAACCCCCTGGTTTTGAAAATACAAAACATCCAGAATATGTTTATAAACTTAAGAAATCGTTATACGGTCTGAAACAAACTCCTAGAGCATGGTATGAAAGACTATGTAACTTTATGTTAGAAAATGAGTTTACCAGAGGGAAGGTGGACAAAACTCTATTCTGTAAACCATTTAAAAATGACATTCTGGTTTGTCAAATTTACATAGATGACATAATTTTTGGATCTACTAAAGCCTCCTTGGGGAAAGAATTTGCTAAGACTATGCTGGAAGAATTTGAAATGAGCTTGATGGGTGAACTTAAGTTCTTTCTGGGAATTCAAATCAATAAAACTCTAGAAGGAACCTACATACATCAAAGAAAGTATGTTAAAGAACTTATGAAGAAATTTAATTTATCAGAAAGTAAGCTGATCAAAACTCATATGCATCCTACATGCATTCTAGAAAGGGAAGAGGTAAGTAAGAAAGTAGAGCAGAAGCTTTAAATAGGTATGATTGGTTATCTCTTATATCTAATAACCTCAAGACCTGATATTCTATATAGCATTTGTCTTTGTGCCAGATTCCAATCAGATCCTAGAGAATCTCACTTAACAACAGTTAAGCAAATTTTCAAGTATCTGAAAGGTACTACTAATCTTGGTGTTTATTATAGAAAATCCAGAGAATATAAATTAGTAGGATACTATGAAGCTGACTTTGTTGGAGATAGAATAGAAAGAAAAGGGACTTCTGGAAGCTTCCAGTTTCTAGGGGATAACTTAATCTCATAGTCCAGCAAAAGACAATCCACTATTTCACTATCAACTGCTGAGGTTGAATATATAGCTACAGGTGGATGAAGTACTCAGATGCTTTGGATGAAAAGAGTCAGCTTGAAGACTTTAATCTTTATCAGAGTAACATTCTTATCCTCTGCAATAATACTTCTGCTTTCTATCTTTCTAAAAATCATATTTTGCATTCTAGGTCTAAACATATCGAAATTAAACACCATTTCATTAGAAACTATATTCAGAAGGGAATTATTTGTTTAAAATTTATAGCCACAGACCATAAATGGGATGACGTTTTCACTAAACCCCTTGTTGAAGATAGATTTAATTTCATTCTGAAACACCTCAGTATGGAATTATGCCCAGAATAAAATTGTAGTTTCTTTATATTTAATTATCAGAATTTTTTAATTTATTTCCGTGAACATCTGAACAATAGTTATTTAGAAGTGAGAAGTAAAATTGCATCAGAAACTATCCTGGGTCTCAGAAAACAACCTGTAGAAGTTGCTACTAGAAAGACAAAAAAAAGGAAAGTTGTTGGAGAAGGAACTTCTCAGAAAACTCCCAAAGCTGCTAAAAAGAAAGGTAACTCCTCTTTTGTTTCTGTTATTGATCAGTTTTTTTTATCAACGTCTGAAACCCCCTCATCTCCAAAACCTACTGAAAACCCATCATCTCAAACCATTGATGACCTTAACATATAAATTGATACCTCAATACCCACCAATCATCCTCTGATTAAACCACCTTCTACCCAATTTTTTCAAACTCAACCTGAACTTGCACAAGTTCTTTCTAGTATTGATCAATTTGATCCATTTTTTGAAGCTCCCTATGATATGGTGGCAGAACCGACTATTTATACTGGTTTTTCATTTGTGTTCACAAATGTTACGGTAAGAAAGAGTTGCCACCGACTTTTCTTTTATCCAAATTAAGGAAAGGGTGAAAAGAACAGAAAAATACCTTTTCGAGAATTTTCTGAGTAAGGGGCTAGATTATGGAAAGGGAAGGTGTTAGCGCCCTTTCCATCCGTAGTTTTCTACGGGCTCTTAGATGCTTAGCTCATTTTTTAAATACCTTGTGTTTGTGTTTTGAAAAAGTAGTTTGAAAATTCCTTAGTGCGGTGATTCCCTTTATGATAACTCTTTTATCAGTCCTCAAGAGTGTTGATAAAGCGTTTTTTGAAAGTGTTTTTGAAATGTTTTGTGTAAGTGTGAAGATTTTTTTTAAGCAAGCATCGATGAACTATCTACTTATACTCGAAAGCTTCGTTCTTTTCCTCATATCCTTTAGACAGTGCTATCCTACTATTAGTGAGTAGGTAGCCCTGTCGTTGGATGTTTGAGGGACATTCGAAGGGACGTTTTTATAGTTACAAAGGCAACTTGGAAAGAAGTTTTAGTAACTACCCTATGGTTCTAAGATCATGTTTTTACTGAGGCAACATCGAGAGGGTCATCGAGGGACTTATGATCTTTTTGAACCAGAGGATAGCCACTAAAACCTCTCATGTTTCGAGAATTGTGACTATTTTCCGAAGGCAACCGAAGTGGGATACCCTAGAGATGTATATGTGCAATGTGTGTTATATTCAGTTCATTTATCTTTGTTATTAGGTTTGCTAGCGCTTTGTTTTCAGTATTTCCATACAAGCCTAATTAATAGCAGTTAATATTTTACAGAAATTTAAAGTGCGGGAATCGTAAATCCTACGCTATTACAAGACTTTGGGGATAGCGTATTTACATGTTCAAAAAAATGGGGGAAAATAAAGAAAACAGTAAAGTCACGTCCTAGTTAATTCTATTACAACCCATGAACAATTACAATAATATGAAAAGTGCGAAAAATAAATGTGCGCAAATTGAAAATAATGTCTAAGAATCCTAAGGAAAAGAAAATCTTTTGGTTGTTTTTATTTATGAAAGAAAACAAAGCCTAAGTCTACTTAATTTTAATTTAAAGAAAAGGTTAAAGTAATTAATTAATTTATTTAATTAACTTAATTAGAAAAAATACTAACCTAATGTTTTTTGTGTTTTTATTTGATTTTTGATTTAAAAGAAGTGAGTAAAAATAAATAAAAAAATGCAAGAGAAAGGATCCTTCAATCAAAGAATAAAGATGGCCTTTGATCATGTGAAGACATGTGGTATTCGATCCATGTGAAGGAAAGCCTTTGATACTGTGAAGGATGGACTTCGATCTTGTGAATATACACGGCCTTCGATCCAGCCAAGAATGTTGTTGGGGGCGTCTGATGAATTTCCTGTGGAGAAAGGCACTGAAATCTGCAAGAAAAAGTGTCATCAAAACCAAAGCATGGCCTAGGTGTGAACCCAGGTCTTTTTCCTAATTCGACCTCCCCTTAATTCGACTCCTTTGAGTCCGAATTTGGGTTTGTTTGCCTTAAAACCCATGGTTTCTTGAGATTCAATGAAGAGCGTGGATAGTGCCCTCTATCTTTGTATGTTCCATGTGAATGTTGTGCTATATGATACCCTGGGCATATATCAAACACTGGAAAACATTAATACATCATGAAACATGAATATGAATTAGAAAGTTTACCAAGGACGAGATGCTTCGACTTGGTGTGGACGGGCTTGGAGTAAACTCTAGGGAGTCTCAGGGGAATAAATATAGTATTCGTTTGGATTGAGGGTGCCTGCAAAACTGGTTAGAATTTTGATATGTTTTCTGAGGCAGCGTGTGTGTTGTACCCCAAAATTTACCCTCTTTATTTCGACCTTTTTGGCTTACATTTCATTATTACATACACGCATATTATTAGTTCTATGGTTATGGGATCAAGGTATATTTAGCTAGCTTCGTCAGGTTACAAGTGACGTTTATTTCGCCAATGGATGTTCTCGGAGTATTTTTCGTGCTGAAGATCGGTTCGCTCTTTTGCAGCGATACGGGGATCAAAGATTCACAAGTCCAACCCGGCACGTTATATTCAGGTGTTCTTTCACCAAGATATCTCTGATAACATATTATCAAATTCAGGTTCGACTCAAGAGTCAATTCTTTAAAGAAGGTCTCCGAATGTGTGAGTTTTCTCGAAGAAATGTGGTGGAAAAGTGTGCTGAAAGTGCAGTTTTTACGCACTAAAAATTTCACAACATGAAGATCGTGGCTTGTTATGAACCCCTTCTGGTGGCCAAAATTTTTTCATGACATCATCTACGTTTTCATCAATCACGTCTGGAAGCCAATTTCGATCAGAATGTCTTCAAAAATGCGGATTTATCAAGTATTTTCGTACAAAAAATTTGTGACAGAAGTTTATTTGCGTCATGTTCATAAAATCATAACTTGGTCCATTTTCATCGTATCGAGCTGGTTCCGGCGCAAAAATTTCAAAAATTGAGTTAGCTAAGTTTTCACAGGAGGTATCAATTTCAAACGGTATGCAAAAGGCCTTCGTTTTTGGCTCAGAGTGCGCGTGACGCGCCGAAAATCCTGAATACTGAATATTACTTTATCTGGGTCGAAACTTCGAAAATTCATAACTCGGTCAATTTTTATCAGATCGGGTCCATATTTTTACACAAGGTCACTGACTCAGAGATCTACAACTTTGTTTCCAAAGTCGATATCGGGTTCTGCTCCAATCAATACCAGTTTTTTATTGAAGAACGTGTCAGAGTTGACACTGGAGCCCAAAATAAGTTTGTCTGAGCCAAAACATCAAAAATTAATAACTAATTCACCGTTTATCCGATTGAGACTATTTTGGGACATGAGCTATTTCTCCATATCGGCTACATTTTGTTTTCACATTTCAACTTCAAAAATTGCACTTAAGCCCCAGAGATTTAGCCTGGAACGTGAAGACTCAAGTGAATAAAAATATGCACTATTGTTTGTGGTTATTGGAGGCCCAATTGTACATTCAAAGCTCATTTTTTTTCTCTAATTTCTATTATATAATCTCATTCTTTTCACACAAATAACGAAAAGAAAAACACCTTTGCCACAACCCTGTCAAAATATCAAATTCTTTCATGAACCCTAAAAATCTTGAAATCCTTGTTACAAACCCCTATCTTACTACAAACAAACCCCCATCTCACTACTTCTCCAGTAAGGGTAAGGCTGGTTTGATCTTCATGATCAAAAGGGTGTAGAAGCATTTATACATGTCATATCGGTTTTAATATTATAAAATGTCATATATTTATTTTCTTTGTATACTAATTTGTTAAATGTCTCTATGAGATTCAACACTACAGGTTTGACCATTATGGTCCCGTGCAGGTTTATTATAAAACACTGAGGCCGGATCATAACAACCACCAATGTATGGAAAGGCAGATAACCTGAGGAGGTTAAGGAAACCATCTTTCTGTTTAAAACTTTTTTCATAAAACCTAATATTTTTCACAAACCCTTGATTTCTCCTAATAAACTCAAATAATTAATTTTAGATTTTTTAATTTAATTTTAGGTTTTAATTTAATTTTAGGTTTTTAATTTCATTGTTTATTTTTGGTTTCTAACAAGTTTGTTTTTTTTCAATCTTAAATTCACTTAACCACAAATCTTTTTTCACAAACCTTTTTTTTACAAAAAAAAACCTAATTTAATTTTTAGGTTAATTAATTTTAGATTTTTTTACTTTTTTCTAAAACTTTTTTTTAATTAAAATTAATTAGGTTTTAGGATTTTTTTTAATTAACCTTTTTTTTTCAAAATTAACCCTTTTTTAATTAAAATTAATTAGGTTTTAGGTTTTTTTAATTAACCTTTTTTTTCAAAACTAACCTTTTTTTTAATTAAAATTAATTAGGTTTTAGGTTGTTTTTAATTAACCTTTTTTTTCGAAATTAACCTTTTTTTTAATTCAAACTAATTAGGATTTAGGTATTTTAATTAACTTTTTTCAAAATTAACATTTTTTTATTAATTAAAATTAATTAGGTTTTTTAGGTTTATTTGATTAATTATCATAAATCATTTTTCATAAAAAAATCACCAAAACATTTTCTTTTCTATTTTCATCTTATTTTTATTTTCCTAGATAAAGTGTATAGGGCGTTCAACTGTAATAGCGTAGCTTTATTTTTCCCATTTTTTTATCATTATCATGTAATTGCTTCCGGGATGTAATAGTTTTAGGATTTCTTTTCCGCACTCTTCACTATTATGTAGTTGTCCCAAAGCTCTATAATAGCCTAGATTTATTTTTCCGCATTTACCTTCTGCTACTATATTTTATGCAATTCTTATATTAATAGGATTGTATGGAAAGATAAAAATGAACGATAGAAAATCCTAATTTCAAGATAAATAATTGAACTGAATCACTTTTGCACACTTGCACCCTTAGGGTATTACCTCACTTGGTTTCCTTCGGAAACAATGGTCATGTCCCTCAAACGTAGGGATATCTTAGCAAAGACCCTCAGTTTAAAGTCATCATAAAGATCATAGTCCCTGAATGTCCCTCGAGTTTCCTATGAGAAATGGTCTTGTCCCTCGATGTTGCCTACGAATATATGATGACAGTCCCTTCGAACTTCTAAGGTATCTTTACATGTTGCCTTCAATGACCATTACGTCCCTTTCGATTGTCCCTTAATCTCCAACGATGGAGCTACCTACTCCTGAATAGTAGGATAGTGTTATCTAAAGGAAATAAGAAAATGAACGAACTTCTTTTTTCGAGTAGGTAGAAACTTTTAGGTACTTGCTCAAAACTATAATTTTTACACATACACTTTCAAACAAGCTTTTCAAACAAAGTTTTTAAAAACATTTTATCACACCCTTGAGGACTTATACAAGGGTTACCATAAAGTGAAACGCCGCACTAAGGTAGATTTGAAAACTTTTTTTCAAAAACATAAACACACGAAAGCAATTTCAAAAAATGAGCAAGTACCTAAGAGCCCATGGAAAACCATGGATAGAAAGGGTGCTAACACCTTTCCTTTCTATAATCTACCCCCGTACTCAGAAACATTCTCGAAAAAAGGTTTTTTCTGTTCTTTTTCCTTTCCCTTTGTTGGATAAAATAAAAGTCGGTGACGACTTTTTCTTACCGTGACATTTGCGAATACAAAATGCAAACCAGTATAACAGTCAGTTCTGCCACCATATCACAGAACTAGAGACTCTGCTGGGGAATATTAAGTGGGGTATACCTTAGGATCTAGGTCATTTTATAACTTGCTTACTTGTCTTTTGCTTTTCCTGCTTTATATTCAAGGGTTTTGTTGGGGAACACCTTTTAGGTAAGTAGCAATAAACTGTGAGGGAATTGTGCGGGGTATACCGACATGGTTGAAGAAGTAGCTATATTGATGTGGCACTTTGGTTTGTACCGGTAACCCTTTAGTAAATCAGGGAGAGTACGGGGCCTCCGTGTGGTGTCGTAAAGCATCAACTGACCTTAGAACCTTTAATTGCACAACTTGGCCAATAGAGCGTAGCGGGATGGCCGGCTTTGGTGTATTCCCAAGGTCGACAGATACTCGATGCTACACTCATTGAGGTTTGACTCTTGAGTTTTGTTTGGTAGCGATTCAATTGCCTATTAAACGAAGTTGGGGGAAAGATCGGTAATATTGAGATCCCTTAGAACCCGGTTACTATTTATAGGAAAGGTTGAACCAATCCAGCTTAAAGAGGGTTTACCTATAAACCCCATGCAAGCCTAAACCTAAGGCTGCTTGTGTGACTTGTTTGCCTTCATTGTCTAACAACTTGAATTCTTTGCAGGGTTGTGTTTTTCACCTTACATCTTTGCTTAATGCACAACATACACATCATAACATCATGCCACAACATTTCCTTAACCATTTCAAGGATCTCAAGGGTTTGTGATGTAGACTATGGTGAATCAGACGTCTAGCAAGGGGAAAGGGGATTTTTTTCCTCTAGCCAATACCGTCAAAAGACTAAAACACGATAACTTGAGTCAGGGGCTATGACCCACTTGATATGGCGAGCTTGAATCTCGTAGAATTACTCTCAACAATACAAAGTTATTCAATCAAAGCTGCAAAATTCAACTTCTGACATTTCTTGTTTACCCCGCGAGATTGTTGAAAACATTGCATACACATATCATCCATGAGATTGCATAAACAGGTTACATAACAGTTCTCTCATGTTCTCGTTGTTTATTTCAGAATTGGCTTTCCAACAAGACAACATAGATCTTCAAACTCAAGAAGCTTAGTTCAGGGAAATGTTCCTAAACCTATCTAGGGGGCGGGAAGAGTTGAAAACACTCCTCGCTGGGAACTTGGTCAAGAAAAGTCCTGAAGACAATAAGGACGAATGGCTGGAACAACTGCAAGCTAAGGTAGAAGCAATGGGAACCCAGATGTTTGGGCATGTGGCTCTTATCCAAAGCCTAGCCCGGGGACAAGAAGAGATGAGAGCCATCATTAACCAACTTCATCAAGATGGACACAACGGTATGAAGAAAGCAGTCGAGGCTGGGGACTAAGTCATTGATCAACCTCCAAGAAGACAAGAGTTTGGTTTGGTGAAGAGTGGACCTTTCCAAATTGCTACTACCTGATGGGTCCAACAACAAACTCGCCAAAAACAACGGGTTAATCAGAGTAAGCCAGATACACCTAAGAGGCAGATTACCAAACTCAACATGCCATTATCTCAAGCTTTACAACATATGTTGAGGATGAATCTGGTTACGTTGATAGGGCCTTATCTGAATCCCAAGACTTCTTTGCATAATTACAATCCTGATGCAATATGTGCATATCACTCCAACAGTCCGGGGCATGACACTGATAGTTGTTGGACGTTGAAATACAAAATTCAAAACCTGATCGATGAAGGAGTATTGGAGTTTACACAAGATGGTCAGGCTGAGTTCTTATGCCATCCCTCCAAGGAAAGCTATCCGAAGTGACAAGATCAGACGAAGAAGCTTTTGTTCATTAGAATTTTCAATTTATAACTTTTTTTTATTGTTCGGACATTTATTCATGTCAAACTTTGTTACTTTGTCAATGCATTGCATATGTCTGTTTTGAATCAATTCATTCGTATTCACTATATTTAAACTGCTTTCCTTTTTTTGATATTCAACTCTTGATTTAAATTCGTAAGCCTTTAGTGGGAGGATGAAGAAAACAATATCATAATCTCTACAGTATGCTTTTGAACATACCCCACTGACGATGTACAGACGTTGTTTCAAATCCCAAACAGTGGAGTTATAAGGAAGATAATCCCTAGTCAACCCCTTTGAGCCAAAGAAGTAGGAGTTTTTCTTTGACACAAATAAAAACCGTTAATCATAACCTGGGGCAGGGTAGTTTCTCAGTTAATTCAGATGCGCATTCAGTCGCAATATTCTACTTCATATATAATGAATGGCATCAAAGACGTCCTTCCAAATCAAAAGACGGTGATGGTTCCGCATAGTCATTAATAACAGGCAGTCATTATCTCTCAAAATGAAAGCCCACTAAGTCAAAACCTATGAAGGAGACTTAAGAAGAAAAAAAACTAGGGCATCCAGCTGGCTGTAATCACAAAAGAAATAGTCCAGGGAAAAGAAGGGATAATAATAAAAAAAGAGGTCCTACCAATCCTCGACAAAAAAAAAGATTACAAAATGGCTGCCTCTTCCAAATAAAATTTCAGTATCCGAACCATCATCAGAACATCAAGGACAAGATGTCAGACTCAATAGGGATCTAAATGCGCAACTAGCTAAGCATAGGACTGAAGAACATCAGGAAGAGTGGGTTGGGTACAAATAAAATTTGAGCCTTTATCCTTTGTTTCTTGAACCGTTAACCAGGCCATGTTATAACCCTTAAAAGTCCTAGCTGAAGCATGGGTTAGTACGAAAGCATATTGTTACAAAAGGTATCCTGACTCCTGTAGGGTTCGCTATAAATCCCGAGTTGATATCACACTTTTACAAAATTTGTTTGTTTTACTAAAAAATGAATTTTCGAACTTCAAGACAGACATAAGCTTTGCATTCTTAAAATATCATTGTTTGCATATGAGTATTTGTTCAACAACATAGAAATTCGCACGACGAATATTCAGTGAACAAAGATCTTCTCAATGAACAGAATCACCTCGGATGGAAAGACATTCCATTGGTAGGCCTTTCATAATCAAGGGGCATAGCATGATGTCCAGCTGATCTGGGGCAGTTAAGTCAAGATTCAAGGAATCTCTCAAAGATGCCAAGTAGCCAGAGGCAGATCTCCATTTGAATCACTTGGGGCATTACACACGCATTCCAGCAACGAATCATGTGCTATCAAGAAAACATTTTGGATAGTACTACAACACAACACTATGGACGGTGACAACTCCCTACATCCTGAGAAAGTGGACATGGTCAGAAGATACTACGCATGAACAAAGACCCGCTAGGTTAACGGGCCTAGGAAAAAATAAGGGCATCCCGATGAACCAAAAGGGTTCGGGCAAAAATTATGGATGAAAACAAAAAAAAATTGTACACCCGACAAGTCGAAAACCTGAAAAGGCGGCTTGAGCAAAAAAGGGTATCCCGATGGACTGAAAAGCTGAAAAGACAGTCCAGGCAAAAATTAGGGATTAAAGCGTACGACTACGTCCCGTTATCTCGTCACTTGTCTAATCAATAGAAGGTTTATTACCCTGATCTGCATTCACCAAGGACTCCAAGAGTTGGGATAACAGTCAAACCATTACAAAATCCCCGGTTTATATTTTCTATAATAGGTATCGAGGCAGGGGTATTCTACTACAAGGTCATCTCCATATTCTCAGCTTACAACCTAGTGAGGTCAGGTGTTCTCATACTCTTGGCAGATAAAAATCTCCAAATTACTACTCCAACAAAAATTCCCCAATGAGGTCGCCAAGCTTCTCGGGATTCCCCAAGTGGAATACAGAGTTTCCCTTCCCCAACAGAAACATTCTGAATAAAGAAGATTCACATCTAGAAACGGTTCAGGTACCATCCAAATACGGATGTCATCCTGACACTCACTCCAGATTCTCATCTAGAAATGATTCAAATTAATCCACAAAGCCTCTGCATGTACTTTCTCCAGCAGGTACAGGGGCCGGGGCAGTTTTGAAACCAGGTCACCATTACATGCAACCTCGTGACGTCTACACTCCCCACAGATGTAGAGGCAATCAAAGCTTTGACATCGGCATCCCCAAACAGGAGCTACTATCCCCAACAAGGCTCCTTTAGAGAGCCGATATCTATATTCCCTAGCCGAATTTTATAATAGCAAGTGGTTCATAAAGTTTTCTCCCGAGCAGAGTTTATTTCTTTGAATACAGAAGCTCAATCCCCAACAGAGTTTATTCCTCCAGCTACAAAAATTTATCCCCCGGCAAAGTGTATTTCCCTGAATCGGCAAAATAATCCAGTAAAGCACCTCCTCTCGCAAGCAGCGCTATTCCCCTGCAGAGTTATTCTCAAGCAGAGTCTCTCCCAGGTAGAATATTCACAAACAGAAAGGAGTAAATCCACGGCATAGTCATCTCTGTTCACCATCCTCAGTGGAAGCAGAAGAACCACTTTTCTACAACGGTCAGGAATCCAATTTCCAGAACTCTCTAGCAGCAGTCAGGGATTTATTTTCCCAGACTTGGATATGTCACAATAGCATTTCATGTTCATACATCATGACGTGCGCATACATATTGCATACAGCATAATCTCATTTATTTTGAGAACATCATCACACAATGCATTTCATGCATCGCATATAACTAATCATGTGCCTTTTCAAGAAAGATGGTTATCATAAAAAATTCCAATAGTTCAAGATTAAATTCATGAAGCTATATATGTTATATCTTCAGACAACTCATGGAAAATCAGTTCCCGAAACGAAACGGGTCAACTAATCTACGTGATCAAATGAAGCAGCCCTACTATCCAGGCTTTTATTTCGAAGTAATCCTACTACCCAGGTTCCTTCTCACAGCCCTACTATCCAGGCTTTTATTCCGAAGCAGTCCTACTACCCAGGCTTTATTTCGAAGTAACCCTACTACCCAGGTTCCTTCTCACAGCCCTACAATCCAAGCTTTTATTTCGAAGCAACCCTACTACCCATGCTTTATTTCTAAGTAACCCTACTATCCAGGTTCCTTCTCATAGCCCTATTGTCCAGGCTTTCATTTCGAAGTAACCCTACTCTCCGGGTTTCTTCTCATAGCCCTACTATCCAGGCTTTCATTTTGAAGTAACCCTACTCTCCGGGTTTCTTCTCATAGCCCTACTATCAAGGCTTTCATTTTGAAGTAACCCTACTGTGATACGGTGGGAGAACTGACTTGAGGTTTTGCATTTGTATTCGCACTTGTTCGGTTTAGCAAGAGTCGCCACCGACTTTTTATTTTATCCTAAGGAAAGGTTAAAAAAGCACAGCAAAAACCTTTGAGATGTTTTCTTGGGTTCGGGGGGTAGATTATAGAAAGGGAAGGTATTAGCACCCTTTCTATCCATGGTTATCCATGGGCTCTTAGTTACTTGCTTAGATCACTTGCCTTGTGTTTTCAATTTGCTTGAAATTGTGATGTGTGTGTGTGTGTGTGTGTGTGTGTGTGTGTGTGTGTGTGTGTGTGTGTGTGTGTGTGTGTGTGTGTGTGTGTGTGTGTTTTGAAAATGTTTTGAAAAAGACGCCTTGTCTTAGGCGACCGTTGTAATGACTCGTGTTTGAGTGTTTTACAAAGGTGTGTATCTTTTCGAAAAGATGTTTCAAATGTTTTTGAAGGTTGTTTTGAAAGTGTTTGTGGAGTGGGTTTTGAAAAGTAGGCAAGTGTGTTTTGCAAGTTTGATCAAGTAACTAAGAGTTGTCTACCCCTAAATTTACTCAAAGGTCTTTCCTATGTTTTAACCTTTTTACCAATTTTGTTCCACCATTGTATTTGGTGGACAAACTTGTGTTAGGATGTTAACGGGACAGGCGCGGGTCATCGTATGGACCATGAATGTAATGGTGCCAAGAGTCTTTGGCAATTTTCTTGAAGGGACTATGATCATTTTGATTAGGCAACTTTCGAAAGCGTCATCGAGGGACTATGATCATTTGAATTGTTTTGTTTTGCCAAAGAAACTCAACGTGCAAGCATGGCCTATTTTGGAAGGAAGCATGTGGGATTACCCTAGGGGTGCAAGTGTGATTGTGTATTGATTTCATGTATTTGTCTTTGTATTAGGTTATCTAGCGTTTGATTTTATGTACATACAAACCCTAGGTCTAACCATGGTATATTTGAAAGCGATAAATTGCGAGAATTTAAAGTCTACGCTATTACAAATAAGTATCCGGGAGTGGGGGTACAATTATTTACAAATGGGGATGAGACTTTAATAGGAGAGTAATATCCAAATAAATTACAACCAAATCGAATTGCGATCTCAAATATAATATGTATCAAGTGTATAAGAATAAGCAAATGTAAATGTGTCAATGTATTTGTGTAAGTGTATGATTTATTTACAAGTGAAATAAAAATAATAAAAAGGTTAATTTTTGGATATTTTCATGGTTTAGGGCAAAACCCTAATTTTGTAAATAAATAGTATTTATTATTTATCATATACAATATTTATTAATTATGTACAAAAAATAAATAAAAAGGAAGTATATTCTAAAAAAGTGATTTTTGAGGTCAAATATTAATAAAAATAAAAATGTATTATTTTTGTATTTTTATCCTAAATATTCTAAAAAATATATAAGTATTTATATTATATATTAAATATATTAAATATACACAAAAATAAAAATATTTAATATTTATCAAAAAAAGTGTATTTTAAGAAAATATTTTCAAAAGATAAAATAAAATAAAATCAGAAAATGAAATGTATTTTGTATTATTTTTTTAGTATTTCAAATAAAAGTAAATATGTTATTTTATATGTATAAATTCAAATAAAACAAATAAAATACAAATAAAATGCAAAAATGGTTGAAAAAATATTTTTAATATTTTTTATGTTTTGACAAAAAATAACAAGTCAGAAACAAAAATAAAAAGTCAAAAATGATTAAAAAATCACACAATGGCCCAAGGGGGTGTATGTGAAAAATGAAGGTGCAAACAGAAAAAACAAGTTAGGCCCGGCCCAAAGAAAGCTTCTTCAACCTCCAGCCACATTTTCTGTCAAAAACGCGCGCCTTTCCTACCTTGTTCAAACATCCTGATTCCTTGATTTTTAGCACAAACTTATAACACCAAAAATGTAAAGCATCAAATCACGAATCCATACATACCAAGAACTTGATCTAACTCTCAGAAATGAGAGAGAATTTCTTCTCCCCTAATTCCTGACCTAACTTTTTCCTAATTTTCAGGTTCCAAATTCTCTTAACACACACAATATAAATGAAAAGTGAGGATACAGGTAGCTTCAGGGCCATGAATAGAGCATGCTTTCTTCACAAACCTAAGCCTAGATATGCTTAGATAGAGAGATAGAAGTTCAAACTTTTACCGGTTCAGCTTGAATCATGTGCAACAATGGAGACACTTTCAATGCAATGTGAGGACTTGTACAACTTGCCTGAGGTCCAAGGATGCTTCCTCTATGCTTGGCTTGCTTTGAATCCTTCTGAATCAATCCATGGAAGTCAACCTGCAAGAGAGAAAAGTGAAAATGGCACACTTGGTTAGAGGTGTTACAATCTGTTTCCAAGGCTTGGGATAGTTTGTATGGATGGTAGGGAATGTGCATGAACTGGTTTGGATGAAAACGCACGAAGGAAATGAACTGTGGAGGTCAATCTGCAACAGGGACTCTGTTTTGCAGAAAAAAGATGCTTTGATGGATGAGGAGGTATTGAGGGTTAAAGGCTCGTGCTTTAGGTCTGTTAGGGAGTATGAAGTGTGTGGATAAAGTTTGTTTTAGTTGGTTCTTGCAGGAATGTGAGATGATCTTCAAAATGCAAGTTTTCTTCCTTCTTAAGCCAAAAATGCCAAGTTAGGTTACAGGCTCCTACAGGCCCCTCAAACATACTGCAAAGTTTGTTCTTGATCAGTGGGATATGTCCACATATTCGTGCCTCAGAGATTTCTTTGTACTTCAAAGATATGTGAACTTGACATAAAGTGCTTCTTTACAAGAATGGCTAAAATGTTTTTTCCATTTTAAGACTAATCCTTCATGTAATGACCAAATGCACAAAATAACATCTTGGCACAATGGTTTAGCATTGAATTATTTAGTGTCAATGGGATTAGAGGCCTGTAACCTAGCTTGGATCATGCTGAGTTCAAAATGCCAATGTTAGGTACATGAATTTGGCCATGAACAAAGTGACTTTTGCCCATCTTGACAAATTCGAATCTCCCTAACCACAAGGGTGTTTGATGAGTTCTTGGACAATTTGGAAAGCTTGGAATGTGTACTACAATCCATATTTGTAATGCAAGTTGAAATTCCAAGTGGAAGCATGTGAAAAGTGGCCATGAAGTTGGGCAAAAATCTTGCCTAAAATAGGTCAAAACATTTCTAAGTTAAGAATGTTTTGCACCCTTGTTCCAAAAATCATAACTTGAGTTACAAGCTTCTTTTGAGGAAACTTTGTGAATCAAAGTTGTAGATTTTGAAATGTACTATAACTTTCATTTTTTGAGTTTTGTTTGAATCCAAATGTATCTTTATGAAAAGATGGGACAAAGTTAGGAAAAAACTAGGAAATTTCATAACTTAGAAAATTTCTAAGTTATGAAATTTCTTCATTTCAAACCCTAATTTGTAATTTTTTGTTTCTTGATGAACAAGTTTCATAATTTGACATGTTTTGATGAAAAATGAATCTTGACACTTGATTTTGACCAAAAACTCAAAGTTTGACTTTTCAGTACACAGTCAAATTTTGATCAGTTGACTGGAAAATTCATCTGTCAATCTTGTGCATTTGGGATCTTTTGAACTTGTTGATCATATCAAGACAATGCCATTGGGTCCTTGAGTCCATATGTGAGCTTGAATTGCCATTGGTTAGGTCAAACAGTCAAAAATTGCCTTTGTGCAGTCAAAACCCTAAAAATGACTATTTTGCCCTTTTGGTGATCTGATCAAATTTCTTGTGGAATTGTGATCCAAACTTGATCAAATGGTCCATATGAGTTCATAATGTTGATGTGGGTCAAAAATCATGAAGTTTGACTGTCAATTGACCACAGTTGACTTCTTCCCCAATACAGCTGATTTCTAGGTCAACTGTCCAATTGACTGGGCAAAGATTGGAATCAAGGCTTGAAACTTGGTATGGATAAACTTGTGAGTCCAACATGAAGCATGAAAGTCACTTTGGGCATTTTAGGTCAAAACATATTTGTGTAAACACAAACCCTAATTTGGGTCAACAGTGCAAGGAGGAGTCTTGAGCAGAGCAAACCCTAACTTGATCTTGAGCTCCAAGGGTCTTGTGGTGACAAAATATTGAGGAAATGGGAGGGAAAATTTTGGGGTACAACAGTTGCCCCTGTTCAATCTTCTTAAACCTGAGGATGTAGATTGGCTTGCGTGCCTTTCGTGATCCGAAGGTGGGAGATGATTGAACACTAAAGTGCCCAGAAATTTGCACTCGCATAGTGAAGTATCAGCAATGTGATGTCGGGAATGGGCTTATAGATGCCATTTGGAAAGATGGTGGATAGGAGGATGGGCGTATAGATGCCATCGGGGACGTGACAGAACCTTGTCGGGAATGGGCTTATAGATGCCATTTGGAAGTGTTGATCGCGTAAGAGATTCCTTAGCGAGAACTTGCGTACTTGAGAAAGAAAGATGGTTTCCTGGCTTGCTACAGGTGTTGATCTTCAGTCTCTTTATGCAGATATGCCCTGGCTAGGTACAAGTATCGAATCTACAATTAGACGCTCACAGATATGCCCAGGCTAGATACAGGAATCGAATTCGGAACTTTAAAAGGTTGCTTACAGACGTGCCCTGGCTGGATACAGGTATCGAATCTCTAAACTCTTCATGCAGATATGCCCTGGCTAGATACAGGTGTCGAATCCATAATCAAATACTCACAGATATGCCCTGGCTGGATACAGGAATCGAATCTGGAATTGGTCGTCTACAGATATGCCCTAGCTAGATGCAGGTATCGAATCTGGAATTTGCCGTCTACAGATATGCCCTGGATGGATACAGGTATCGAATCTGGAATTTGTCGTCTACAGATATGCCCTGGCTGGATACAGATGTCGAATCCGGAATTTGTCGTCTACAGATATGCCCTGGCTGGATACAAGAATCAAATCTGGAATTTGTCGTCTACAGATATGCCCTGGCTGGATACAGGTATCGAATCTGGAATTTGTTGTCTACAGATATGCCCTGGCTGGATGCAGGAATCGAATCTGGAATTTGTCGTCTACAGATATGCCCTGGCTGGATACAGGTATCGAATCTGAAATTTGTCGTCTACAGATATGCCCTGGCTGGATGCAGGTATTGATCCATAATCAGTCGTCCACAGATATTTTCCTGGCTTGTTACAGGTGTTGATCTGAAACTTTAAGAAAGATTGGTCAAGGAGATATTGTCCTGGCTTGTTTCAGGTGTTGATCTCTGACCTAAGAAAGAAAGATGGTTTCCTGGCTTGCTACAGGTGTTGATCTTCAGTCTCTTCATGCAGATATGCCCTGGCTAGATACAGGTATCGAATCTACAATCAAACGCTCACAGATATGCCCTGGCTAGATACAGGAATCGAATTCGAAACTTCAAAAGGTTGCTTACAAACGTGCCCTGGCTGGATACAGGTATCGAATCTCTAAACTCTTCATGAAGATATGCCCTGGCTAGATACAGGTGTCGAATCCATAATCAAATACTCACAGATATTCCCTGGTTAGATACAGGTATCGAATCTGGAATTTGTCGTCTACAGATATGCCCTGGCTGGATACAGGTGTCGAATCTGGAATCAGTTACTCACAGATATGTCCTGGCTAGATACAGGAATCGAATCTGGAATTGGTCGTCTACAGATATGCCCTGGCTGGATACAGGAATCAAATCTCTAAATTGTTCATGCAGACATGCCCTGGCTGGATACAGGTGTCGAATCCATAATCAAATCACTCACAGATATGCCCTGGCTGGATACAGGAATCGGATCTGGAATTTGTCGTGCAGATATGCCCTGGCTGGATACAGGTATCGAATCTACAATCAATCACTCACAGATATGCCCTGGCTAGATACAGGTATCGAATCTGGAATCGTGACAGTTGATAGTAATCATCTTTGGATTGTCCTTTTTCCTGAAAAGGCAAGACGTCAGTTGTATGCAATGTCATGATGTATGAAATGCATGAGGTCATGATGTTTTCAAGAATAAATGAGATTGCGATATGATGCGTATATGCATGCGTCATGGTGTATGATAATGTGATGAATGTATTGTTGTCTAGGAAAATAAATCCTTGACGACTGCCGGGAGTTTGTGTAATCCTGGGCTGATGTTGAAGAGTAGAGTTCTTCGCTTCCGCTGGGGATGATGGTTGCAAGAATAAACCGGTAGGAGAAGATGAATCCGTTGGGGAATAAACTTGTTGGAGAGATTACTCTGCGGGGAATTACTCTGTGGGAAGAGATACTTCGCTGAGGTTTTGATGAGAACTCCGCCGGGGATTCCACTAATAAGTTATGTTGGGGAATTTGATGAACTCCGCTGGGGAATAAACTTGTTGGAGATTGTAGAGTAGTCTACTGGAGAAGAGGAGATGTGGTCCTTTGAATTGTAGTAGTCGAAGAGGCAAACTCCGGCTGTTGTCGGTCTGCTGGAGAGGTGATATCTTCTCAAGGACGCTTGAATTTCTTTTCAAAAAGATTTCGGAGAGGTTTCATCACTGCCCCTAGCACCGGATGCTTTGTGATATTGTCAGGAAACTTGGTCTGTTCGTAACCCTTGAGATTGACATTCGAATGCCCCAAGTGATGGTGACGGAGACTTGCCTCTGGTTAATCTACAATTGAGAGATTTTGTTGAAATCTTGACTGGACTTCCCCAGGTTAACTGAACTTTGAAAGATCTGTTGAAACCTTGACTGGACTTCCCCAGGCGTGCTGGATAGTGACATGTTGTGCCCCCTTGTTGATAGGATATTTTTGTAATGGAAGTGTCATCCTTCTTGAAGTGATTTTGTTCACTGAGAGAGTTTTCGTTCCTCCGAACATTCGCTGTATGAATTTCTTCGCTGTCAAACAAATAGCCAAATGCGAACAGTGATATTCAAGCAATGCAAAGTTTATGTTTGTCTCGAAGTTTTGAAAAATGCGTTTTTTAGAAGAAAAATTTTTATAAGACAAGTCAACACAAGATTTAAAGCAAAGCCTTACAGGAGTCAGGATACCTTTTGTAACAGCATACTTTCGAACTAACCCATGCTTCAATTAGGACTTTTGAAGGGTTGTAACGTGGCTTGGTTCACGGTTTAAGAAACAAAGGATAAAGGCTCAAAGTATATTTGTACCCACCCGCTCTTCGTGATGTTCTTCAACCCTAAGCTCAGTTAATTGTGCGTCGCACTCTATTTGAGTTTGGAACAACCTTTTGGGTGATGGTTCACCAATTGAAATTGGCAGACAGTCATCATCTCCTTTTTCTTTTTCAAAATTTTTCATGTTGTTGAGGATTTGTAATGACCTCTTTATTTTGATTTTGATTTGTTGTCCCTAACTTTTGCCTGACTGTCTCTATTTTCAAGATCACAGTCAGCGGGATGCCCTAGGTTTCTTAAGCCTCCTTTATAGGTTTTGGCTCGGTGGGCTTTTTCTTTTTGAGAGATTGACTGCCTGTGTGATAGGGAACCATCACTGTCTTTTGATTCCAGAGGAATTCTTTTCTTGTCATTCGTTGTGTTACGAACTGAGAGTTTGCGACTTCAATGTGCACTTTTTGAATTAACTGAGAGACTACCCTGCCCCAGGTTTATATCAAAGGTTTTGATTGTTTAGAACAGAAAACTCCTACTTCTTTGGCTCGAAGGGGTTGACTAGGGATTGTCTTCCTTATAACTCCAGTGTTTGGGAATTGAAAGAAATGCCTGTACATCATTAGCAAGGTCTGTTCAAAAGCATACTGCATGAGATTATGGTATTGTTTCGTCATCCTCCCTCTAAAGGCTTGCAGCTTTTTATCAAGAGTTTAATGTCAAAAAGAAAGCATAAGAGTAGTGAAAACGAATGGATGAATTCAAGACAAACATATGCAATGCATTAATGAAACAGATTTTAACATCAACAGATAATTGTTTGAATAACAAAAGAAATTACAACTTTGAAAATTCAAATGAAGCAAAAGTATTTCAGTTTGAGCTTTGTCACTTCAGGTGGAGCAACCCTTAACGGAAGATTTTCATCTCGCCGTCTGGCATGAACCTCAGCACTCCAATGTCAATCAGATCTTGAATCTTGTTCTTCAAGGCCCAACAGTCGTCGGTGTCATGCCCCGGGCTGTAGGAGTGGTACACACAAAATGCATCGGGATGATAGCTAGGAGCGGAGGTATTGGGCTTCTGAATGGGATCCCTCAAAGCAGTCAGATTGACCTCCAAGCAGCGCTCTAGTATTAGAGATGACGGTATGTCAGTCTCAGTGAACTGCCTTCCCGATGTATTTTGATTACGCCGATTACCCCGTTGACGCTGGCGAGGTTGTTGTTGGGCTTGTGACCCTGAATCAAGAAAAGGAGCCTTCCCCTTGTCTTCTTGTCTGGATGGGGGTTGAGTGGTGACTTGCTCTTCAACCTCAGATGTTTGCCCCAGTTGGTTGTTCCGAAGCAGTTGGTTGACGAGAACTCTGAGTTCCTCTTGTCTTTGAGCCAAGTCCTGGATGAGAGCCATTTGGCTCACTAGTTGCCCCGTCATTTGGATCCTCATTGTTGTCAGCTCAGACTGCAGTGTTCCAACTGATCACTCCTGGCATTGTTTGAAGTTTCTTGGACCAAGCCCTTTGTGAAGAGAGCTTTCACTTCTTCTTGTCCCAGAGACAGGTTCAAGAACATTTCCTGCAGCTGAGCAGTCTGGTCCTGGATATCCTTGACAGTCCTCTCTAGAGCCATCTCTTACTGAAATAAACAGTATGAGAGTAAGGAGACCTGAAAAAGGAAAAACTGTCAAGATGTAATGCATGATATGCGGATGCATGCTTTCAAGGATCTCTTGGGGTAAACACAAGAGAATGTTAGAGGTTGAACTTCGATCTTTGATTGGATAACTTTGCACAGGTGGATGTCTTTCCACGAGAATCAAGCTCACCAAGTCAAGTGGGTCATAGCCCCTGATTCAAGTTGTTGCACTTGATCTTTGATGGCATTTGTTAGAGGAGAAACCTCCTGCCCATTGGTAGACGTCTGGTCCAACGTAACCCTGTATCAAAAGAACCCTCGAGATCCTTGAAATGGTTATTGAAAATGCTATGGTATGATGTTATGATGTTATGTACATGTATGCAAAAGCAAGTGAGTGTATATACAGGTAATCATATTCACACAAAGCAAACAAGTCCTTAGATTTAGGCTTGCATGGGGTTGTAGGTAAGTACCCTCTTTCAGTTTCGTTGGTTAAGACCTGTCCTATCAAAAGTAACCCGGTTCTAGAGGATCTCAATATCACTGACTACCCTCAATCGGTCATAACTCCAGCGTCGCAATCTTGTCTTGCGGCCAGAACCATTGCGAGAGTTTAGCCTCAATGAGTGTAGCATACTGCTACCGTTCTATGGCTAAGTTGGGTCAATTTAGGGTTCTAAGGTCGGTTGGTGCTTAATGACCCCTTAGAAGACCCATATTCTCCTTGTTGCAACACAAGGGATATCGGTACAGACCAAGGTGTCACACCAACGTAGCCACTGCTTCACCCATGTCGGTCTACGCCGGACAGGTCCCTCACAGCTTATGCTACCTAAAAGGGTATTCCCCAGATCTGGGTTAGGATCTATGAAACTCCAATGCAAAGCCCACAAATATAAAAAGAAAACAAAGCAAGCAATTGAAAACAAGAGTGGTCTAATCCTAAGGTAACCCCACTTTTAAGCCAATCCCCAGCAGAGTCGCCAGTTCTGTGATACGGTGGGAGAACTGACTTGAGGTTTTGCGTTTGTATTTGCACTTGTTCGGTTTAGCAAGAGTCACCACCGACTTTTTATTTTATCCTAAGGAAAGGTTAAAAAAGCACAGCAAAAACCTTTGAGATGTTTTCTTGGGTTCGGGGGGTAGATTATAGAAAGAGGAGGTATTAGCATCCTTTCTATCCATGGTTATCCATGGGCTATTAGTTACTTGCTTAGATCACTTGCCTTGTGTTTTCAATTTGCTTGAAATTGTGATGTGTGTGTGTGTGTGTGTGTGTGTGTGTGTGTGTGTGTGTGTGTGTGTGTGTGTGTGTTTTGAAAATGTTTTGAAAAAGACGCCTTGTCTTAGGCGACCGTTGTAATGACTCGTGTTTGAGTGTTTTACAAAGGTGTGTATCTTTTCGAAAAGATGTTTCAAATGTTTTTGAAGGTTGTTTTGAAAGTGTTTGTGGAGTGGGTTTTGAAAAGTAGGCAAGTGTGTTTTGCAAGTTTGATCAAGTAACTAAGAGTTGTCTACCCCTAAATTTACTCAAAGGTCTTTCCTATGTTTTAACCTTTTTAACAATTTTGTTCCACCATTGTATTTGGTGGACAAACTTGTGTTAGGATGTTAACGGGACAGGCGCGGGTCATCGTATGGACCATGAATGTAATGGTGCCAAGAGTCTTTGGCAATTTTCTTGAAGGGACTATGATCATTTTGATTAGGCAACTTTCGAAAGCGTCATCGAGGGACTATGATCATTTGAATTGTTTTGTTTTGCCAAAGAAACTCAACGTGCAAGCATGGCCTATTTTGGAAGGAAACATGTGGGATTACCCTAGGGGTGCAAGTGTGATTGTGTATTGATTTCATGTATTTGTCTTTGTATTAGGTTATCTAGCGTTTGATTTTATGTACATACAAACCCTAGGTCTAACCATGGTATATTTGAAAGCGATAAATTGCGAGAATTTAAAGTCTACGCTATTACAAATAAGTATCCGGGAGTGGGGGTACAATTATTTATAAATGGGGATGAGACTTTAATAGGAGAGTAGTATCCAAATAAATTACAACCAAATCGAATTGCGATCTCAAATGTAATATGTATCAAGTGTATAAGAATAAGCAAATGTAAATGTGTCAATGTATTTGTGTAAGTGTATGATTTATTTACAAGTGAAATAAAAATAATAAAAAGGTTAATTTTTGGATATTTTCATGGTTTAGGGCAAAACCCTAATTTTGTAAATAAATAGTATTTATTATTTATCATATACAATATTTATTAATTATGTACAAAAAATAAATAAAAAGGAAGTATATTGTAAAAAAGTTATTTTTGAGGTCAAATATTAATAAAAATAAAAATGTATTATTTTTGTATTTTTATCCTAAATATTCTAATAAATATATAAGTATTTATATTATATATTAAATATATTAAATATACACAAAAATAAAAATATTTAATATTTATCAAAAAAAGTGTATTTTAAGAAAATGTTTTCAAAAGATAAAATAAAATAAAATCAGAAAATGAAATGTATTTTGTATTATTTTTTTAGTATTTCAAATAAAAGTAAATATGTTATTTTATATGTATAAATTCAAATAAAACAAATAAAATACAAATAAAATGCAAAAATGGTTGAAAAAATATTTTTAATATTTTTTATGTTTTGACAAAAAATAACAAGTCAGAAACAAAAATAAAAAGTCAAAAATGATTAAAAAATCACACAATGGGCCAAGGGGGTGTATGTGAAAAATGAAGGTGCAAACAGAAAAAACAAGTTAGGCCCAGCCCAAAGCAAGCTTCTTCAACCTCCAGCCACATTTTCTGTCAAAAAAGCGCGCCTTTTCTACCTTGTTCAAACATCCTGATTCCTTGATTTTTAGCACAAACTTATAACACCAAAAATGTAAAGCATCAAATCATGAATCCATACATACCAAGAACTTGATCTAACTCTCAGAAATGAGAGAGAATTTCTTCTCCCCCAATTCCTGACCTAACTTTTTCCTAATGTTCAGGTTCCAAATTCTCTTAACACATACAATATAAATGAAAAGTGAGGATACAGGTAGCTTCAGGGCCATGAATAGAGCATGCTTTCTTCACAAACCTAAGCCTAGATATGCTTGGATAGAGAGATAAAAGTTCAAACTTTTACCTGTTCAGCTTGAATCGTGTGCAATAATGGAGGCACTTTCAATGCAATGAGAGGACTTGTACAGCTTGCCTGAGGTCCAAGGATGCTTCCTCTATGCTTGGCTTGCTTTGAATCCTTCTGAATCAATCCATGGAAGTCAACCTGCAAGAGAGAAAAGTGAAAATGGAACACTTGGTTAGAGGTGTTACAGTCTGTTTCCAACGCTTGGGATAGTTTGTATGGATGGTAGGGAATGTGTATGAACTGGTTTGGATGAAAACGCACGAAGGAAATGAACTGTGGAGGTCAATCTGCAACAGGGACTCTGTTTTGTAGAAAAAAGATGCTTTGATGGATGAGGAGGTATTGAGGGTTAAAGGCTCGTGCTTTAGGTCTGTTAGGGAGTATGAAGTGTGTGGACAAATTTTGTTTTAGTTGGTTCTTGCAGGAATGTGAGATGATCTTCAAAATGCAAGTATTCTTCCTTCTTAAGCCAAAAATGCCAAGTTAGGTTACAGGCTCCTACAGGCCCCTCAAACATGCTGCAAAGTTTGTTCTTGATCAGTGGGATATGTCCACATATTCGTGCCTCAGAGATTTCTTTGTACTTCAAAGATATGTGAACTTGACATAAAGTGCTTCTTTACAAGAATGGCTAAAATGTTTTTTTTTCATTTTAAGACTAATCCTTCATGTAATGACCAAATGCACAAAATAACATCTTGGCACAATAGTTTAGAATTAAATTATTGAGTGTCAATGGGATTAGAGGCCTGTAACCTAGCTTGGATCATGCTGAGTTCAAAATGCCAATGTTAGGTACATGAATTTGGCCATGAACAAAGTGACTTTTACCCATCTTGACAAATTCGAATCTCCCTAACCACAAGGGTGTTTGATGAGTTCTTGGACAATTTGGAAAGCTTGGAATGTGTACTACAATCCATCTTTGTAATGCAAGTTGAAATTCCAAGTGGAAGCATGTGAAAAGTGGCCATGAAGTTGGGCAAAAATCTTGCCTAAAATAGGTCAAAAAATTTCTAAGTTAAGAATGTTTTGCACCCTTGTTCGAAAAATCATAACTTGAGTTACAAGCTTCTTTGGAGGAAACTTTGTGAATAAAAGTTGTAGATTTTTCAATGGACTATAACTTTCATGTTTTGAGTTTTGTTTGAATCCAAATGTATCTTGATGAAAAGATGGGACAAAGTTAGGAAAAAAATAGGAAATTTCATAACTTAGAAAATTTCTAAGTTATGAAATTTCTTCATTTCAAACCCTAATTTGTAATTTTTGGTTTCTTGATGAACAAGTTTCATAATTTGACATGTTTTGATGAAAAATGAATCTTGACACTTGATTTTGACCAAAAAGTCAAAGTTTGACTTTTCAGTACACAGTCAAATTTTGATCAGTTGACTGGAAAATTCATCTGTCAATCTTGTGCATTTGGGATCTTTTGAACTTGTTGATCATATCAAGACAATGCCATTGGGTCCTTGAGTCCATATGTGAGCTTGAATTGCCATTGGTTAGTTCAAACAGTCAAAAATTGCCTTTGTACAGTCAAAAATCAAATGGTCCATATGAGTTCATAATGTTGATGTGGGTCAAAAATCATGAAGTTTGACTGTCAATTGACCACAGTTGACTTCTTCCCCAATACAGCTGATTTCTAGGTCAACTGTCCAATTGACTGGGCAAAGATTGGAATCAAGGCTTGAAACTTGGTATGGATAAACTTGTGAGTCCAACATGAAGTATGAAAGTCACTTTGGGCCTTTTAGGTCAAAACATCTTTGTGTAAACACAAACCCTAATTTGGGTCAACAGTGCAAGGAGGAGTCTTGAGCAGAGCAAACCCTAACTTGATCTTGAGCTCCAAGGGTCTTGTGGTGAGAAAATATTGAGGAAATGGGAGGGCAAATTTTGGGGTACAACACCTACTATCCAGGTTCCTTATCATAGCCCTACTATCCAGGCTTTCATTTCGAAGTAACCATATTATCTAGGTTCCTTCTCATAGCCTTACTATCCAGGCTTTCATTTCGAAGTAACCCTACTATCCAGGTTCCTTCTCATAGTCCTACTATCCAGGCTTTCATTTCAAAGTAACCCTACTATCAAGGTTCCTTCTCATAGCCCTATTATCCAGGATTTCGTTTCAAATTAACCCTACTATCCTGGTTCCTTCTCATAGCCCTACTATCCAGGCTTTCATTTTGAAGTAACCCTACTATCCAGGTTCCTTCTCATAGCCCTACTATCCAGGCTTTCATTTCGAAGTAACCCTACTATCCATGTTCCTTCTCATAGCCCTACTATCCAGGCTTTCATTTTGAAGTAACCCTATGTTAGAACAATGTTTGAATCTAGTACCCTATATTTAAGTTTTGATGATAACAAAGTGAAAAGATATAGTAGTTAAATATTTTATGATTGAATTATATGCTGCCTAAAATTACTATGCTCTGACTTGCAGATATGCTGATTAAAATAAGCAAGATCACGTTTTCAGCATCAGAATATGAGTTTGTACGCCAGCATCAGAAGTTGCTGAATCAGAACGTCAAGATCAGATGATCAACGCTTGCACATGCTGAAGCTTGATGAACAGAACTGCGCGTAAAACACTCTGATACAGAATCAAATTAGTTCATCAGCAGCGAAGCAGAATCAGAATGAGCCAAGCCAGATCGTGCATTGAAGAAGCAACGGTACTGTGCATTGAAAGCTAATCAATTCCAACGGCATCATTCTAGACAAGATCTGCTCAAAAAGGAAAGCTTGTTAATAGCATTGAATCAAGAATATTTGCTTCAATGTTCATCTTCTCAAGTGCTATATAAACCAAGCTTTGAAGATTATCACGGCTAATGCTTCCAAACTCTCTACACGCACAAAGCTGAACAATAATCTTCACTCTACAAGTTTTGCTAAACCAACAAACTCTGATACTTTATTAGCGTTTAGCAACCTAGTATTCTAAGCTTCATTTGTGTAAACATCACAGTTGTGATATAGTTTTTGTAGAAAACATTCACACACATTTGCTTATACCTTTGTAAGAAAGTGTTGCCTTGACAAACCGGATTGTGGTTTGAATCAAGAAGGTTTTAGCAGTTGCTAAAGCAGATTTGTATTCAGTTGAATATAGTGAATTAAGACCTCGTTGGAGAGAGGCGAAATCACCTTGACGGGTGGACTGGAGTAGTTTGAGATCAAACGAACCAGGATAAAAATATCTTGTCATTTGCTTTAAGATTCCAGTTTTACAATTCAACTCCCCCTTCTTGTGTTTTTCACCCCTTCAATTGGCATCAGAGCGCCTGGTTCTGAGCTAAAACACTTAACCGTGTCAGTACAAGATCCAGCGTCAGAAAAACACAATGGCAGGAAACAACTCTCATTTCAGCAATGACACCAATGAGGACAGAGACAGATTCAGCGGCAAACCTCCAGTCTTTGATGGAGAAAACTTTGACTACTGGAAAGACAGAATTGAAAGCTTCTTTCTAGCACATGATGCTGATCTGTGGGATATGGTGACAGATGGATACACGCACCCTGTTAATGCAACTGGTCAGAAGATTGATAGAAAATCAATGACTGATCAACAAAAGCGTGATTTCAAGAATCACCATAAGGCCAGAACCATCCTTCTCAGTGCCATCTCCTATACTGAGTATGAGAAGATCTCCAACAGAGACACAGCTAAGAACATCTTTGATTCTCTCAGAATGACGCATGAGGGCAACGTTCAAGTCAAAGAAACAAAAGCTCTGGCGCTCATTCAGAAGTATGAGGCGTTTAAAATGGAAGAATCTGAATCCATTGAAACTATGTTCTCTAGATTCTAGATTCTGGTAGCTGGTCTCAAAGTTCTGGACAAGGGATACTCTACTGCTGACCATGTCAAGAAGATAATCAGAAGTTTACCCAAGCAGTGGAGGCCTATGGTTACTGCTCTGAAGCTGGCGAAAGATCTCAACAAAATCACTCTGGAGGAACTTATAAGCTCCCTCAGAAGTCATGAGATAGAGCTGGAAGCTGACGAGCCTCAGAAGCAAGGTAAGCCTATAGCTTTAAAATCTAACAGAAAATCTGAATCTAAAGTTTTGCAGGCAGTTGAAGAAACATCTGATGGATCCTCATCAGAAGAAGACGAGCTTTCTCTTCTCTCCAGAAGAGTAAATCAACTGTGGAAGCAAAGACAAAGGAAGTTCAGGAATCCCAGAAGATCTGATCAGAACGAGTCTTCTTCCAGATACAGAAGGACAGATTCTTCCTCTGGATACAGAAGATCTGAAGGCTCCTCAGGTAGCAAGAAGCCAAATACAAAAGACATCATCTGCTACGAGTGCAATGAGCAAGGACACTACAAGAGCGACTGTCCAAAGCTTCAGAGGGAAAAGCCCAAAAAGAAGTTTGGAAGAGAGAAGAAGAAAAGTCTCATGGCCACATGGGATGACTCTGACTCGTCTGAAGCTGACTCAGAATCAGATGATGAAAGGGCGAACATAGCGCTCATGGCTAACATTCCAGATGACAGTGAAGCTTCTGACTCAGACTCAGAATCAGACACAGAAGAGGTATTCCCTAACTTCGCTGTTAATTTTACAAAGGCTGAACTTGCTGAAAGCCTCAATGAAATTCTGGAACGTTATCAGCAGATTAGAGCTAAATTCAGAGACCTGAAAAGGACTCTTGAATCTGACTCTAATAAGTCTGAGAGTCTCAAATTGGAAAACTCTGAGCTGAGAGATAAAATTTTAAAATTAGAAAACTCTTTACAAAACTCTCAGAAGGAACCAATTGCTGAAACTCCCAGCAACGCTGATGAGATCATCAAGGAGTATGATCATAGTTTCCAGAAGTTCCTTGCTAAAAGCATAGATAGAAGCAGAATGGCTTCAATGATCTATGGAGTTAGCAGAAACGGCAGGAAAGGAATAGGATACCTAGGTAAGGTTCCTACACCTAAAAATGTCATGGATTTAACCATTAAACACACTCCTCTAAATTCACACTTTGTGTATGGTCACACACATGACATCAAATATACTAGTAGTAATCACTTTGTGAAACCAAAATTCAATCAGAGTTTTGGTAAAACTAACAAATCAGGACCCAAGAAGATCTGGGTACCTAAGGATAAAATAATACATGTTGCAGATATCTTTAGCAGCAAATCAGAAACACCAGTCATGGTACCTGGACTCTGGCTGCTCACGTCACATGACGGGAAGAAGGCATATGTTCCAAAGCCTGGAACTTAAGCCTGGAGGCCACGTTGGCTTTGGAGGCAATCAGAAGGGAAAGATAATTGGCTCTGGAACTGTAGGTAACGGAAATCTTCCCTCTATTAATAATGTTCTGCTTGTTGATGGATTGATGCATAACCTGTTATCCATAAGTCAATTAAGTGATAACGGTTATGATATAATCTTTAATCAAAAATCATGTAAAGCTGTTAGTCAGAAAGATGGGACTATCCTATTTAATGGTAAGAGGAAAAACAACATTTACAAAATCAAACTTTCTGAACTAAAGAGTCAGAACGTAAAATGTCTTCTATCTGTTAACAACGAGCAGTGGATCTGGCACAGAAGATTGGGGCATGTTAGTATGAGAAGAATATCTCAGATTAACAAACTCAATCTGGTCAGAGGACTTCCAAATTTGAAGTTCAATTCAGATGCTCTGTGTGAAGCTTGTCAGAAAGGCAAATTTGCAAAACCTTCTTTTAAATCCAAAAATGTTGTTTCTACCTCTAAGCCATTAGAACTTCTGCACATTGACTTATTTGGACCAGTTAAAACTGCTTCTGTCAGTGGCAAGAAGTATGGGTTAGTAATCGTAGATGACTATAGCAGATGGACATGGGTAAAGTTCTTAAGACACAAGGACGAGTCACACTCTGTGTTTGTTACCTTCTGTAACCAAGTTCAGAATGAAAAAGATCTTAGAATCGTTAAAGTCAGAAGTGATCATGGTGGAGAATTTGAAAATAAAGATTTTGAGTCATTCTTTAATGACAAAGGCATTCTGCATGATTTCTCTTGTCCTAGAACTCCCCAACAAAATGGAGTTGTAGAACGAAAGAACAGAACATTGCAAGAAATGGCCAGAACCATGATCAACGAGACAAACGTTGCTAAGATTTTCTGGGCAGAGGCAATAAACACAGCGTGCTACATTCAGAATAGAATCTCAATAAGACCTATTCTGGAAAAGACTCCATATGAATTGTGGAAGAACAGAAAGCCCAACATTTCGTATTTTCATCCATTTGGATGTACTTGCTATATGTTAAATACAAAGAATTATTTGAACAAGTTTGATTCTAAGGCACAGAAGTGTATTATGTTAGGATACTCTGAACGCTCAAGAGGGTACAGAGTATACAATACAGAAACACAGATTGTGGAAGAATCAATCAGTGTTCGTTTTGATGACAAGCTTGACTCTGAAAAGTCAAAGCAGAATGAAAATCTTGCAGGTATAGAAATTGAATTTGCAGGTTCTGAAGACAAGTCATCAGAAGCTCTTAACACAGACATTCCTTCAACGTCTGAAAGAAGCAATGCTAGAAATCCTACAACTGCTGCTGATCAACCTCAGAAGAGATTACCCAGAAGCAGTTTGGATCACCCAGAAGAGACTATCCTAGGAAGAAAGGAAGATCCAATCAGAACAAGAGCAAGCTTCAGAAACTCTGAAGAAACTCTGATGGGACTTGTGTCTCTGATTGAACCTTCTTCTATTGATGAAGCACTTCTGGACAATGACTGGATTCTGGCAATGCAAGAAGAGGTGAATCAATTCACCAGAAACGACGTATGGGATCTCGTTCCAAGACCAAAAGGATTCAACGTCATTGGAACAAGATGGGTGTTCAGAAACAAGCTTAATGAACAAGGTGAAGTCGTCAGAAACAAGGCACGACTGGTTGCACAAGGTTATAGTCAGCAAGAGGGGATAGACTATACAGAAACCTTTGCCCCAGTCGCCAGGTTAGAATCTATCAGACTTTTAATCTCATTTGCTGTTAATAGAGGCATCACTCTGTATCAGATGGATGTCAAAAGTGCATTCTTAAATGGTTATATAGAAGAAGAAGTGTATGTTCACCAACCCCCAGGTTTTGAAAATACAAAACATCCAGAACATGTTTTCAAACTGAAAAAGTCACTGTATGGTCTGAAACAAGCTCCCAGAGCTTGGTATGAAAGGCTAAGTAACTTTCTGCTTGAAAATGAGTTCACCAGAGGGAAAGTGGACACCACTCTATTCTGTAAAACAGTTAAGAGTGACATTTTAGTCTGTCAAATTTATGTTGATGATATAATCTTTGGTTCTACTAATCCTTCTCTTGGAAGAAAATTTGCTAAGTGTATGCAGGCAGAATTTGAGATGAGCCTCATGGGGGAACTGAAGTTCTTTCTAGGAATTCAGATCAATCAAACTCCAGAGGGAACTTACATTCATCAGAGCAAATACATCAGAGATCTTCTGAAGAAATTTGACCTCTCAGAATGTAAGCCATCAAAGATTCCAATGCATCCCACGTGCATTCTGGAAAGAGAAGAGGTAAGCAAAAGCGTAGAACAGAAAGTCTACAGAGGTATGATTGGTTCTCTCCTTTATCTGACTGCTTCAAGACCTGATATTCTATTCAGCGTATGTATTTGTGCTAGATTCCAATCAGATCCTAGAGAATCTCACTTAACAGCTGTTAAGCGAATTTTCAAGTATCTGAAAGGTACTACTAATCTGGGTTTGTTTTATAGAAAATCTATTGATTACAGTTTAGTAGGCTACTACGACGCTGATTTTGCTGGAGACAGAGTGGAACGAAAAAGTACTTCTGGAAGCTGCCAGTTTCTGGGAGAAAATCTGATCTCGTGGTCCAGCAAAAGGCAATCAACTATTGCTCTGTCAACAGCAGAAGCTGAGTACATAGCAGCAGCAGGATGTAGCACACAGATGCTCTGGATGAAAAGTCAGCTTGAAGACTTCCAGATTTTTGAGAGTAACATTCCTATTCTTTGTGATAATACTTCTGCTATTTGCTTAAGTAAGAATCCTATCTTACATTCTAGAGCTAAGCATATAGAAATAAAACATCATTTCGTTAGGGACTATATTCAGAAAGGAATTTTAAACTTGAAATTTATAGATACAGACCATCAATGGGCTGATATCTTTACTAAACCCCTTTCAGAAGATAGGTTTAATTTCATTCTGAAACATCTCAGCATGAAAGTATGCCCAGAATGAAAATGCTTTAATTCCATATTTTTATCTTTCAGAATGTATTTATATTACTGTGAACTTCTGATCAATCTTCTTTCAGAAAGTTAGAACATGCAGATTGTATCAGAGGCAAGTCTAAAGATCTGAGAGTCTAATCTCAAAGACAGACGTGCTGATCACTACATCAAACAAGTGTCATCCAATCATCAGCAAATCCCTGAAGCAGAACGCGTGCACGTTTCTGAGAAGGCAAAGCGCTGATTGGGTGCATTGAGACACATGTCTGGTAACCGTTTTTAAGTATCTTTCTCAAATCCCCCAAAATCAGCAAGCATTTAATGCAAAGTAATCACGCTTGTTAATGGCAATCATTATTTTTTTCTCTCTCTTAAAAACGTTTTATTTTTCAAAATAATTTTTGAAAATTCTATTTAAGCACATTACTCTTCATTCTTAATCTTTACGCTTTCTCATAATCTCTTAAGAATTTCTCTGCATATTTCTGAGTTTACCGTCCTCAAACCCTTTTCTCTCAAATCATTCTCAAGCTTTTTGTGTGAGAACAATGGCATCCTCCAGCATTTCTGCAGGAAATCAGAAGAATGAAACTTCTGAAAAGATTCAAGCAATGCTGCAAAGCCTGTTCTCACGCATGCCCCCACAACCTTGAAATTTTTTTTCATGCATGACATTCTCTATATTTTCTTCATTTTCTGATGTACTTTTGACTATGTTTTGACTATGCTTGTGTAATGTTCTTTGCTCTGAACTATTTTTAATATAACTTGTTTTTCTGATCTAAATTGTTTTAGCACATCACTATCACTTTTTGATTGCTGACAAAAAGGGGGAGAACAAGAATGATATTTAAAATCAATAACGGCTAACTAGACAGAAATTCTCAAACATTCTAACTCTATTACTTGAAATGTTTTTCTGTTTTGTTGTTAAGTCTACAGGCACAAGGAAGCTCCGAACACTAAGAACTAGAAGCTCTGATCAAAATGTAAAAGCTCATGTTGCTCTGATCAAATATGAAGTTCTGATATATGAAGCTCTGATCGACCTAACACTCTGATCCAAAGCAAAGCTCTGACTGGAAAAGCTCTGAAGCTCTGCTTTCTGATAAGTCAAAGACCTATAATCTGATGCTCAAAGATAGAAAAAGATCTGACTCTGAAGAACACGCATATCAAAGGGAAGTAACAAACTCAGGGGGAGTATCTCTTAACTCTGACTTCTCCGTACTTCTTATTCTGATACATAGCTCTGATAACTTTTCATGTTATTTTTCATTTAAAATATCTAGTTTTTCTCATCATCAAAAAGGGGGAGATTGTTAGAACAATGTTTGAATCTAGTACCCTATATTTAAGTTTTGATGATAACAAAGTGAAAAGATATAGTAGTTAAATATTTTATGATTGAATTATATGCTGCCTAAAATTACTATGCTCTGACTTGCAGATATGCTGATTAAAATAAGCAAGATCACGTTTTCAGCATCAGAATATGAGTTTGTACGCCAGCATCAGAAGTTGCTGAATCAGAACGTCAAGATCAGATGATCAACGCTTGCACATGCTGAAGCTTGATGAACAGAACTGCGCGTAAAACACTCTGATATAGAATCAAATTAGTTCATCAGCAGCGAAGCAGAATCAGAATGAGCCAAGCCAGATCGTGCATTGAAGAAGCAACGGTACTGTGCATTGAAAGCTAATCAATTCCAACGGCATCATTCTAGACAAGATCTGCTCAAAAAGGAAAGCTTGTTAATAGCATTGAATCAAGAATATTTGCTTCAACGTTCATCTTCTCAAGTGCTATATAAACCAAGCTTTGAAGATTATCACGGCTAATGCTTCCAAACTCTCTACACGCACAAAGCTGAACAATAATCTTCACTCTACAAGTTTTGCTAAACCAACAAACTCTGATACTTTATTAGCGTTTAGCAACCTAGTATTCTAAGCTTCATTTGTGTAAACATCACAGTTGTGATATAGTTTTTGTAGAAAACATTCACACACATTTGCTTATACCTTTGTAAGAAAGTGTTGCCTTGACAAACCGGATTGTGGTTTGAATCAAGAAGGTTTTAGCAGTTGCTAAAGCAGATTTGTATTCAGTTGAATATAGTGAATTAAGACCTCGTTGGAGAGAGGCGAAATCACCTTGACGGGTGGACTGGAGTAGTTTGAGATCAAACGAACCAGGATAAAAATATCTTGTCATTTGCTTTAAGATTCCAGTTTTACAATTCAACCCCCCCTTCTTGTGTTTTTCACCCCTTCACCCTATTATCCAGGTTCCTTCTCATATCCCTACTATCCAGGCTTTCATTTTGAAGTAACCTTACTATCCAGGTTCCTTCTCATAGCCCTACTAACCAGGCCTTCATTTCTAAGTAACCCTACTATCCAGATTTTTTCTCATAGCTCTACTATCCAGGCTTTCATTTCGAAGTAACCCTACTATGCAGGTTCCTTCTCATAGCCCTATTATTCTGGCTTTCATTTCGAAGTAACCCTACTATCCAGGTTCCTTCTCATAGCCCTATTATCCAGGCTTTCATTTCGAAGTAACCCTACTATCCAGGTTCCTTCTCATAGCCCTACTATCCAGGATTTCATTTCGAAGTAACCCTACTATCCAGGTTCGTTCTCATAGCCCTAATATCCAGGATTTCATTTCGTAGTAACCCTACTATCTAGGTTCCTTCTCATAGCCCTACTATCCAGACTTTTATTTCGAAGTAACCCTACTATCCAGGTTCCTTCTCATTGCCCTAATATCCAGGCTTTCATTTCAAAGTAACCCTACTATCCAGGTTCCTTCTCATCGCCCTAATATCCAGGCTTTCATTTCGAAGTAACCCTACAATCCAGGTTCCTTCTCATAGCCCTACTATCCATGTTCCTTCTCACAGCCCTACTATCCAGGCTTTCATCTCGAAGTAACCCTACTGTCCAAGTTCCTTGATCGCGACTTTATGAGTCTATCTGGATACTAACTACAAGTATACAGTTTAGTCGTTCTAGTTTTAATTGATTATCGAACCCACAGAGACTGAGGATCAATCGCATATGATCTAATGTTACAAATGTTTAACTAAGCGATGAATATTTGGTTTTAGGGGAAAAATATTTTAAATTAAAATTAATAGTAATAGTTATACCGGTATGTGATAGTCGGACTTCGGGAACTCGGTGAATCACTTGGCATATAAAGTATTTCGGTAAAAACGAATTGTTTAAAAGCCTGAGACATACACTCTCGTGTTCATGAAATAAGTTATGCTACTAAACCTAGTGGATGCACTTTAAATTTAATAACACATTTTGAAAACGACTTGAGTTTAATTAATTTGTTAAAACACTCTCGTGTATTTAAAAATTAATGTTTCGTTACCACTATCTGGGTCGAACCCCAGCTCTCGCATGCAGGTTCTTGCCTTAATTAATTTCCCACTCTCGTGGCAAAATCGTGTTAAATATCCTTTCACTCTCGTGACAAGGGTAGTTAAATTAAATACGGAAACTGGAAACCAGAAATTATTTATAAAAATTTTTAGCCAAGTTATCACCAAATTCCTTCGGTGCTTAGGAGTCACATATCGGTACAAACAAAATTAGCCAGTCATAATGTATTTAGTAACCATGCAACATAAAATACAGTTCATAAAAATAATTAACATAGCATATGAACAATAAAAACCAATTGCATAAAAAACATGTAATTATGTTGCAGTGGTAATCTTGAGTTCGTACAGTAGCCTTGCGATTAATTGAAATATAGAACTAATTGTGTTAATCCTTCGATGTGAAGAATTAACACTTTTGGAAACTGAACGTTACAGAGGCTATAATGATCAAAATCAAATAAAACAAAATAATGCAGAAAGGAAAAAGTATGGTTCTGTAGCAAAATCTCTGACCCTTTTAAAGTGAATTCTTCAACATTTATATAGGCCTTTGGTTGTAACTGTCTTCTTCCAATAATTTCGTACGTGCGCTAAATTCTTGGCTGGTGGAACGAGGTTGTGTGGACTTCGTGTGGCCGCTCCGTGGTTTACTGCATAGACTGAGTATTTAGAGTGTTACGTTCGTAATGGCATTCATTATGTTCGTAACAGATAGGATTTTTGTTACGTCCGTAACGCGTTGTGTTACGTTCGTAATGGTGTTCGCTGGGTGTTGCGTTTGTAACGCTAGGCGTTGCGCTCGTAACACCCTTCAGGTGTGAACTTCTTAGCAGACTGCCCTTTTTCTCCTTTCTTCTTGCCATTTCCGAGCTTGTTTTGCTCCTTTTAGCTAATTTTCCATCTTATGCCTAGGAAAATATAGTTTACCTAAAACCAATAAAAATACCTTCGTGATGCATATTATTCGATAAAAAACGTACAAATAACTCGTGTAAATTAGGCCTAAAAAGCGATACGTTTTCGTGTTATCAAACTCCCCTACACTTGAACCTTTGCTTATCCTCAAGTAAAAAGATAAGGCGGTTTATAGAAACGACGAATTAAACACATGTGACAATGTTCGCAAACTAGCTAGTTTGTAAATTTTGATTAGGACAAGAGATTTAGACGTAAAAGAGGTACGGTGACGACATTAGAGTACTCCAATTGTGCAAACCGTTCCGAGTCATGATGTTATAGCACCAATCAACCCTTTAAACTAGATTTCAACCGTGTTCATTCAGGCACAATCACATTAAGCCCTTTATCTTCACATGCACATAGCAAAGTAACCGGTTAGCGACTATGATCCGTTGATTCTTGGGGTTCTGGCACTTATAAGTGGTAACCCCTTCTTTTATAACTTAATTGTAAATTGCGGGGGATCGGTCCGTAGTCCGCCCTACCAAGTTCAGTACCAGATACTTCTGAACCAATTTGCAATAAGTTTTATTTTATCTTGTGAGAATTTCATCCTTTGGGCTAAACGACCGGGTGAGGGTCACCTAGCTTACTTTGGGAATTTCACGACAAAGATTACTATTTTATCATCATTTCTTTCGGATCATTCACTTATATTCATCGGTTCCTTGCGTAGTTTGTGTTTTGATGGTGCCGACTGCTAGATAAACTACTAGGGGCTAATTTAAAGTAAAATTCGCGGTTGGCGGTATCATAAGTACCCAAAATGGCATCGCATAAGGTGGAGTTCCAAAATATCAGAACCGTAACAATTTTGTCAAACTTCCTCAAGTGGCCTAAGCTGAATTGAGTATTTGGTTTTTAGCTAGCCGTTTGGAAACATCGCGTTGTATGATAATCGTAAAAAATTTCGTTATGGCTCAAGAATTGTAAAGTTTAGGGAATTCCAATAATGCACGAAAAAGAACTTAAGAACTTAGCAATTAAGGATTTAATTGTGCATGAAGTTGCTTTGTTGACGGGAAAGTACAAGAAAGGAAAAACGATGCGAAAAATTAAATCTAATCTAGAAAGCGAAATAAAATGATAGAGTTTCCTCCCCCACACTTAAACTAAACAGTGACCTCACTGTGTACATAAATGCAAGAACGGAACAAATTAGCATAACGACGGCAACTCCTAGCCACGATGAGTAGAGAATAGATGTTGGTGAATGAAATCCAATTGTTCAGTTACCAAATCCATAAAACCAAGGAAATCCACATGTAAAGAGGTAAGCTCACCCCGCATTCCGGTTATTTCTGCATTCAAAGAGTCGAGTGTGACAATAGGTGGAGGTGGTGGTGGTGGTATCTCAAGAACTGGGAAGGTAGACGCAGTGGAAACTACAGGTTGATCCCATGGGTCAGGAAATTGGTGGTATCCAGGTGGTGTTTCAGGATCGGATTCTTCAGCAGCTGGAGAGGTATTTGGGACTTCATAAATTTCAATAGTGGAAGGATACGAAGGAGGTGTAGGAGGATGGTGGAGATTAAAAAGCCAATTTGCTCTGTTATGGACACTCGTAATAGGATTTGGGAGTACAAACTGGTGAACAGTTTCATGGTTAATCAGCAGCTCAAATTCATTCGGCCCAAGGTTTCCTATGAAGCTAGTGTTGAAGCAAAACTCAATATTCATCGGCTTAATCCCATAGTGCGGATTTGTTCCTAACATAGGTCTTCGGAGTCCAATAGCATTGGAGATCATAGTAACTAACCCACCTATGAGGATTGGTGCATTTTCTGTTTGGATAATACGTTCCATATTAGCAAGCATATAGGTGGCACCATTTACTGGACGGTTCTGCGAAGCACAATACATGATGAAAAGCTCATCACGTGACACAGATGTAACATTCTGCTCTTTTCCGAAGAGGGTATGGGCAATGATTTTATGGAAGTACCTGATAGCAGGGTTATGGATGGACTCCGAGTAAAGATCATTTGGCTCAGGATGGTTATTTCCAGCAATACTACCCCAGAAGTAATCAAGGTCATGATCTAGCAACAGGTCTTCTTGGGTCATGGTGATAACATCAGGGCCATTAGGGAATCCTAACAGATTGGCAAACTCCCTATGATTGTAGCGGTAGTCCATATTAAACAGTCTGAAGGTGATCAGCCCGCGGTTGAAAACCTAACCCATGGTTTGGCAGATAGCTCTGTGTACTCAAGAAGTCAAGGGTCAACTTACGGTAGGTACAATAGCGTCTCCGAATTGGAGCAACGTCCCAACCTATTTGGTTAAGCAGATACATAACACTCTCACGAATGCCTAAGGCAGTCATCGCATGGTCATCAACATAAATGGTTGGACACATCTCTCGCTCAACTAGATCCTCAAAGTGCCTTCTCTGATGCCTACCTCTCAGGGTTATGTTCATGTAGTTCATACGTGCCATGGAGCTAAAAAAATAAAGCTAATGAATTACCCTGAAAATATTTAATAAATGTATGAAAAACTAAGTTAGTATTTTCAGGTTAAAATGCCGAAGTTAAGCAAAAGAAAAAGAAGTTCAAATAAATAGGAGTAAGGGATGCAACAAAAAAACTTGAAAGATTAAAACAAAGTAAAAAAAAAAAATAAAAACATATCAAAACAATAAAAATAATTAAAAGTAAACATGGGTTTCCTCCCACGAAGCGCTTTTTTTTTATGTCGATGGCTCGACAGACAGTACCTATTCAGTTAGGTATCAGGGTAGGTGGCTCACTTAACTGCAGATAAGCCGAATAGTTTAGATTTTCGAAGTTAAAATAATGCTTTAAGCGTTGGCCATTGACTATAAATGGTTCGATAGAATTTCCTTTAATTTCTACCGCACCACTGGGGAAAACTTTATTAATTTCGAATGGTCCTGACCACCTGGAACGTAATTTACCCGGAAAGAGTTTCAGTCTAGAGTTGAATAGGAGTACAATGTCTCCTTCCTTGAATTCTTTCCACGAGATACGCTTATCATGCCATTTTTTTGTTCTCTCCTTATAGATTCTAGCATTTTCATAAGCGTCTAAACATAATTCTTCTAATTCATGGATATCTAATATTCGTTTCTCGCTAGCAGTCTTGTAATTTAAGTTAAGAGTTTTAATGGCCCAATAAGTTTTATGTTCTAATTCTACTGGAAAATGACAAGATTTTCCATAAACTAATTTAAACGGCGTTGTTCCGATAGGGGTTTTAAAAGCTGTCCTATATGCCCAAAGAGAATCATTTAGCTTGGAGGACCAATCCTTTCTGGATGTGGCTACGGTTTTCTCAAGGATCTGTTTAATTTCCCTATTTGACACTTCCACTTGTTTGAGGATGGTATGGTGTGGCTATGCGATGTTTAACGCCATATTTTGAAAGTAGTTTTTCGAAAATTCTAGAGATAAAATGGGAACCACCATCACTAATTACTAATCTTGGTATACCGAATCGTGGGAAGATTACATTCTTGAATAATTTAAGTACCACTCGTGTATTGTTTGTGGGTGCAGCGACGGCTTCAATTCATTTTGATACGTAGTCAACAACTACTAATATATACTTATTTCCAAAAGATGCAAGGAACGGTCCCATGAAATCAATTCCCCATACATCTAAAATTTTGACTTCGAGAATCCCTTTTTGTGGCATTTCGTCACGTCTAGATATATTTCATGTGCGCTGACATCTATCGCAGTTCATAATTTCTACGTGGACGCCTTTCCATAAAGTAAGCCAAAAAAAACCAGCTTGAAGTATTTTTGCACAAGTTTTCGAAGTACTAGCATGTCCACCATAAGGGGCGGAATGGAAATGAGCAATGACGTCTTCCACTTCAGCGTTAGGAACACGGCGACGGTAGATACCATCGGCGCCTCTTTTAAAGAGTAGTGGTTCATCCCAAAAGTAGTGTCTAAGATCATGGAAGAATTTCTTCCGCTATTGGTACGTTAAATCGGGTGGTAGAACAGCAGCGGCTAAGTAGTTAACAAAATTAGCGTACCATGGTAATGTGGTGTTGGTATAGATGGCTTCTACTATCGCAGTTGTTAAATGTTCATCACATTGATCTGAATTTTCGGTAGGAGCTGTCTCTAGTTTAGAAATAAGGCGTTCATATGGGAAATCTTCGTTTATGGGAACACTCTCCGTTTGGATTCCATCCAATCTTAATAAATGGTCTGCTACTAAGTTTTCAGTTCCCCTTTTGTCTTTTATTTCCAAGTCAAACTCTTGTAGGAGTAAGATCCATCTGAGTAGTCTTGGTTTGGCGTCTTTCTTACTTAGCAAGTATCGGATTGCAGCATGATCCGTGTAAATAACGATTTTGGCGCCTACTAAGTAGGAACAAAATTTGTCCAACGCGAATACAACAGCTAAGAGTTCCTTTTCCGTAGTGGCGTAATTCATTTGTGCGGGATCAAGTGTTCTGCTTGCGTAGTAAATAGCGTGAAGCTTTTTATCCTTGCGTTGTCCTAGGACTGCGCCTACAGCATAATCGCTCGCATCGCACATTATTTCAAATGGTTGGTTCCAATTAGGAGGTTGCATTATAGGTGTTGAAATCAATGCTTCTTTAAGCGTCTCAAATGCTTTTAAGCATTTATCATCGAAAATAAACTCGGCGTCATTCATCAATAGTTCAGTTAGTGGCTTAGTGATTTTAGAGAAATCTTTTATAAAACGTCGGTAAAAACCATCGTGTCCTAGAAAACTTCTTATTTCTCTAACTGTTTTGGGTGGTTGAAGGTTTTTGATAATTTCGATTTTTTCTTTATCGACTTCAATCCCTCTGTTTGATACAATGTGACCCAACATAATTCCTTGTCTCACCATGAAGTGACATTTTCCCAGTTGAGCATTAGGTTGACATTGACACAGCGTTTCAGTACCAGCTCAAGATTTGATAAACATCCGTCAAAACTTTCTCCGCAGACAGAAAAATCTTCCATGAATACTTCCATAATTCCGTCCAAAAAGTCTGCGAAAATCGCCATCATGCATCGTTGAAAAGTTGCAGGTGCGTTACATAGTCCAAATGGCATTCTTCAGTATGCAAAGGTACCATAGGGGCATGTGAACATAGTTTTCTCTTGATCATCAGGATGAATGGGAATTTGGAAGAATCCTGAGTATCCGCCAAGATAGCAAAAATGGGAATGTTTAGCTAAGCGCTCGAGCATTTGATCTATGAATGGTAATGGGAAATGGTCCTTGCGCGTAGCTTTGTTTAGTTTTTTGTAATCAATACACATTCTCCATCCTATTTGGGTACGTTGTGCTACCGATTCTCCTTTTGTGTTTGTTATAACCGTAACACCTCCTTTATTAGGTACTACGTGAACTGGACTGACCCAGTTGCTATCTGATATCGGGTATATGATGCCTGCCTCTAGTAGTTTCTGCACTTCTTTCTTTACGACTTCACTTAGGATAGGATTTATTCGTCTTTGGTGTTCTCTTGAAGTCTTGCAGTCCTCTTCTAGCATAATGTGGTGCATACAGACAAAAGGGCTTATTCCTTTTAGATTCAATATGTTATATCCTAACGCGGTTGGATACTTCCTTAACACATTAAGAAGTTTTTTGGTTTCGACCTTCCCTAAATTGGCATTGACTATAACTGGTCGTTCGAGTTCTTTATCTAAAAATTCATACCTTAGATCTTTAGGTAACGTTTTAAGTTCTATACCAGTTTTATTATCAGTTGGGGTAGGATCGGGTGTTAAGGCGAAACATTCGCTCAGGTTGGCATCGTGATATTCCCGTCTCCAGTCATCATCCTCGAAAATAGTTGGCGTCGGAATTTTCAATATCCCATAATAGGTGTCTTCTTTGCTTTCTAGTTCTTTGACACATTCATCGATAATATCTAGGAAACAACATGAGTCATCTATAGCAGGGGCTTTGAGGAATTGGGAAAGAATAAATTCTACTTTTTCTTCTCCTACCTCGAAGGTAAGCTTTCCTTTCTTAACGTCGATAATGGCTCCTGCAGTGGCTAAAAATGGCCTTCCTAATATGATGGGAATATTTGAATCTTCCTTTATGTCCATTATTATAAAGTCAGTAGGTATGTAAAATTGTCCTATTCGGACAGGAATGTTTTCTAGCATACCAACATGGAATTTGACTGATCTGTCGGCTAGTTATAGGGACATCTTGGTAGGTCTCATGTCGCCTAGTTTGAGCTTCTCACAAATAGATAAGGGCATTAGACTAACACTTGCTCCAAAATCGCATAAAGCTTTGTCTATGACAGATTTTCCAATTATACATGGTATGGAGAAACTACCAGGATCCTTTAGCTTTGGAGGCATGTTATTTTGAATTATGGCGCTACATTCGGTAGTCAGCATAACGGTTTCTTTTTCAACAATTTTTCTTATTAGACAGTATTTCATTTAGGAATTTAGCATATGACGGCATTTGAGTTATAGCTTCTGTAAACGGAATAGTGACGTTTAATTGTTTCAGAAGTTCTACGAATTTCTTGAATTGTCCTTCGTTTTTGGATTTTGCAAGTCTTTGAGGGTATGGAATTGGTGGTTTATATGGCGGTGGAGGTACGTAAGGTTTATCTGAAACCTCTCCGCTCTCGTTTGCGTCTTCCTTTACATTCTCAGATTGTTCTTTCGATTTCTCTGCTTCCTTTTTAGGTTTTTGATACATGGTCGGGTTTTGGAGTCTAGGATCTAACGGTCCATCAAGTGTTGTCCCACTTCGTAATGTGATAGAATTTGCATGTCCTTTAGGATTGGGTTGTGGTTGTCCAGGAAACATACCAGCAGGTGCGGCAGAAATAGCTTGGTGTTGTGCTACTTGGGAGATTTGGGTTTCTAACATTTTATTGTGAGTTGCTAGGGCATCTACCTTATTTGCTAATAGCTTCAATTGTTCACCGGTGTGAACGTTTTGATTGAGTAATTCTTTGTTTTGTTGAGCTTGATTAGCGATAAAGTTTTCCATTAGGATTTCAAGGTTAGACTTCCTAGGAACGTTAGGAACATTAGCAGCGGGTTTTTGATAGCCTGGAGGTACAGCGGGTGCTTGGCCAGGTGCATATAAAGCATTATTGTTTTTGTACGAGAATTTAGGATGGTTCTTCCAACCAGGGTTATAGGTATTAGCATAAGGATTACCTTGAGCGTAATTCACTTGATCAACTGATATTCCTGCTAGGATTTGAAATTCGGTTCCAACATGACCAGGAACTCCACAAACTTCGCAGTTTGGGGTTACGGCAGCCATGGTGGCTGCAGGAGGTAAGGTCAAGCTTTCTATATTTTGGGTAAGAGCATCTACCTTAGCATTAACTTTATCTAGGCTACTGATCTCGTACATCCCACTTTTGGTTGGAGTTTTCTCCACAGGTGTTCTTTCTCCTCCTCACTGATAGTGGTTTTGAGCCATATTTTCAATGAGTTGGTTAGCTTCATCGTAAGGCTTGTCCATCAGTGTACCACCTGCGGAGGCATCTATAGAGAGTCTTATGTTGTACAAGAGTCCATTATAAAATGTGTGGATAATCAGCCAGTTTTCTAATCTGTGATATGGGCACATTCGCATCATATCTTTGTAGCGTTCCCATGCATCGAATAGCGATTCAGTATCCTTCTGCCTAAATCCGTTGATTTGAGCTCTTAATGCAGCAGTCTTGCTTGGGGGAAAGTATCGTGCTAAAAATACAGTCTTAAGTCCTTCCCACGTAGTGACGGAATTTGACGGCAAGGATTGCAACCAAGCCCAAGCTCTATCTCTTAGAGAAAAAGGAAAAATACGTAATCTTATTGCATCTTTACTAACACCATTTTCTATAACTGTGTCGGAAAATTGAACGAATTTCGTAAGATGTTCATTTGGATCCTCGGTAGGATTTCCAGAGAATTGGCGTTGTTGGATAGCTGATATCAATGACCGTTTCAACTCAAAATCGTTTCGATTAATTGCTGGAGCAGCAATGCTATTATGGGGTTCTTATTGTGATGGAGCTGCGTACTCCTTCAGTGGATGGGTCCTTCGTTCTTCGGCCATGTATACTTCTGGATTGATTTCGGTTTCAGAGGAAGAATTAGAATTTGTCTCGGAATCAATCTTGATTTCGGGCTTTGGTAAAGGAATAGCGTGATTTAAACAGTAATCCCTGACTGTTCGTCTTATGGAAAGGATGCGTTTAGGTTCGTCCGTCGATTTGTCAAGTGGTTCGCCTTGTGAACGAGTCCTTGGCATACAAATCGGAAAAAAGGGTTTTTGTTGCCTAGTCTAAATGCGCAACAGAAGAATCATACTTAATTGACCAATCAGTCCCCGGCAATGGTGCCAAAAACTTGATCGGGACTTTATGAGTCTATCGGGATACTAACTGCAAGTATACAGTTTAGCTGTTCTAGTTTTAAATGATTATCGAACCCACAGAGACTGAGGATCAATCGCATACGATCTAATGTTACAAATTTTTAACTAAGCGATGAATATTTGGTTTTAGGGGAAAAAGATTTTAAATTAAAATTAATAGTAATAGTTATACCGGTATGTGATAGTCGGACTTCGGGAACTCGGTGAATCACTTGGCATATAAAGTATTTCGGTAAAAACAAATTGTTTAAAAACCTGAGACATACACTCTCGTGTTCATGAAATAAGTTATGCTACTAAACCTAGTGGATGCACTTTAAATTTAATAACACTTTTTGAAAACGACTTGAGTTTAATTAATTTGTTAAAACAATCTCGTGTATTTAAAAATTAATGTTTCGTTACCACTATCTGGGTCGAACCCCAGCTCTCGCATGCAGGTTCTTTCCTTAATTAATTTCTCACTCTCGTGGCAAAATCGTGTTAAATATCCTTTCACTCTCGTGACAAGGGTAGTTAAATTAAATATGGAAACTGGAAACCAGAAATTATTTATAAAAGTTTTTAGCCAAGTTATCACCAAATTCCTTCGGTGCTTAGGAGTCACATACCGGTACAAACGAAATTAGCCAGTCATAATGTATTAAGTAACCATGCAACGTAAGTATGGTTCTATAGCAAAATCTCCGACCCTTTCAAAGTGAATTCTTCAACATTTATATAGGCCTTTGGTTGTAACTGTCTTCTTCCAATAATTTCGTACGCGCGCTAAATTCTTGGCTGGTGGAACGAGGTCGTGTGGACTTCGTGTGGCCACTCCGTGGTTTACTGCATAGACTGAGTATTTAGAGTGTTACGTTCGTAATGGCATTCATTACGTTCGTAACAGTTAGGATTTTTGTTACGTCCGTAACGCGTTGTGTTACGTTCATAACGGCGTCCGCTTGGTGTTGCGTTTGTAACGCTAGGCGTTGCACTCGTAACACCCTTCAGGTGTGAACTTCTTAGCAGACTGCCCTTTTTCTCCTTTCTTATTGCCATTTCCTAGCTTGTTTTGCTCCTTTTAGCTAATTTTCCATCTTATGCCTAGGAAAATATAGTTTACCTGAAACCAATAAAAATACCTTCGTGATGCATATTATTCGATAAAAAACATACAAATAACTCGTGTAAATTAGGTCTAAAAAGAGATACGTTTTCGTGTTATCATTCCTTCTCTTTTATCTTCGGACAACAATTTACAACACTCTAAAACCTGGACCCGACCAGATACGATCGATTTCACGTTTCCCCAGTAAGTCACTGTGAAGCCTGGAATACGACTAGATAGCAGTCAGCCTTATCATTCTCAACCAGTCACTGTGAAGCCTGGAATATGACTAGATAGCAGTCAGCCTTATCATTCTCAACCAGCCATTGTGAATCCTAGATCCTAACTAGATAAGCAATTAACTTCTGTCTCCTCAATCAATAGATGACTCCCCCAGTAGAATAATTGACAACTTAAGATCCTAGGCTCTATTCCCCAAGACAGAGACCAATATTCCTCAGTGAAGTCCTCCCTAACAACAGGAACAGGAATTCTCACGAAGGAATATATCACGAAATCATCATTATTCTAGATTACATCTTTAAGCCCATCTCCTACGACTCTCCGTCACATTCTCAGGATGGCGCCTTTAGGCCCATCTCCGACGAATTTCAGTCATCTTCTCCAAATGGCATCTATAAGCCCATTCCCGACATTATCTATATAGTCAAGCATCATTATAGACCAATGCAAATTTTTGGGCACTCTAGTGTTCAATCATCTTCCACCTTAAGATCACGAAAGGCAGACAAGCCAATCTAAATCTTCCAGTTTAAGAAGATTGAACAGGGGCAGTTGTTGTACCCCAAAATTTATCTTGTTTATTTCGACCTTTTTGGCTTATATTTCATTATTACATACACGCATATCATTGGTTCTATGGTTATGGGATCAAGGTATATTTAGCAAGCTTTGTCAAGTTACAAGTGACGTTTATTTCGCCAATGGATGTTCTCAGAGTATTTTTTGTGCCGAAGATCGGTTCGCCATTTCGTAGCGATTCAGGGTTCAAAGATTCACAAGTCCAACCCGGCGCGTCATATTAAGGTGTTCTTTCGCAAAGATATCTCTGATAACATATTCTCAAATTCATGTTCGGCTCAAGAATTAATTCTTTAAAGAAGGTCTCCGAATGTTTGAGTTTTCTCGAAGAAATGTGGTGAAAAAGTGTGCTGAAAGTGCAGTTTTTATGCACTAAAAAATTCATAACATGAAGATCGTGGCTTGTTTTGAACCTGTTCCGGTGGCCAAATTTCCGTCATGACGTCATCTATGTTTTCATCTCTCACGTTTGGAAGTTAATATCGATCAGAAGGTCTTCAAAAATGCGGATTTATCAAGTATTTTCGTACAGAAAATTTGTGACAAGTTTATTTGCATCATGTTCAGAAAATCATAACTTGGTCGATTTTCAGCGCATCGAGCTGGTTCCGGCGCCAAAATTTCATAAATTGAGTTGGATAAGTTTTCAAAGGAGGTATCAAGTTTGAACGGTATCCAAAAGACCTTTTTTTTTGCTCAGAGTGTGTGTGACGCGCCAAAAATCTTGAATGCTGAATATTATTTCATCTGGGTTAAAACTTCGAAAATTCATAACTCGGACAATTTTTATCGGATCGGGTCCATCTTTTTACACAAGGTCACTGACTCAAAGATCTACAACTTTATTTTCAAAGTCGAGACCGGGTTCTGCTTTGATCAATACCAGTTTTTTATTTAAGAACGTGTCAGAGTTGACACTGGAGCCCAAAATAAGTTTGTCTGAGCCAAAATTTCAAAAATTCATAACTAATTCATCGTTTATCCGATTGAGCCTATTTTAGGACAGGAGTTAGTTCTCGATGTCGGCTACATTTTGTTTTCACATTTCAACTTCAAAAATTGCACTTAAGCCCTTGAGATTTAGCATGGAACATGACGGACTCAAGTGAATAAAAATCTGCATTATTTTTTGTGGTTATTGGAGGCCCAATTGTACATTCAAAGCCCTTTTTTCTCTAATTTCCATTATATAATCTCATTCTTTTCACACAAACAACGAAAAGAAAAAAACTTTTTCCACAACCCTGTCAAAATATCAAATTTTTTCAAGAACCCTAAAAATCTTGAAATCTTTGTTACAAACCCCCATCTCACTACAAACAAACCCCCATCTCACTACTTCTCCAGTAAGGGTAAGGCTGATTTGATCTTCATGATCAAAAGGGTGTAGAAGCATTCATACATTCCATATCAATTTTAATATTATAAATTGTCATATATTTATTTTCTTTGTATACTAATTTGTTTAATGTGTCTATGAGATTCAACACTACAGGTTTGACCATTATGGTCTCATGCAGGTTTTTTACAAAATACTGAGGCCGGATCATAACAATCACCAATGTATGGCAAGGCAGACATCCTGCGGAGGTTAAGGCAATCATCTTTATGTTTAAAACTTTTTTCATAAAATCTAATATTTTTCACAAACCCTTGTTTCTCCTAAAAAAACTCAAATAATTAATTTTAGGTTTTTAATTTAATTTTAGGTTTTAATTTAATTTTAGGTTTTTAATTTCATTATTTATTTTTGGTTTCTAACCAATTTGTTTTTTTTCAATCTTAAATTCACTTAACCACAAAACTTTTTTCACAAACCTTTTTTTTTTACAAAAAAAACCTAATTTAATTTTTAGGTTAATTAATTTTAGATTTTTTAACTTTTTTTAAAACTTTTTCTAATTAAAATTAATTAGGTTTTAGGTTTTTTAATTAACCTTTTTTTTAATTAAAATTAATTAGGATTTAGGTTTTTTTTAATTAACCTTTTTTTTTCAAAACTAACTTTTTTTTAATTAAAATTAATTAGGTTTTAGGTTTTTTTTAATTAACCTTTTTTTTCAAAATTAACCTTTTTTTTAATTCAAAATAATTAGGATTTAGGTATTTTAATTAACTTTTTTCAAAATTAACATTTTTTATTAATTAAAATTAATTAGGTTTTTTATGTTTATTTAATTAATTATCATAAATTGTTTTTCATAAAAAAAAATCACCAAAATATTTTCTTTTCTATTTTCATCTTATTTTTATTTTCCTAGATAAAGTGTATAGGGTGCGTTCAACTGTAATAGCGTAGCTTTATTTTCCCGTTTTTTATCATTATCATGTAATTGCTTTCAGGATGTAATAGTTTTAGGATTTCTTCTTCGCACTCTTCATTATTATGTAATTGTCCCAAAGCTCTGTAATAGCCTAGATTTACTTTTCCGCCTTTACCTTCTTCTACTATATTTTATGCAATGCTTAGATTAATAACATTGTATGGAAAGATAAAAATGAACGATAGAAAATCATAATTTTAAGATAAATAATCGAACTGAATCAGTTTTGCACACTTGCACCCCTAGGGTATTACCTCACTTTGTTGCCTTTTGAATCAATGGTCATGTCCCTCGAACGTAGGAATATCTTAGCAAAGACCCTCATTTTAAAGTCATCATAAAGATCATAGTCCCTCAATGTCCCTCGAGTTTCCTACGAGAAATGATCTTGTCCCTCGATGTTGCCTACGAATATATGATGACAGTCCCTTCGAACTGCTAAGGTATCTTTAATAGTAGGATAGTGTTGTCTAAAGGAAATAAGAAAATGAATGGACTTCTTTTTTCGAGTAGGTAGAAACTTTTAGGTACTTGCTCAACAATAACTTTTACACATACACTTTCAAACAAGCTTTTCAAACAAAGTTTTCAAAAACATTTTATCACACCCTTCAGGACTTATACAAGGGTTATCATAAAGTGAAACGCCGCACTAAGGCAGATTTCAAAACTTTTTTTCAAAAACATAAACACACGAAAGAAATCTCAAAAAATGAGCAAGTACCTAAGATCCCATGGAAAACCATGGATATAAAGGGTGCTAACACCTTTCCTTTCTATAATCTACCCCCCGTACTCAAACATTCTCGAAAAAAGGTTTTTATGTTCTTTTTCCTTTCCGTTTGTTAGATAAAATAAAAGTCAGTGGCGACTCTTGCTTACCGCAACATTTGCGAATACAAAATGTAAACCAGTATAACAGTCGGTTCTTCCAACGTATCACAGAACTGGCGACTCTGCTGGGGAATATTAAGTGGGGTATACCTTAGGATCTAGGTCATTTTTTAACTTTCTTGCTTGTCTTTTGCTTTTCCTGCTTTATATTCAAGGGTTTTATTGGGGTTATATAGATCCTACATCCGGATTGGGGAACACCTTTTAGGTAAGTAGCAATAAACTGTGAGGGAACTGTGCGGAGTATACCGACACGGTTGAAGCAGTAGCTACATTGATGTGGCACTTTGGTTGGTACTGGTAACCCTTGAGTAAATCAGGGAGAGTACAGGGCCGCCGCGTGGTGTCATGAAGCATCAACTGACCTTAGAACCTTTAATTGCACAAATTGGCCAATAGGAAGTAGCGAGATGGCCGACTTTGGTGTATTCCCAAGGTCGACAGATAATCAATGCTACACTCATTGAGGTTTGACTCTTGGGTTTTGTTTGGTAGCAATTCAATCGCCTATTGAACGATGCTGGGGGAAATATCGGTGATATTGAGATCCCTTAGAACCCGGTTACTATTTATAGGACAGGTTGAACCAATCTAGCTTCAAGAGGGCATTACCTATAAACCCCATGCAAGCCTAAACCTAAGGCTGCTTGTGTGACTTGTTTTCCTTCATTGTCTAACAACTTGAATTCTTTGCAGGGTTGTGTTTGTCACCTTACATCTTTACTTAATGAACAACATACACATCATAACATCATGCCACAACATTTCCTTAACCATTTCAAGGATCTCAAGGGTTTGTGATGCATGTTATGGTGAATCAGACGTCTGACAAGGGGCAAGGGGATTTATTTTCCTCTAGCCAATGTCGTCAAAAGACTAAAACACGATAACTTGAGTCAGGGGCTATGACCCACTTGATGTGGCGAGCTTGACTCTCGTAGAAGGACTCTCAACGATACAAAGTTCTTCAATCAAAGCTTCAAAATTCAACTTCTGACATTTCTTGTTTACCCCGCGAGATTGTTGAAAACATTGCATACACATATCATCCATGAGATTGCATAAATAGGTTTCATAACAGGTCTCTCATGTTCTCGTTGTTTATTTCAGCAATAGCTTTCCAACAAGACAACATAGATCTTCAAACTCAAGAAGCTCAGTTCAGGGAAATGTTCCTAAACCTATCCAAGGGGCAGGAAGAGTTAAAAACACTTCTTGCTGGGAACTTGGTCAAGAAAAGTCCTGAAGACAATAAGGACGAACGGATGGAACAACTGCAAGCTAAGGCAGAAGCAATGAGAACCCAGATGTTAGGGCATATGGCTCTTATCCAAGGCCTAGCTCAGGGACAAAAAGAGATGAGAGCCATCATCAACCAACTTCATCAAGACGGACACAACCGTATGAAGCAAGCAGTCGAGGCTGGAGACAAAGTCATTGATCAACCTCCAAGAAGACAAGAGTTTGGTTTTATGAAGAGTGGACCTTTCCAAATTGCTACTACCACACGGGTCCAACAACGACCTCGCCAAAAACAACGGGTTAATCAGAGTAAGCCAGATACACCTAAGAGGCAATTTACTAAACTCAACATGCCGCTGTCTCAAGCTTTACAACATATGTTGAGGATGAATCTGGTTACGTTGATAGGGCCTCATCCGAATCCCAAGACTTCTTCTCCTAACTACAATCCTGATGCAATATGGGCATATCACTCCAACAGTCCTGGACATGACACTGATAGTTGTTGGACGTTGAAATACAAAATTCAAAACCTGATCGATGAAGGAGTACTGGAGTTTACACAAGATGGTCAGGCTGAGTTCTTCTGCCATCCCTCTAAGGCACGCTATCCAAAGTGACAAGATCAGACGAAGAAGCTTTTGTTCATTAGAATTTTCAATTTATAACTTTTTTTATTGTTCGGAAATTTATTCATGTCAAACTTTGTTACTTTGTCAATGCATTGCATATGTCTGTTTTGAATCATTTCATTCGTATTCACTATATTTAAACTGCTTTCCTTTTTGTGATATTCAACTCTTGATTAAAAGCTGTAAGCCTTTAGAGGGAGGATGGAGAAAACAATACCACAATCTCTACAGTATGCTTTTGAACAGACCCTGCTGACGATGTACAGACGTTGCTTCAAATCCCAAACAGTGGAGTTATAAGAAAGATAATCCCTAGTCAACCCCTTTGAGCCAAAGAAGTAGGAGTTTTTCTTTCACACAAATAAAAACCCTTAATCATAACCTGGGGCAGGGTAGTTTCTCAGTTAATTCAGATGCGCATTCAGTCACAATATTCTACTTCATACATAATGAATGGCATCAAAGAGGTCCTTCTAAATCAAAAGACGATGATGGTTCCGCATAGTCATTAATAACAGGAAGTCATTATCTCTCAAAATGAAAGCCCACTAAGTCAAAACCTATGAAGGAGACTTAAGAAAAAAACTACGGCATCCTGATGGCTGTAATCACAAAAGAAACAGTTCAGGAAAAAGAAGGGATAATAATAAAAAAAGAGGTCCTACCTATCCTCGACAAAAAAAAATTACAAAATGACAGCCTCTTCCAAATAAACTTTCAGTATCTGAACCATCATCGGAACATAAAGGACAAGATGCCAGACTCAATGGGGATCTAAATGCGCAACTAGCTGAGCATAGGACTGAAGAACATCACGAAGAGTGGGTTTGGTACAAATAAAATTTTAGACTTTATCCTTTGTTTCTTGAACCGTTAACCAGGCCACGTTATAACCCTTAAAAGTCCTAGCTGAAGCATGGGTTAATCTGAAAGCAAATTGTTACAAAAGGTATCCTGACTCTTGTAGGGTTCACTATAAATCCCGAGTTGATATCACACTTTTACAAAATTTATTTGTTTTACTAAAAAATGAATTTTCAAACTTCAAGACAGACATAAGCTTTGCATTCTTAAAATACCATTATTTGCATATGACTATTTGTTCAATAGCAGAGAAATTTGCACGATGGATATTAAGTGAAAAAAGATCTTCTCAATGAACAGAATCACCTCAGACGGAAAGACATTCCATTGGTAGACCTTTCATAATCAAGGGGCATAGCATGATGTCCAGCTGATCTGGGGCAGTTAAGTCAAGATTCAAGGAATCTCTCAAAGATGCCAAGTAGCCAGAGGCAGATCTCCATCTGAATCACTTGGGGCATTACACACACATTCCAGCAATGAATCAGGTGCCATCAAGAAAACATTTTGGACAGTACTACAACACAACACTATGGATTGTGACAACTTCCTACATGCTGAGAACGTGGATATGGTCAGAAGATACTATGCATGAATAAAGACCCGCTAGGTTGACGGACCTAGGAAAAAATAAGGGCATCCCAACAAACCAAAAGGGTTCGAGCAAAAATTAGGGATGAAAACAAAAAAATATGTACACCCGGCAAGTCAAAAACCTAAAAAGGCGGCTTGAGCAAAAAAGGGTATCTCGGTGGAGTGAAAATCTGAAAAGATAGTCTAGGTAAAAATTAGGGATTAAAGCGTACGACTACGTCCCGTCATCTCGTCACTTGTCTAATCAGTAGAAGGTTTATTTCCCTGATATGCATTCACCAAGGACTCTAAGAGTTATGATAACAGGAAAACCATCTAGAAAATCCCCGGTTTTTATTTTCTACAATAGGTATCGAGACAGAGGCATTATACTACAAGGTCATCACCATATTCTCAGCTTACAACCTAGTGATGTCAGATGTTCTCATACTCTTTGCAAAGCAAAATCTCTAAATTACTGCTCCAACAAAAATTCCCCAATGAGGTCGCCAAGCTTCTCTGGATTCCCCAAGCGAATTACTGAGTTTCCCTTCCCCAACAGAAACATTCTGAATAAAGCAGATTCACATCTAGAAACGGTTCAGGTACGATCCAAATACGGATGTCATCATGACACTCACTCCAGATTCTCACCTAGAAATGATTCAAATCCATCCACAAGTCCTCCACATGTCCTTTCTCCAGCAGGTACAGGGGCAGGGGCAGTTTTGAAACCAGGTCACCATTACATGCGACCTCGTGACGTCTACACTCCCCACAGATGTAGAGGCAATCAAAGCTTTGACATCAGCTTCCCAAAACAGGAGCTATTATCCCCAGCAAGGCTCCTTCAGAGAGCCGGTATCTATATTACCTAGCCGGATTTTATAATTACAAGCGTTTCATAAAGTTTGCTTTCGAGTAGAGTTTATTTCTCTGAATACAGAAGCTCAATCCCCAACAGAGTGTATTCCTTCCGCTACATAAATTCATCCCCCCGTGGAGTGTATTTCCCCGAATCGGAAAAATATTCCAGTAAAGCACCTCCTCTCGCAAGCAGAGTTATTCCCCCGCAGAGTTTTTCTCAAGCAGAGTCTCTCCCCGATAGAATATTCACAAACAGAAAGGAGTAAATCCACGGCATAGTCATCTCCATTCACCATCCCTAGCGGAAGCAGAAGAACCACTCTACAATGGTCAGGAATTCAATTTCCAGTACTCTCCAGCAACAGTCAGGGATTTATTTTTCCAGACTCGGATATGTCACAATAGCATTTCATGTTCATACATCATGACGTGCACATACATATTGCATACAGCATAATCTCATTTATTTTGAGAACATCATCACACAATGCATTTCATGCATCGCATATAATTAATCTTGTACCTTTTCAAGAAACATGGTTATCATCAACAATTCCAACAGTTCAAGATTAAATCCATGAAGCTATACATGCATATCTGTAGACAACTCATGGAAAATCAGTTCCCGAAACCAAACGGGTCAACTAATCTACGTGATCAAATGAAGCAGCTCTACTAACCAAGATTTTATTTCGATGTAACCCTACTACCAAGGTTCCTTCTCACAGCCCTATTATCCAGGCTTTTATTCAGAAGCAGTCCTACTACCCAGGCTTTATTTTGAAGTAACCCTACTACCCATGTTCCTTCTCACAGCCCTACTATCCAGACTTTTATTCTGAAGCAGCCCTACTACCCAGGCTTTATTTCGAAGTAACCCTACTACCTAGGTTCCTTCTCACAGTCCTATTATCCAGACTTTTATTCTGAAGCAGCCCTACTACCCATGATTTATTTTGAAGTAACCCTACTATCCAGGTTCCTTCTCATAGCCATACTATTCAGGCTTTCATTTCAAAGTAACCCTACTATCTAGGTTCCTTCTCATAGCCCTACTATCCAGGCTTTCATTTTGAAGTAACCCTACTATCCGGCTTCCTTCTCATAGCCCTACTATCCAGGTTCCTTCTCAAAGCCCTACTATCCAGGCTTTCATCTCTAAGTAATCCTACTATTCAGGTTCCTTCTCTTTTATCTTCGGACAACAGTTTACAACACTGTAAAACCTGGACCCGACCAGATACGGTCGATTTCACATTTCCCCAGTAAGTCACTGTGAAGCCTGGAATACAACCAGATAGCAGTCAGCCTTATCATTCTCAGCCATTCACTGTGAAGCCTAGATCCTGACTAGATAAGCAATTCACTTCCGTCTCCTCAATCAAGAGATGACTCCCCCAGTAGAATCACTAACAACTTAAGCTCCTAGACTCTATTCCCCAAGACAGAGACCAACATTCCTCAGCGAAGTCCTCCCTAACAATAGGAACAGGAATTCCCACAAAGGAATATCTCAGGAAATCATCATTATTCTGGATGGCATCTTTAAGCCCATCTCTGACGACTCTCCGTCACATTCTCAGGATGGCGTCTTTAGGCCCATCTCCGACGACTTTCAGTCATCTTTTCTAAATGGCATCTATAAGCCTATTCCCGATATTATTAATATCGTCAAGCATCATTACAGACGAGTGCAAATTTCTGGGCACTCTAGTGTTCAATCATCTTCCACCTTCAAATCACGAAAGGAAGACAAGTCAATCTAAATCTTCAGGTTTAAGAAGATTGAACAGGGGCAGCTGTTGTACCCCAAAATTTACCCTCTTTATTTCGACCTTTTGGCTTAAATTTCATTATTACATACACGTACATCATTGGTTCTATGATTATGGGATCAAGGTATATTTATCAATCTTCATCAGGTTACAAGTGACGTTTATTTCGCCAATGGATGTTCTCAGAGTATTTATCGTGCCGAAGATCGGTTCGCTGTTTTGCAGCGATTCGGTGTTCAAAGTTTCACAAGTCCAACTCGGCGCGTTATATTCAGGTGTTCTTTCGCCAAGATATCTCTGATAACATATTCTCAAATTCAGGTTCGGCTCAAGAGTCAATTCTTTAAAGAAGGTCTCTGAATGTGTGAGTTTTCTCGAAGAAATGTGGTGAAAAAGTGTGCTGAAAGTGCAGTTCTTACACAATAAAAAATTCATAACATGAAGTTCGTGACTTGTTTTGAACCCGTTTCGGTGGCCAAAATTCCGTCATGACGTCATATACTTTTCATCTCTCACGTCTGGAAGCCAATTTCGATCAGAAGGTCTTCAAAAATGCGGATTTATCAAATATTTTCGTACAGAAAATATGTGACAGAAGTTTATTTGCGTCATGTTCATAAAATCATAACTTGATCGATTTTCATCGTATCAAGCTGGTTCCGGTGCCAAAATTTCAAAACATAAGTTGGCTAATTTTTAAAAGAAGGTATCAAGTTCGAACGGTATCCAAAAGGCCTTCGTTTTTGGCTCAGAGTGCACGTAACGCGCCGAAAATCCTAAATGCTGAATATTATTTATTTTGGGTCGAAACTTCGAAAATTCATAACTCGGTCAATTTTTATCGGATCGGGTCCATATTTTTATACAAGGTCACTGACTCAGAGATCTACAACTTTGTTTTCAAAGTCGAGACTGGATTCTGCTCCAATCAATACCATTTTTTTATTAAAGAACGTGTCAGAGTTGACACTAGAGCCCAAAATAGGTTTGTCTGAGCCAAAACTTCAAAAATTCATAACTAATTCACCTTTTATCCGATTGAGCCTATTATTGGAAAGGAGTTATCTCTCGATGTCAGATACATTTTGTTTTCACATTTCAACTTCAAAAATTGTACTTAGGCCTCTGAGATTTAGCCTGGAACATGACGGACTCAAGTGAATAAAAATTTGCACTATTATTTGTGGTTATTGGAGGCCCAATTGTACATTCAAAATCCATTTTTTTCTCAAATTTCCATTATATAATCTCATTCTTTTCACACAAACAACAAAAAGAAAAAAACTTTTGCCACAACCCTGTCAAAATATCAAATTCTTTCAAGAATCCTAAAAATCTTGAAATCCTTGTTACAAACCCCCATCTCACTACAACCAAACCCCCATCTCACTACTTCTCCAGTAAGGATAAGGTTGGTTTAATATTCATGATCAAAAGGGTATAGAAGCATTCATACATGCCATATTGGTTTTAATATTACAAAATGTCATATATTTATTTTCTTTGTTTACTAATTTGTTTAATGTGTCTATGAGATTCAACACTACAAATTTGACCATTATGGTCCCATGCAGGTTAATTGCAAAACACTGAGGCCGGATCATAACAACCACCAATGTATGACAAGGCAGACATCCTGAGGAGGTTAAGGCTACCATCTTTCTATTTAAAACTTTTTTTATAAAACCTAATATTTTTCACAAACCGTTGATTTCTCCTAATAAACTATAATAATTAATTTTAGGTTTTTAAATTTAATTATCATAAATCATTTTTCATAAAAAAAATCACCAAAACATTTTCTTTTCTATTTTCATCTTATTTTTATTTTCATAGATAAAGTGTATAGGGCGCGTTCAACTGTAATAGCGTAGCTTTATTTTTCCCGTTTTTTTTATCATTATCATGTAATTGCTTCCGGGATGTAATAGTTTTAGGATTTCTTCTCCGCACTCTTCATTATTATATAATTGTCCCAAAGCTCTGTAATAGCCTAGATTTACTTTTCCGCCTTTACTTTATGCTACTATATTTTATGTAATGCTTAGATTAATAAGATTGTATGTAAAGATAAAAATGAACGATAGAAAATCATAATTTCAAGATAAATAATCGAACTGAATCAGTTTTGCATACTTGCACCCCTAGGGTATTAACTCACTTCATTGCCTTTGGAAACAATGGTCATGTCCCTCGAACGTTGGAATATCTTAGCAAAGACCCTCAGTTTAAAGTCATCATAAAGATCATAGTCCCTAAATGTCTCTCGAGTTGCCTACGAGAAATGATCTTGTCCCTCAATGTCGCCTACGAATATATGATGACAGTCCCTTCGAACTGCTAAGGTATCTTTACATATTTCCTTCAATGACCATTACGTCCCTTTCGATTGTCCCTTAAACTCCAACTATGGAGCTACCTACTTCTTAATAGTAGGATAGCATTGTCTAAAGGAAATAAGAAAATGAACAGGCTTCTTTTTTCGAGTAGGTAGAAACTTTTAGGTACTTGCTCAAAATAACAATTTTTACACATACACTTTCAAACAAGCTTTTCAAACAACTTTTTTCAAAAACATTTTATCACACCCTTGAGGATTGATACAAGGGTTACCATAAAGTGAAACGCCGCACTAAGGCAGATTTCAAAACTTTTTTTCAAAAACATAAACACACAAAAGAAATTTCAAAAAATGAGCAAGTACCTAAGAGCCCATGGAAAACCATGGATAGAAAGGGTGCTAACACCTTTCCTTTCTATAATCTACCCCCCGTAGTCAGAAACATTCTCGAAAAAAGGTTTTTTATGTTCTTTTTCCTTTCCCTTTAGTGGATAAAATAAAATTCGGTGACGACTCTTGCTTACCGTGACATTTGCGAATATAAAACACAAACCAGTATAACAGTCAGTTCTGCCACCGTATCATAGTGTACATATGTAAGTAGTCTCTGTTGGCTTGTGTTAGTGTATTGTATTTATAGGAGTGGGAGGAGACAAGAAAATGGGAAAAGAAAAACATGTCCTAAAAGACTAGCCATTAAACATGGCTTTAAAAATAAAATCAGACCAATTTAAATATTGCCATTTAGAGAATTTTCATGCCATTTTGGAATTTGGAATGAACCTGGATAGGTGATGATTCGCGCCTTGTACGAATTCAAATTTCTCAGAATTTTCTTCACCAGAGTGTCTTCGATCAGCCCCAAGCGTTACTTTCTTCGATTGTATTTCCTTCATTTCAAACCAATCAAAGCATTAACTCTTCCTTTTTTACTAGTCAAATGCTGCTTCAGCTCTTTATCAATCGAAGGCTTTATAGAAGCCTCCTTACCTTGCTTCGAATTTCCCCAGGCCTCAACATTATGGCCTTCGATTGAGCCACTATTTGCTTTAGTAGCATGATCTGAAACTCTTCAACTAACCCAATCAAAATCTCTTTTTTGGCCAATAGAAGATCCCTTTGGCATGAATATGTTCGTGCATGAGGCTTGGGCCTGGAAGTATGTAAGACTTTGGCCAGTAAGCAAAAGTTGTTTCCAACCATTGTGTGTCTTTCGATTGGACCAAATACATGTCCTTCGAAGGCATCATTTATGTTTCCTTCGAATAGGCCTTACTAGGTGTCAACAAGGTGGAGAACTGTGTGCTAAGAATTTTTAGATGTGGAATTAAAACTATTTCAAAGGGACCATTGCCCAGTCAAAAATGGCACAAAGGCAGCCAACACCTTGTAAATGCTAGCATGAGGGAGGCCAAAGCAAGCGCGAAAGAAGCCATTGCCTAGTGGATTGAAGACAAATCTTAAGAAGTCTTGGCCTTATATGCTGAAGGCATGCACAGGGAAAGTCATTTCCTTGTCAATCGAATCAGGCATGAAACAGCCCATGCTCAGTTGAAGTCTTGTGAACCAAGATTGTGTCGAAGGATTTTGGACATCCGATCAAAGCTCCTTATCCAGATGCCAATCGAAGACACCTTATTTCAATGCCAATCGAAAACACCTTGTTTCAATGTCAATCAAAGACACCTTCAAAATTCTTATTTTCTTTAAGCAAGTGTTTGTAATCACCCATATAAGAGAAAACCATGGAAAACATGAGAGGGAAAATTTTGGAGTACAACAGCTTCCCCTGTTCAATCTTCTTAAACCTGAGGATTTAGATTGGCTTGTCTTCCTTTTGTGATCTGAAGGTGGAAGATGATTGAACACTAGAGTGCCCAAAAATTTTCACTTACATGAAATAACACTGATGGTTGATGATGTTTGGAATGGGCTTACAAATTCCATTTGGAGAAGATGACTGAGAGTCGTCAGAGATGGGATTAAAGAAGCCATCCAAAGTAGATGCTGATTTCCAGAGTCCTGCTGTCTGAGGAGGACTCCGCTGGGGAATATGGGTTTCTGTTGTTATCACGCTTGAGGAAAACTTTGTGGGGAATAGAGTCTACGAGCTTTAGTTATCCAAGACTCTACTAAGGAGTTATCTCTATACTGGAGAGATAAGAGTTTGCTGCTTTCTAGTTGAAATCCAAGCTTCACAGTAACTTTCTCGGGATAATGGAATTAATCGTTACCGGAAAATGTATGAGAAAGAGCCTGTGTAGGGATGTTTCAGGATGAGTCAGTGTTAGTCTGCATCCGGAGGTATATAAGAAGAAGCCTGTGTGGGGCTGCTTCAGGATGAGTCCGTGTTAGACTGCATCTGGATGATCGTGAGAAGAAACCCGTGTAAGATTTCTTCACCTGGTCGTGTAGATAGTTTTCCTGTCTGGTTTCAGGTATTAATCTACACTTAGTCATCCACAAATAGTTTTCCTGTCTTGTTTCAGGTTTTAATCTGGAACTTGTTTTTGTTGGTCATTGAGATAGTTATCTTGGCTGGTTTCAGGTATTAATCTCTGCTTTGAGAAAGAAAGATAGTTTTCCCATCTTGTTTCAGGTGTTAATCTTTATTCTGCTCATGTATATAGTTTTCCTATCTGGTTTTAGGTATTAATCTACAATCGGTCGTCCACATATAGTTGTCCTGTATTATTTTAGGTATTAATCTAGAACATGGCAATATTGGTTACATGAAGCTTGATTATGACGTATAATGAAGGAATCTTGGAAAATTACTACCTCAACGGGTGATGAAGGAATCTTGGTCCATTACTACCTCAACAGATAGTGAAGGGATCTTGGACGATTACCCCCCAACAAATAAAGAAGGAATCTTGGACGATTACTACCTCAACAGATAATGAAGGAATCTTGGATGATTACTACCTCAACAGTTAATGAAGGAATCTTGGATGATTACTACCTTAACAGATAATGAAGGAATCTTGGACGATTACTACCTCAACAAATAGTGAAGGAATCTTGGATGATTACTTCCTCAATAGATAATGAAGGAATCTTCGACGATTACTACCTCAATAGATAATGAAGGAATCTTTGACGATTACTACCTCAACAAATAATGAAGGAATCTTGGATGATTTCTAATTCATTAGATAATGAAGGAATCTTAGACGATTACTACTTCAACAAATAATGAAGGAATTTTTGACGATTTCTACATCAACAGATAATGAAGGAATCTTTGACGATTGCTACTTCAACAGAGTACTAGAAATTTGTCTGGTCATGTAAATGGTTGATGATATTTGTTTGTTTATATACTTTTACTTGAAAAGATAAAGGGTTAGCTATATGCAATGTCATGATGCATGAAATGCCAATGATGCTCTCAAAATAAATGAGATTGTAATATATGCATTTGTGTTGCATATGCTATGACACTTGTAAAATGATGTATTAATTCAATGTATGAACGTGACAGTTGTTCCATTGTTGTATTGTTGAACTAGGGAAAATAAATCCCTAATTGTTGCTAAGGATGAAGAGTGTAAGTCTTCAAATTTTGTTAAAGTTAAAATGTTGGGAGATGAATTTTCGTTGTTAGAGAAATAAATTTTGTTGAGGAAGGAAAACATTGTGAACTGCTTGGGGATTTTGTTGAAATCCTGTTGGGGAATCCTGAGAAGCTTGGCGACTTCATTGGGGAATTTTTGTTGGAGCGTTAATTTAGAGATTCTCGCTCTGTCAGGGATATAAGAACACCTGAAATCATTATGTTGCATGCTGATAATATGGAAGTGACCTTGTAGTGGGATGCCTCTGCCTATGTACTTTCCGGAGAAAGTATCTGTTGGGATTTCGTGGATGGCTTGAATATTATCCCAACTCTTGGAATCCTTGGTGAATGCGGATCAACGTGATACACCTTATACTGATAGACAAGTGACGAGATGACGGGACGTAGTCATACGCTTTAATCCCTAACTTTTTCCTGGACTGTCCTTTCAGATTTTCAGTCCATCGGGATACCCTTTTTTGCCCAAGCCACCTTTTCAGGTTTTCGACTTGCTGGGTGTACAGATTTTTCATATGTATATCCCTAATTTTTCCCGAACCCTTTTGGTTCGCCGGGATGCCCTTATTTTTGCCTAGGCCAGTCGACCTAGCGGGTCTTTATTTATGCGTAGTATTTTCCGACTATGTCCACGTTCGTCGGGTGTAGAGAATTGTCACTATCCATAGTAGTAAGTGTTTCCACACTGCCAGAAGATGTTTGCATGATTCATTGCTGGAATTTAGGTCCAATGCCCCAGGTGATTTAGATGGAGATCTGCCCCTGGCTATTTTGGCATTGTTTGAGAGATTCCCTGAATCTTGACTTGACTGCCCCAGATCAGGTAGACATCATGCTATGCCCCTTCATTATGAAAGGCCTGTTACTGGAATGTCCTTCCATCTGAGGCGATTTTGTCCCCTGAGAGGATTTATGTTCATCGAATATCTGTTGTGCGAATTTCTCTGTTGCTTGAACAAATAGTCATATGAAAATAATGATATGGAAGAATGCAAACTTATATCTGTCTTGAATTTTGAAAATTTATTTTTTAGTAAAACAAATTTTTTTTGTAAGAGAGTGATATCAACTCAGGATTCATAGCAAACCCTACAGGAGTCAGTATACCTTTTGTTATAGTATGCTTTCGAACTAACCCATGCTTCAACTAGGACTTTTAAGGGTTGTAGAGTGGTCTGGTTCACGGTTTAACAAACAAAGAATAAAGGCTCAAATTTTATTTGTACCCAACCCGTTCTTCGTGATGTTCTTCAATCCTATCCTCAGCTAATTATGCATTTAGATCCTAATTGAGTCTGGAATCTTTGCTCTGATACTTGGTGATGATTCATAAATTGAACGTTTGTTCGAGAAGGCAGTCATTTTGTAACCTTTTCTCTTCTTTTTTTGTTGAGGATTTGTAGGAACTCATTTTTTATTTTGTTATCCCTACTTTTGCCTGAACTGTTTCTTTTGGAATTACAGTCAGCGGGATGCCCCAGTTTGTTATTAAGTCTCCTTCATAGGTTTTGACTTAACGGGCTTTCCTTTTGAGAGGTAATGACTTCCTGTTTTAATGATTATGTGGAACCATCGTCGTTTTCTGTTTTGGAATGATTCCCCTGACACCGCTTGTCGTGTATGAAGGGAAAGTTTATGATTGAATGCACATTTGAATTAACTGAGAAGACCATCCTGCCCCAGGTTATAATTAAGGGTTTTAATTTGTATGAAAAGAAAAACTCCTACTTCTTAGGATCAAAGGGGTTAACTAGGTATTATCTTCCTTATAACTCCATTGTTTAGGATTTGAAACAACACATGTACATCGTCAGCGGGGTCTGTTCAAAAGCATATTGTAGAGACTGTGGTACCGTTTTCGTCATCCTCCGTCTAAAGGCTTAGAGCTTTTGATCTAGAGTTGAATATCACAAAAAGGAAGTAAAAACACAGTTTGAATATATTGAATACGAATGAAACAATTCAAGACAAAACATATGCGATGCATTAATATGAATAACCAAAGTCTGACATAAAGACAAATGTTTTAAGCAAGCAAAGAAATTACAACTGATATTTCAAATGAAATAGACGCTCTTAATTTTGGCCATGATCTGGCATGGGAGCGGTGATCACATTGGGAGCCTTAGGAGGGTCAAATTCAATCTCCTTATCGTCAATTAAATCTTGGATCTTGTTCTTCAAAGTCCAACAGTTATCGGTGTCGTGTCTAGGACTATCAGAATGGTAGGCACATCTTACATTTGGATTGTACTTAGGAGAGGAGGTATCGGGATTTTGAGGAGGATCCTTTAGTGTAATCAATTTTGCTTTTAGAAAATGTTGTAACGCTTGAGACAATGGCATATTAATCTTAGCATACTGCCTTTCTTGGTACTTTACCCTATGCTTATTTTTATGTCGTTGTTGAACAGGTGTAGGATTAGAGATTAGAACCACCCCCACGGATTGATGGTGGTCCTTTTTATTATGGCCCCTTTGACCATAGACAGGATCAATTTATTTTTTACCCCCAAATGGCCTCTTTTCAGCATTAGAAGATGTGGTCGTCCAAATTTTCCCACTCTTGATACGGCTTTCGACCCCCCCCCCCCAGTCAGAACTATCTCTGTAAAACCGGATGAAGAACTCCCAATCAGAAGATTGAAGAATGGGCCTATTAGAGTGCCCATGAACATGTCTACCATTTCCTGATCAATCAGAGAAGGTTGCACCCTGCCAGCCAAATCCCTCCATTTGTGCATATTCCTTGAACCCTTCTCTTAAGCCCATGGAAATATTCTGCAATTGCACTCGAGTTGGTTCCAGGTCAGCATTGTATTGGTATTGCTTGTAGAAACCAGCAGCCAAGTCTTCCTAGGTATGGATGTCGCTTCCTTCTAACTGATAGAACCACTCCAGTTGAGTGCCAACCAAACTCTCCTGGAAGAAGTGTACCCACGGATTCCTATCAGTAATGTAGGTTTAAATCTTCCTGACGTATGACCTTAAATGCAGCTTAGGACAAGAGTCACATTCGTACTTAGAAAATGTAGGGATCTTAAATTTCTGCGGGATGACCACCCCTAAGATCAGTCCCAACTCCTCAAAATCCAACTCGGGTATCCTCTGGATCTCCATAGCATTGAGCCGATCCTCCAGCTGTTTGTATTTATCATCAGCGGGAGGATATTGTTCCTCAGAGTAGTCAGCTTCATCTTCATCAGTCCCCGGGTTGTTATCTTCTTCATGATTATCCCCCTCATTTGATGGAGTTGAGAGATCTAGAGCTCTCTTGGCTGTTCCTCTAAGTTTTCTTCCGATATCCAAGACACCAGCCAGTTTCTTTGCCTTCTTCTTCTTCTCTTTGATGACGAGCGATTTCAGTTCTTCATGTCCCTTAGCCAAAGCCAGGAACATTTGTTGGAACTGAGTGTTTTGAGTTTGAAGGTCTTTTAGTGTTTGTTCAAGAGCCATTTCTTTTGCTGAAATAAACAGTGAAAAGATAAGAAACCTGTCTTAAAATACCTGTTATGCAATGACATGTATGGTATGCTTATGTGTTGTTTTTAAAGATCTTGCGGGATAAACACAAGAAGATGTTAGGAGTAGACTGCAGCTTTAATTGAAGAAATTCATATTGTTGAATGTCCTTCTACGTGAATCAAGCTCACCATATCGAGTGGGTCATAGCCCCTGACTCAAGTTGTTGTGTTTTGATCATTTAACGGCATTTTCTAGAGGAAAATAAATCCCCTTGCCATTTTCTAGACGTCTGGTTCATCATTACCTGCACCACAGGCCCTTGAGATCCTTGAAATGGTTAAGGAAATGTTGTGGTATGATGTTATAATGTGTATGCTATGCATCAAGCAAAAATGCAGGGTGATGAAGATAAGTATATCTTGCAAGTAAAGCAGTTTATTGGATAATGTATACAAACAAGGTCCTTCAAGGAATACAAACAAAAGCCCTGCAATGAGTTCAAGTTGTTAGATAATGAAGGCAAACGAGTCACACAAGCAGCCTTAGGTTTAGGCTTGCATGGGGTTTGTAGGTAATTACCCTCTTGAAGTTTAGTTGGCTTAACCTGTCCTAGTAATAGTAACCGGGTTCTAGGGAATCTCAATATCACCGATATTTCTTCACCGGGCATTGTTTCAGTGCAAGCTTCTTTATTAGCGACTGAAATATCCCGAAAGTCAGATCTCAATGAGTGTAGTATCGAGTATCAACCAACTTCGGACTGCACCAAAGCCGGCTATCTCACTACTTCCTAATGGCCAAGTTGCTTCAATTAAAGATTCTAAGGTCAGCTGATGCTTCATGACACCACACAGCGGCCCCGTATTCTCCTTGACTACTCAAGGGCTACCGGTACAAACAAATGTGTCACATCAACGTAGCTATCACTTCAACCGTGTTGGTATACCCTATCCGGGTGTAGGATCTTTACAAGTAAACCCAAGCAAAACCCTTTAAGATAAAGTAAACAAAGCATACAAGAAAAGCAAGTTAAACATGAACTAAGCTCTAAGGTAACCCCACTTTTTATAACTACCCAGCAGAGTCACCAGTTCTGTGATACGGTGGCAGAACCGGCTGTTTATATTGGTTTTGCGTTTGTGTTCACAAATGTTGCGGTAAGCAAGATTCGCCACTGACTTTTATTTTATCCAAATTAAGGAAAGGGTGAAAAGAACAGAAAAATACCTTTTCGAGAATTTTCTGAGTAAGGGGGGGTAGATTATGGAAAGGAAAGGTGTTAGCATCCTTTCCATCCATATTTTTCTACTAGCTCTTATATGCTTAGCTCATTTTTTAAATACCTTGTGCTTTGTGTTTCAAAAAAGTAGTTTGAAAATGCCTTAGTGCGGCGATTCGCTTTATGATAACTCTTGTATCAGTCCTCAAGAGTGTTGATAAAGCATTTTTTGAAAGGTTTTTTGAAATGTTTTGTGTAAGTGTGAAGATTTTGTTTTGAGCAAGCATCAATGAACTATCTACTTATACTAGAAAAGTTCATTCTTTTCCTCATATCCTTTAGACAGTGCTATCCCACTATTAGTGAGTAGGTAGCCATGTCGTTGGATGTTTGAGGGACATTCGAAGGGATAGGTTTATAGTCACAAAGGCAACTTGGCAAGAAGTTTTAGTAACTACCCTAGGGTTCTAAGATCATGTTTTTACCAAGGCAACATCGAGAGGGGCATCGAGGGACTTATGATCTTTTTGAACCAGAGGATAGCCACTAAAACCTCTCACGTTTCGAGATTTGTGACTATTTTCCGAAGGCAACCGAAGTGGGATGCCCTAGAGGTGTATATGTGTAATGTGTGTTATATTCAGTTAATTTATCTTTGTTATTAGGTTTGCTAGCACTTTGTTTTCAGTCTTTCTCGTAAAGATGAGAATCGACGGAGAAAGGGATTTGGAGGAAGGGTTTGGAGAAGTTGAGAATATGAATGAGTTGAAGAGTGGTAGAAGTGGAAAGGAATTTGGGAGTAGGGAGTTTGGATAGGATGATTATTCATTTCCAATGTAGTTGACAAATTTCTTGGGTTGACAAATTTCTTGGGTTGACAAATTATGCTCTTACTCCACTGGCTGGAAGTGAATCAAGATCTGAATTTGAGGCAGGGTGCACAACAACTTGATTTGAATGTAATCCATGTGCTGAATTTGGGTGTGGTTTCTATATGTGGCGAACGAAGGTCGTACCAACTCCTTCAGTTTCAGTTTTATTATTGTTGTTGTATCACACTTTCATGAGATTTGTGTATTGCAATATTAAGGAGTTTGAGTGATTTTGCAGGTGAAGTTTCAACATGTGAAGGATGATGACAATGTAAGAGAATTGTGCTATGAAGTTATTGATTTTATTTGGACATATTTAGATCATGGTTATCAAATGATGATGGGGCTGCGTTTGATGGAGAGAGGAAGGGTGTATGAAGATTGGGTAGTTATGGAAAAGCGGCGAGGCTCTGAAGCCGGTGAGAGAGTTCCCAGGAAGCATTCAGAACGGAGTGGAAGAGCTTGATGGTTTCACTCAATGGCAAGCTTATTATTATTATTATTGGATGATTTTTCTCAACAACTCAGTATTTTACGATACAGACTCAAGTTATGCCTCACATATTGACTCACTGTTTTCATTATTAAATGATATTTACAGCAAAAGGATGATTGAAATCAGAAGATGCAACAATAAAAACAAGGATACCAGTACTCACAATGAACTTTAATCCTAGAACCTGCGAAGAAGCTTAGTTCAGGTGCGTTCACTTTTGCTCCTACACTCGTGTTGTTCTTTCTTCTCGTTCCGTTCTTGATCTGCGATGAGTCTCTTTATCTTCTTCTTCCCTATGTATGCAATATATACGTGTAGTTGTTGCTGTTGATTGAAGCTTCAAAACTTCTAATGTGAGGGATGCGGAGAGATATGAAAAGCGTGAATATGAGGGGTTTTCTAGGCAGAGAATTGTTGAGGGGAAGTGGAGTGAAGGTCTTGCTGTGAGGTTGAAGGTTGTGTGGGGATGAAGATGAAGATTTGTGGGTGAGTGAGATGGTTTTATTTTGTGATTTTTTTCTGTGCGTTTTGCCTCTTTGTATGTCAATTTTTCTCCATGTTTGTTATTCTGTTGCAAACCTGTTTGTGTTGTGATTGCAGTTTTTTGAATTTGAAGCTTTGGAGGATAGAGGTTGCAGTAAAGTGAAGAGTGAGAATAGTGACCAGGGTCTCCTCCCCTTTTTTAATATTTGAAGAATTGGTTTTATAGATGAAAAGAGGTGAGTTTTGGGGGAATAAATTGATAATTTTAAACAATTTCAGTGCACGGTTTCATTTCCTTTTTTATGGAGTTTCTGTTTTGGCTTATTTTATGCAATTGCTGGACTGTTTTGGACAGGTTTTGATGCAGGTTTGACAGAGCTATTGTGCAGCTTGTTTTGGACTGATTAGGGACTGGTTTATGCAGGTTTTTGGCAGCATAACATAGCAAGTGTAGCAGGGCAATTTGCAGCAAGGTAGCAAGACTGTTTTGACAGTTTTATGGGTTGATTTATGTAGGGGCAGCAGCATGATATTGGGCAATAGCTTGGAATGATGCAAAGTTTGAATCTTAGTAGCTTTAGGATTTAGGATTTGATTTTTTATTTATAATTATATACACTTGCGTAAATTTTTTTGACTTGTAACTTGAAACTTGGAAGAAGAAAAGAAAATGAATTGGATTTGTATTTTTGTACACTTGAATAATAAAATTATTCAAAGCTTTAGAATTGAAATCCATATAACTGTTCTTCTTGAAGCTTGAATGAAAACGAATGAAATTAAATGGTAGTGGACGGTCGAATGATGAATGGATAATGATACATGCCTTGAGTACTCTAGAATTTCCTTGAATTAGCATTGATAAACTTGTATCTTGAAGTTTTAATCCAATTCTTGAATGGAATAAGAACTTGATATCTTTGATGAATGCCTTAAGTGAAATTCGATGAATAACGAAATTATGCCTTTTTCGAAAGGATAACACTTTAAAAGAGTTTTTTAAAAGAT